>CM037870.1:42798575-42827788 GCA_021292105.1 Anadara kagoshimensis
GTCCAAACATTAACTCATTTTATCACTATTATTACTTTTATTCTAATAAAGCTGGGAGTACAACTATTTTTAAGCTTTTTACCTGATTATCCACATATTGATGCATCCTGAAGCTTTAGCCTAATTGACGTATCGCCGGCCACGCCTTTTATGGTCCGACACTGGCCGCCATCACGGCACCAAAGCAGCATCACGGCAACTAATGACGTACTAGTGTCGGTGACGTTATTAAATTCACAATTCAGGCAGAGTTTTCCATCTTTTTGTGTGTAATTCAAGCATGAAGGGCCTTTGTCTAAACATTGTGGGCGTGGCCGGCGATATGTCAATTAAGCTCACTTGGGCTAAGATTATTTACAGTCTGTCGTGTAAGATATTATAATATTGATGTTAGAGATGCATTTTTAAACTCACCTGTTAGTGAAATATACACAGCTTTCATCTTCCATATTACCATAACATACGGCCCATTTACATGGCATTGAAGAACTGCATGTAAAATGTCTGAAGTAATTCTGGTTGTTGTCGAGGACTCTTGGCTACAAAAGTAAAACAATATACATTAATCACTGTGTCCTAGTGCTACCGAAAGTAGCTGGTACTCCAATTTCTCTATCGCATTTACAAAATGTAAATGACCACCTTGATATTTGCGGAAGAATCTTTACGGGTTTAAACACAGTCCAACTTTTCATCATGGAATTACAATACATTTTTCCAGTATTCTTATTTACTAAAATTCATAAAACAATATTTTAAATCATGCTTTATACTACAGATGTCAAATAAAAACTGAATTTGAGTAACAAGTGCTGGGAACATTTAATAAAGAAGGTTTGTAGATCAATTTGGTAACCGCGGAATCTTATGCGTATTCTAGACACTCCCTATGCTGCATGTGGAACAGTATTGTAAGCGTAAAAAAATGACGTATCGCCGGCCATGCCTTGTATGTTCAAACACTGGCCGCCATCACGGTACCAAAGCAGCGTCAGGGCAAATAATGACGTACTAGTGTCATTGATGTCATTAAACATCACAGTTCAGGCCGAGTTTTCATTATTTCTGTGTGTAATTCAAGCATGCCAACTCTTTTTCGGAACACTGTGGACGTGGCCGGCGATCTGCATTGAACCGTTTCTAAAAACCTCCGTGTAATAAACTGCAATCAAGATAGAAACACGTCAAGTAGGAAGTATACACTAACACTAGTGAAATGCACAACTCAATGGGACTAGTCGAGTTGAATAATGGTGTTTAACGTCTCAGTCAAGAATATTTCACTAATATCGAGACGTCGCCAGCTATAGGCGAAAGCGCAGAAATTTTGCTTGTGCGTTGCGCTTATGACATTATACAGCAGAATTCTTTATCGTGACACGCCTTCCGTGACATGGGATGTTTCCATCCAAAAGAACCGTGACTTTTATTTCGTAATGCTGAGTGCTATGTGTGCTAGGCGAAGTAAAAGTCACTATCCACTTTCAAGTCTTGGATCAGACCCAGTTAAGGTTCGAACCCACGACCTCCTACTTGATAAGCGAGCACTCTACCAACTGATTTACCGCAGTGGTTCGATGGGATGAATCAAGTGCACATGTGGATTAATATTTTTGATGTGTAATTAGTATTTAAAATAATTTTCAATTCGGTTGATCTGAAGATTGAATAATAACCCGAAATCATTTTCAAAAATGTAGTTTATGTAAATAAACCCGTAACAATGCGTGTCCATTAAATATTATTTGATGACATTGGATATCTCCCCTTCCATCACGTTGTGAATTATATTAGGATACGTTTTCTGTTAATGCGAGAAATTTTCAGGTTAATCTTCTAAAAGTAATACACTGAACGTTATAAATTTTGAACTTCCTGCAATTCTCTGTGGTATTCATTGATAGGATTAACCTACCTGTAACTGCCAAGTTGTGAATTGCGTTAATCATTTAGAGTACAGTTTTAGTTTATATAAACCAAATTACAGGTGAACATTTATCCTACTTCCATTATTGCCTCCGTAACAATCAATCTTGATATTATTACCATTTTAGTACATCATCAGTCATCAATTCCTGTCCATTAAATAACCTTAATGCCTATTGATGCTATGACAAAAGCGGAAGTATTATTAGCTCCCGATATAATACTTCCGCTTTTGTCATAGCACAAATACCAGAATAAGCAGACAACAGAACACTCATGCAAATGATGATACAAGCATCTAATTTTACACAATTGATCTCTAAGGACTACTGATTAAATCTAGCCAATTGACGACTTCGTTTTTTTTTTAAATCACGCGGTTTTGTTGAGATGTAAATTGATTGATTGATTGATTGATTGATTGATTGATAGACAGACTGACATACAGACAGACAGACAGATAGATGGATAGATACATATATATATATATATATATATATATATATTATATATATATATATAGATAGATAGATAGATAGTCCTGGTCAAGAATATTTCAATTATATATCGAGAAGTCACAAGTGAAGTAGCATTGATTGCGAAGAACCCCGTAACTTTAATTTCTAAATGCTACTTCAAATTAAAGAACAGTCACTGCCAATTTTCAAGTCTTAGTAAGACCCTGTTAGAGTTTGAATCCACTGACTCTAGGATACAATACAAAGCGAGCACTCTTCCACCTGATTTGAGAGCTACCATTTAATCCTAAAATACATTCAAAAATGATATACCATTTTTTGAATGTATTTAATAATGGTATATGACACAGCCTATATTCCGGGTCGTTACTGCGTTTATTGGTTTCTACAAAATGAATTTGATTCCTAAGCTTTATAATGTATACGGTTCTGTGCCATCTAACCATTTTCGCCCCCTTCTTTTAGTAAGCACCAATATGTACTTTTATGACTGGGGTGAGTGTATAATAAAAAAGATCACCGAGCTTGTTTTACTTCAAGTCATTAGAATCCCTTTTATACCATTTAAGCTCTTATCTAACAACTTTTGAATTGTAGATTATAAAAATGAAATTAGAGGTTTATTCATTTCAATTTCTTTCACGAAAAATAATTAAAAGTGGCGTTTCCATGAACCTGGAATCTCTGCACGGCTTTTATATATTCATGTGACATTTAGTGACTACATTTTGTATAACCGAGATGATCACATTATAATCCGATTTTAACTGCTTCTGGAATTAATCACACCCACAATTTATTGTCAAGTCATGCATATGTGAAATGAATCCGAGTGACCTTTTACCATAGTTTATGTACGGAGGCCCTTTCGTGACACACAATATAGTCTGAATAAAATGCAAAAAGTCATTTTTCTGGTTTTATCAAATAATAAAAATAACAATAATAATGATAATAAATAAATAAATAAATAAATAAATCAATCAATAAATCAATACAAAAATATTCAAATACAAATAAAACCAAACCCTTTAAATATACATGTATCTGTCACATGTATGGAATCGAGTAAGAAATGTTATAAACAAGTACATTTTGTATATCTCGCATGGTATTTTATAATTTTTGGTCTTTGATATTGCCAAATGGATTTTGCTTGTGTAACTGAATTTATAAGCAATTTGTAGGTTGAAACATTCACTTTGTAATAGACAAAGCAATAAAGAACAATAAACAATAAATGAATAAAAAAGGACAGGCATCAGGCCCAGGCATCACACCCATCTCCAGTTGAATCATTCAGTGCGATGTGAAGAGCGACGACACAGAGCAATTACTGTACGAGTTCTCCAATTAAAACCAAGGTGTATAATTGCATATTATACCACTGTTAATTTTACAGGACTAGATGGCCGTTTCGGAATACAATTTTTCATGAGTAATCTTTGGACCAAAATTTTATAAAGAACAAATATCAAAAAGAACAAAATTTAGCTAAGAAAATACTTTGCATAAGGGAGTATACCTTAGTTTTTGAAATTGTTCATACGTCAACAAGCAGCAAATTTAAATTAGCAAATTTAGACAACAGTATATTTCTGACAATACAAAAGTATGGTGGCCTTTATAGACAGGTTCGACTTAACATGTATCATCATGTTGGCCATTGTGTTACTGAATATTTTACACAAGAATGTGGTTAATTGACAAGATCAATATCAGTCCATTCTAATTCTGGATTTACTAATTAGCGCATATATATTGGATATAAGAATTAATATTATACAACAGCTTTGACAAATGTACACATGTATGGTTCTCCTGTAGTATCTGCATTCTAACCTTGTATTACTCCTTCTCGTTCGTCTAATGGTCAGAGCTCCCTCAGTCGTACACACAATGTCATTACTAAATCACACAGTTCACAAATCTAACTTCTAATTTCCCAAGGTAACCGTTTACGTTATCAAAAAAAATATTTAAAAACACAGCTTCTCGCCAGTCAATAATGCCTGCTATTTTCATGTTTTCTATAGATGTACAGTCAACCCTGTCTATAAAGGCCACCCAAGGGAACCAGTAAAGTGGCCTTTATGGACAGTAGCCCTATTATATACAGGTTCAAATAATATAAATAAAGAACAACTGGTCTGCAATTCTACTGGCCTTTATAAGCTGGTGGTCCTTATATAGAGGCGGCCTTTAAGGCAGGTTGGACTGTATAATAAATTGACCATCCACATGCAAAAAAGGCCCTTAGATAAAAATTTGAGATTTTCCATTTTTGTTATATTTTTAAAGCACCAACATTGAATTATACAAAAATAGTAATAAAAGTCCAATCACCTCAGTAGTTGAGGAGAAATTGTAGAAAACACAAATCCTTGTCTCTGTAACAGACTATATTTATTGCATTCAAAATTTCTTTTCTGCTTTACGATGGGGTTGTTTAAGGGCCCTTTTTGCTTACGGGACATCAAATTTATTATGTCAAAAAAAAAATAAATAAAGGTACATGTACATTTTATATACAGAATAACATATAATTAATATACATATTACGTGTGTTGAGATGATAGCATGACCATGATTACAGGAAACGTGTCATCTAGTTAGTAGTGATTACTAGCAACATTAATTTGGAACGCATTTGTTAAGACACAAATCCTAAAGTACAATTCCCGAATAGCAATTATAAACCATTTGTCGAACACCTATATTCTTGGAAAATTTAAATTGTCAGATTTTTATTTATTATCACGATCTGTTAATTAATATATTGTCTTGATGTATTGAAATATACACATTATATTCACAGTTAAGTAAAATCATTTCATCACGATTTTGACATTGATTATTTAAGATAACAGTTGTATTATTATTATCATTATTATTATTACTATTATTATTATCATTATTATTATTATATTCTTTATTTCCTCTAGTATAGAGAGTAATTAAATATAAAAAAAGAACATGCTATTACTGTTATTACAAAAGTTCGCATTACGTTACTACAGTGATGACCAAATCAAAATCTTTAGATGATGTATCTCTAGCAAAGCATATTAACAATGAAACAAAGCATTAAAATTAAACACACACACACACACACACACACACACACACACACACACACACACACACACACACACACACACACACCTTGTTGGTATTATGCATCCGAACTGGTTATTTTAAAAACGCCAAATCATGCACTTACATACGTGGTAGGTGTACATTGCTTCGACTTCTTAAAACGAGGCTTTTTCTTATTTGTTTTAACTGTTTTACTCGTTTCGCTAGCTCTTTTGTGCGTTTTTTGTTGTTTAAGTGTGGATTTGCTATTACAATGTATATTTAATTATATGTAATAAAATGTGTTCTTTTTCTAAAATACTTTTACAACCTCACTTTTTTATCATAATGATTAAAAAAATTATCGGAAATATAAACAAGAGCTCCATGGGCCTTATACGCTCACCTGATAACTAATGGCTAGCTGATAGATTTCAAGAAAACATAAATACTAAACCCCAATGAATTTTTTCTTTACATCAAAATGATCATTGCATCAATACCTACAACATTCTAATATACATGCCTATACAAAACTTTTATAGTTTTCAAGATAATTAACCATTTCAGTATTGTTTTCGCATCTGTGACCTTGACCTTTGAACCCATGACCTATTTCTATACGTCAAAATGATCATTGTATCAATACCTACAACATTCTAATATACATGCCTATACAAAAAGTTTATAGTTTTCGAGATAATTAACCATTTCGGTATTGTCTCGCATCTGTGACCTTGACCTTTGAACCCATGACCTTTTTCTATACATCAAAATGATCGTTGTATCAATACCTACAACATTCTAATATACATGCCTATACAAAAAGTTTATAGTTTTCGAGATAATTAAACATTTCCGTATTGTTTCGCATCTGTGACCTTGACCTTTGAACCCATGACCTCTTTCTGTACATCAAAATGATCGTTGTATCAATACCTACAGCATTCTAATATACATGCCTATACAAAAAGTTTATAGTTTTCGAGATAATTAAACATTTCCATATTGTTTCGCATCTGTGACCTTGACCTTTGAACCCATGACCTTTTTCTATATATCAAAATGATCGTTGTATCAATACCTACAACATTCTAATATAAATGCCTATACAAAAAGTTTATAGTTTTCGAGATAATTAAACATTTCCGTATTGTTTCGCATCTGTGACCTTGACCTTTGAACCCATGACCTCTTTCTGTACATCAAAATGATCGTTGTATCAATACCTACAGCATTCTAATATACATGCCTATACAAAAAGTTTATAGTTTTCGAGATAATTAAACATTTCCGTATTGTTTCGCATCTGTGACCTTGACCTTTGAACCCATGACCTTTTTCTATATATCAAAATGATCGTTGTATCAATACCACATTCTAATATAAATGCCTATACATAAAGTTTATAGTTTCGAGATAAGTAACCATTTTGGTATTGTTTTACATCTGTGACCTTGACCTTTGAACCCATGACCTTTTTCTATACACCAAAATGATTGTTGTATCAATACCTACAAACATTCTAATATACATGCCTATACAACAAGTTTATAGTTTTCGAGATAATAATTATAATCAGAGGTAAAAAAAATTAGGTCACGACCTTCACAATTGACCTTGACCTCAATTTGAAGATACTAACAAGAAGATGTCAAAACTGAAAACCCAATGTCATTATCTGGCCAAATAGTCAAGTTATAACAATTTGAGCTATTTTACGATTTTTCAAAATTAAACGCAAAAACGCGTAACCTATTTTTTGTCCGAATTTCACAAAATGAACAAACTATAGGCTTAAGACCCTAGAGAAGCCAAATATCACATCAGATTTTTTCTCTAATCAATACTTTCGGAGAAGAAGATTTTTTAAGATTTTTGCACCCCTAGGTCACCTTGACCTAGTTATGGTAGCCATGGCAACACCACGAACAAATTTGAATTGCACCGACCAAGACATGCATCTGACCAAGTCTCGTTGAAATCTGCCAGTGGTTCATGAGAAGAAGATGAAAATTGTGAAAAGTTTACGACGACGACAACGACGACGGACGACGACGACGACGACAGACAACGACAAATTGTGATCAAAAAGCTCACTTGAGCCTTTGGTCTGGGTGAGCTAAAAGTAGTATTGTAGAGTAAGTAATGACCAAATGGGCATAAACTTGAATGTAATATATTTCATTTGAGACAGAATAATAGCTACGACAAAATCACTGTTCATTGACATTAATGACCTCAAAATATTACAAATTAATTTCTCTAAATGAAGAAAAATATGTATATGTTGAATGTATTTTTTTTTATTAAATTTAAAAAATGGTAAATGACAACGATGTTAGCTTTGTACATTGTAGCTCCTACTGTACAAAGGCATGTTTCTGCAAATTATTATTTGTGCTAACATTGTAAATTTTGTAATGGCGTAATGCTTACGCACATGCCCACTCCTGGCTTTAGAGATTTAAAGTAGAATTCCTTGAGTATAATGGTACATTGCTTGTTTAACACCTACATGTTCTATAAATTGCCTTTTTGGTACATTATAAGTTCTTCAACAAATATTTATGTGTCTTGATATAGGAAAACTACAGTTGCCCTCGTCTTATTTCGATTTTCGATATCATTTGACCAACACCACTGTTAATGACTTCCACCCACCACTTATATTTTGTCATTTATGTTTCTTCTTATAATGATTAAGTTGCATCAATTATGGTTTATAACAAAGGGCACCTACGGTCAGGTAATGTCTATAGAAACATAATTAAGTTTAGAACAATAATAGATTTTATTGCATTTGGTATATGGACATACACTTTTTGTCTTAATCATTATTGCCACTATAACAACCGAATTACACTGGCGAGGAAATGATGTTCAAGTATGTTGTAAGGGTTTAAACAGGCTGACAGATTATTGGAAAATGTACAACACAAACGTAAAAAGACTGGGGTTAAAATTAATCAAAAATGTAGTTTTTATGGAGTTATGCCATTTTAAACGGATTTTACCGGGATCTGCTTCTTTTTTATTTGGCATCAACCTTACCCTTTCCGTTATCCCAAAATATGCTTCACACCATTAGGATTAAGGTTTAATTAATGACTGGTTTATGCAGATGTGTAAACTTGTCCTGAATTGTCCACTCAGGCATTAATTAATCCATATAGACTGGTTAATGGAAAATTCATCTATAAGAAACTCGTGTTTTATTGCTTTTGTTAATATCTTACTAATATACATGTACAGTTTAAACCATTTTAAAAACTGTGAAACTATCTGTATTTGAGCAATTGTGCGTTACATTTTTGCTTTCAATAAACTTAATATATATTAGAAAATCAATTATTGCAGGCAAGGAAGGGGAACTTTTGTACGGAGTCCCTTTGGTGACAAGAAGAAATGTATCTCAAACTTCTATAACTCGTGCGCACGACTTTTTTCTTTAACTCGCGTGCACTACTTATATAACTGTTTACAAACTAGAAAATGCTTAATAATCTCTAAATAAGGTCCGGTGAAACTGATAGCAAACATCATTATGTAAACACAGACTAACTTACATATTCCACACCATATGAAGTAACCCTCTTTCTTTCAGGCTTCTCTGTAATACTTACGCACTTACTTACTTAGTCCTCTTCATGCGTGTGTGCACATCGGGCCACCACCAGCTCTCTCAACAACTGTCTGTCCTTAGCGTTTTGTATTGCAAGAACTGTTAAATAAGTCGTGCGCATGAGTTATAAAACCGTGCACACGAGTTTAAAATATATTATCGTGATTTCAAACAAATTATTTTCAAATGGTACATGTGATTGTAGTGTTGTATTACTAACCCTTTTATGTTGTATGCACATGTATTTTCGAAGACAAGTAGTGTTATGTCATATTGTTTTTTAAAGAGACCCAAAGCTGTAAGAATAATTTGAACATTAATTTTGTTAAATATTGTTAATTAAGGGATAATTTACAGTCTGTGTTTTAAATATTGTGCAATGTAATTTTTATCAATGCTGAAAATGGTAGTTTATATACACGAGAAGTAATTTATCATAACACTAAGATCTGGGTATGACTCTGACTCTAGATGGTAATAAAAAGTGTTAGTTTATGAATCTTTTGATTATAAGTTAACGTTGTCTTTAAATTTTGAGTACGAGATAAAAGACACACAGTTCACTGTTTATAATGGATGTCAATTATGTCTACGTTACTAGTGCTGAAAAATGCATAGAATTTCTTGAACTATGGTTGTTATTCAATATACATACAAGATAGAAAAATCGTTTACCAGTCATTTATTTCTAGATGGCAAGAAATTGGAAAATTTATTCTGAAGAATGCATAACCCTTCCTAATGCCCTAGAATATCTCAGTACTGTGGTACAGACTACTGCAAAATCCGCTCTCAGGATCCCATCCCTTTTACTCCCAAAGGCGCTTTATTAGGTAATTTATGACGTATATGTTTATTACACATAAAACAGGTGTAGTAAGTTAAACAGCAGGTGCTTACCCTTCCCCAGCACACGGCTTCAAATAACTAGCGGGAGTTTAAATTAATTGCGTCAGTTTCCAAAGTCTTTGTTTGTTCTGACACGACGTTCTGTTTCACTTTGCTCTGGGATCGTGATTTAGACATGTATTGGTTTGTTTGCTTTTGATTTGTACAAAGCCTTTACTATATATCCACGAACAGACCCAAAGTATTTACGACAAACACAACAACAATAGTTCTGTATCTTACTTTTTACATTATGTTTTGTCAAATAAAGTCAAATAATTAGATATAAACTCAACACCTAAATAGTGATAATAACATTTTAAATATGCTAATGGATGCTTTTGCGCATTACAATTGCACAAAAATGAGTTAACGCATCAAAACTGCACCAAAGAAACATACGCAGGTAAAAGCAATAGAACTACTGACCGGCCAGCCTGTTCCCAAGTGATAAAATAAAATTACGAAGGTTATGTAGGTCAGCAACACTCAAAATCAGGTCATTATTATTGCAATCGGCTTACTGTATAATGCTTATATTTTGCTGAAGTTCTATTTTCGCTATATTCGCGACACAGTGTATTCCCGCGAAAATAAAACAGTCGCGAAAATACCAGCCCATTAATCTTTCTAAGGAAGTTTTCCTTTAATCAAATAAGACCGCGAAAATATGACACCGTGAATATGCTAGCCATCGTCAAACCGCGAAAATTCGACGCAATATACAGTATGATGGGCATTACATTAAATTGCTGTAAATATCCCCAAACCATCTTACTTATTGTTAAACCAATGGTCAATAAAGAAGCATAAATAAATCTGATATTTTGGTTTTAGTATGGAACTTTAACCATTTTTGTAATACATAATGTAGTCTAGCGTTATTTGTACAAAAATATACAGAATACAGAATGCGTAAGGGAAAAAGCATAACGTCATATCACAGTTTGAATGTCAATGTATTCTAATCTTAAATGCGAAAAAAAAACCGCATGTGTTTTTTATGTGATAGACACAGGTGTAAATTGCCCCATCCTTGAACGTAATATCCAACACCTGTCTTTAATGCTTTTTCAAAGAATGTTTTATCCACCATCGAATAAATAAAGCAGATCTCTCCTAAGATGCAGACTGCTTCTTGTAGTTAGATCTAAGGAAAACTAATAAAAGCAAACACTTAATCTAGCAAGTCGCATTCTATCTGAAGTTAACTTTAATATAGACTTTTTTCTGAATGAATTCCCTTTGAAAACGCCAAGACGAATTCGGTTAATCTTTAATAAATAGAAGTCTTGATATACAATGTAGTCTACATAACCTTTGTTAGACTATGCTAAGATTTTAATTGGAAACTGAAAGAGAGAAAAGACTGTTCAAGATACATTGTCCTATATCCTTACGTCTTCATTGAACTTAGACATATCAGCCTATGCAATAGTATTGAACTATTAAATGTAAATTAACCTCCTGCTGTTACGCTAAATGCACAAAGATTGATCCTGACTTTGTTTTCTAGTGAGAAAATAAAAGTTAACATCTGTTTTTATTAACATTATCTAAATGACAAAGCCATCTGACACTCAAGAACCGTCTGGAAATCCAAATGTATTTGCCTTTTTTATTTGCCAATAGAAAGAATTTCGGTGTTTTTATTTCAAGCAGTAGCACTTGTCATTCGAATATTTTAGACCGTTCTTTTAAGACATAACTATGGGCCAGTTGAACCAGTAGGGTGTGAACCCACGACTACAAACACATTCCTTACCACCATGCATTGAAACGGGTGGAATTTAAAACTAGGTGTAATCTGTCAACATTTTCTGAAATAAATCAGATTTAGGTTTAATTGGTTTTTTTAATCAAAATGTTGGGTTAAAATTATATATTGGATATATTGAAGGCTGTATATGTAACAAAAGGTTATGTCATACATGTACATGTACACGTACCATTTTGAATGTATTGAAGGCATTTAAAAAAGATATATGGCAGTACCATTTTATCAACTTTTCTCTAACTGTACATTATTTCTCGATGTTAGTATCATTGTATATTAACTAATTAGTTTACCTTTAAAAAGAGACCAATTGTTTCTATATACTCCCAGCTTAAGCAGTGGATTGTAGCATGACTTGAGAAAAAAGGTCTCGAACAATATAATGTTTCTTAATCCTTGTTTATTTTATTTTATTTCTCTGCGCCCCTGACCTGGATATATTTGACATTCCATGGTTCTATGTCCCTTTCAGTCAATTTTGATAATACATGTGGTAGCTAGCTAATCAGGAGGCGCTAACCTTTCCGGAGCACCCGGTCTCATTTCCCGTTCACGTGCTTAAGCTAACTTGTCAACTTCACACCTTTTACTTGTTTTTGGATTGTGATTCGGACATGGATAAGTATGTTTTTTTTTTATTATTTAACTGTTTTGTCTTTCTTTTATATAATTAAAGTTTTTAGGCTAAATTGAAAAAAATAAATGATGAATTACCTTTGATTTGTTCAGGGCGATGTATATTATGAAAAATAATTTGAAAAACAATTGTTCCACAACCACCAACGCATGCTATTTATTAGTTTCTCAATGTCATGTTTGGACTGTAGTTGTCTGTTTCTTATTGACTCGGATTGTTGCTAATTACATAAGCACCTCTTGGTAAACACATTATTAAAGTGTTTATTAAGTCTGTGTCATGACGATTCACCAAATTCAAATGGGAACACCGATTTTAAAACACTCATAATGACAAGATCATATCTTATATCATATCGTGTGGTTAAAGTCTTTTTTAGAGAATTCTGATGAAAAACATTCAAACCCTGTCTTATGTCTGCAATAGAAGAGTGTTTGACACATTTTCCTATTTACATCTTGGTGGTTGTGTTATTACCATACCAAAATGTTTCTCGCAAACCCTTGCGTATAAAGCGTGCATTACGCATTTCTATTACCATTCCAGATAAGACCTAACCGCTACAAAATTGAAAATTGGTGGACCAGCTCAGCAACCAACCTAAACCAGCATGACGGTCCTTAATATGGTTGTGTACAGAAGACAGGTGTACCCTTTATAAGAGCGTGCTTGGCGATGAGTCAAAATTCATTTATTAAAGTAAAATATATTATAAATCGTATTTTAAAAAAAGCCATTGCTATCAATTGTTCTATTATGTTAATCAATTAAATTTCACAACACCTTTTTACGTCATAAACCAAACCAGTGATGTAATATAAAATGTCGACACTAATCAGATGGTTAATTATTAACGATGTATATATTAAACTGTTCTGTCACTTTTATTTTCTTCAATGCACAAGTAAATTGCAAAAATAACGAACTCTCATTTAGTGTAACGTAATTTTAATACTTATTAAAATTAAACTCTTAATTTAAGACCATTGTTAATCTGAATAATTGACATTGCCACAGACAGACCCGCTAATATGTTTTGCTGAATTAAAATCGAATTAAAAAATCAAAATTCTTAGACTGTATGATTCACCTATCTGTCATTATAATATCAGACCAAAAATAAAAATATTTACGATGTCAATATCAAGTTTTCTTCACAAACGTATGTGTGTAAATAGCATATATTAATTGTCTGCGAAAAAAAGTTCACTTGACATTTAAAAAATAAGACAACGGATCTATCAGTACAACGCCAATATAGCGCAAAATGTTTGCAAAAATATACACAGAGATATACTACAGCAATATCTAGAAAAGAGCGAACTGAAACCGCAAAAATGCAAAATTGAAAACTTCTGAAAAATATACATTTTAAAACTTTTTAAAACTTTCAATAGTATAGCACTAATACAATTAAAAAATAAGAGAATTAATCTACCAGTACAACGCGAATATAACGCAGAATGTTTGCAAAAATATAATAAATAGCATACCTCAAGTTCGGTGTTTCGTAGAAATAAATCAGACGGTGCAGAGTTGGCAAAACTGGTAGCAAGGAGAACAAAAACACTGGATACTGTGATTATCACCTGATAACTAACTGTCGTCATATTTAATATTAAGACTACCAAATCCTTCTTTCTGTTTCAATGCTAACGTTTTAGTGATTGTGATAGAACCAGATACTGTATTTTATAACAGAATCATTCTTGTGACGTTGTTGATAAAGCCACGCCTTCATATTTTTGACTTAATGTATCAACTAATCAATTTCAATCTTTGTATATTTGCATGCCTACTTTTGACAATGGATTTTCCAAGCAATATACTAATTATTAGAATGTATATGAAATCTTACGAGACCACGCATTGTAGCTTAGTTTATTGAAATATAATTACCGCTTCTATATTGCTCTGACCAATCCTTCACTTCTCACATTAACCAATAAAGGAATGTCTGCCATTCTTTTACAAATAAATCGGGTATCGTAAATACCTATAGTTTGTAGCTTCATTATGTCGTAAGTTAAGGTCACTCTGGGTTAATGAGCTTTATGTACAATAGATTGAACAACATCATAGACCTGTCCAACACCGAGCTAAATATTGCTACTATTCTGTTACAAATTCATCGTGTATCGTAAATACTAAAACTTTAAACGTATTTAATTTCGCGTGTATTTATTTTCGAGGTATATGAAATCAAGACATATCTGCGTAATTAAATTTTCGCGGTTTTTTTTAAATCTGCACCAGAACACAAAAAGCATAATATAATTTTCAATCGATATTAATTTTCGCGGAAAACAAAAAACCGCAAAATAAGTGAAAATTAGTACACCGCGAAAATAAATACGTTGACAGTAGTTTGTAGCTTAATTAGGGCGTAAGTTAAGGTCACTCTGGGTTAATGAGCTTTATATACAATAGATTGAACAACATCACATGTCTAACACCGATCTAAAAATTGCTATAACTCTTTTACAAATTAACCGGATATAATAAACATCCATAATTTGTATTGTGAATAAAGGCATAAGTTACGGTCACTCTGGTTAATGAGCTTTATATACAATAGAATAAGCAACGTCGTATGACATGCTGTACAAACATATCCAAAATTAAACACTAAGCTAAGGAATTGATGCTACAACTCGGTCCTTTGCTAGCAATACCTCGACTGACTGTTCGGCAGCTGTAATCTATAATTTATCAACTTTCGGCCGCTAACTGTCCAGATCTCGGACACGCGGTAGAAGAGCTTCGCTTCGACTGTATTTCGTTAGCTCAGTGTTAAACTTTTGACAGGGCTGTACTGTACCATTAATAAGCCTGCGAAATATTATTTCATAAATAAGGCCTTATTATAACGCCAATAACTTTAATAGCAAGGCTAAATTGGTTTTGGACATCATTAAGTTGTATAAAATATTAGTAAATATTATTGATGAAACGGACAAAAACTCTCCCTCCTCGGGCAATGACCGGGTGAATATTATTTACCAAATATGATTAAGCATTTCCATAGGGTGGGACTGTTAATTACCACTAATTAGGGGTGTCTGTTAACACGAAAACAAAAAGAACACATACGGTAATCCCTAAACATGACACAACAAATATGTCTCTTAAATAGGTCTCGTGTATGGCAGTCATTTTAAACTTCACAAAAGCAAGCATCAAACTCTTGAACAATCGCCACCAAATGGCAGAAATTTGTCTCTCTCTTTGTGCAATTCAACAATTTATTAAGTATATATGATTTCATGTTAATCATACAAATCTTCATTTTTTATTAAACTCAATTATAACGAAAGGTTGCAAAATTTGTACGCACATAGCTATAGACTGCAAAGTTAGTGCAATATATGCAAGTAGAAATTACCTGCAATATCTCTATTGGAACTAGTTTCAACAATGTAATAAAAGTCATCATGAACACAAGTGTCATTAATGTAATAATAACCTCCATGTACCCTAGGGACCAGTTTCAACAAACGTGTACCCAGAAGACAAGATTCATCAACGTAATACATAAACATGTAATAACATTCATGTACCTTAGGGACAAGTTTTTTTTATTTAAATGATGATCTTCATGTATCCCAACAACATTTTTAAGTTTTGAAACCAATGACGTCACACGTAAAGTGAGCAAGGAAATGTCCTCGAGCGCCTGTTAAAAACTGTATTCGTTTCTTACCAAATAGTTGGTATAAATTGATGTTAATTAATACCACATTGAGAAAGTTGTCGAATTACAACTTCATATCTACCTATGAAATTTTAATGATCGTATCAATTTGATAACATTGTAAGAGTCAATGCCAATATAAATACCATTGTCCTGTTGAAAGTTGTTATTGTATGAATGGAACTGGCCATGGCTTCCGGGTTCATGAAGGTGATGTGATTAAAATTGTTAATACTGTTAAAACACGTATTTGGATTGACAACTGATTTATTCATGCATATACAACTTAATTTTATGCACAGAAAATGGAGCTTTGTAAGGAAAAGCAAAGTTAGGGGTAGGGGAAATGTTTTATTAATAACTGAGAGCGTTTTGCTGTTGAATGGTTAGTTATCGGATGTTCCGTTTGGTTCATTTCAACATTTCATATTGTACAATATCACCATTAGTTCTCATACACACTGGCAAATGCTTGAATGAGTTCAATTACATGACCAAGATAAAAAATATCATATTTGCCTCGATGGCTCAGTGGTATCTAGTGTCTGCCTTGCAAGCTGAGGGTCGTGGGTTAGAACTCCGACCGAGTCATACGCAAGACTTTAAAATTTGAGATGTTGCTTTCTCGCATGTCACTTCGTATTTAGAGGACAGATTATGGACTGGTTGATCTGGTGTCAGTAAATGTTTTGAGGGAATGGTATACAATGTACAAGTGTGAACTAGCAACTTATATTAAGGTCGTCCAGAGTGATGCCAGTACAAAGCAGACCATAAAACACACTAGTTTATCTCGCATACACGAACGTGTTTTTAGATTAATTCTGAGAGATTCATAAACTTGACCTTTTTCGAACTGCTGGAAAATTCTTGATGGTTTTAGTTAAGCTTTAAAACTGATGACGACACAATGTTAATAAGACAATAGAATAGAAAGAAGAAATGTAAAAAATAGCAATCATATGATACCAAATACAACGACCTATCAAGTGTTTAACATAGATATAACGAAACAGATTGGACGTTTGGTTACAGAGTGACCGAGATAGCTAGTGGAAGAAAAAATGTGGAGAGAGTTCCCGAAATACTCTCGAGATATAGACAACGAGGGGCCGAGATGAGGTGCCGATTCGACACTAACTCGTTAAATCAGTGTTAAATGTTCGACCGATATGTCTGTATTCTGTCCTTCCTCAGATTTCCCTCACCTTTGCAGATTTTACAAATAAAAATTAAAAATTAAAATTTATGACAAACACTTAAAGTGATCTTCATAATGCCACCTTAAAATTCGAGATAACTAACGGCATAATTCATGTTTTTTTTTAGTTTTAAGTTGTGGAAAAATCTTCGTTAAGGAATGATTGTGAAACGGAAGTCTCGTAATAGCATTTTAGTCGAACAAGTCTTATTATACACACTACAATGTAGAGTACTGACCTGTAGAAAATTTAAATACTAATCTCATTAATTTGTGATGGAATGGTAGTTCGTCTAGGCGCCTCATTTCCTATATCTCTAGATCTTTAGCTCTTCAGCAACTTCTTTCAGCTTTTCAGTAACTTTTTTCGGCTTTGTAACGCCACATAGCGGTGTTGCCACATAAACGCGTTCCAACACGTCTATGCGGGGAACTTCAACGCATAAAAAGAAGGCTGTTATGCGACAAAAAGGCTATCTTCCACCGCATAAAGAGAACGTTTAAAGCACGATACCACAATATCCTTCACTATTATCACCTACACCTCCATCATCATTACCACTTTCACTAAAAAAAACACCACCACCACCATCATATTATTATTATTATTATTATTATTATTATTATTATTATTATTATTATTATTCATGATCCCAAAGAGTTAGGGGTATATAGTAATACCGCTCTCTCTCTCTCTCTCTGTGTGTGTGTGTGTGTGTGTGTGTGTGTGTGTGCGTGTGTGTGTTATTTGGTTTGCGTGCATTTGAAAAAAAACCCAGTACATCCGATTGAGCTGATACTTGGTCGGTTGATTTATTATGGTGTTGAGTGGTATGGGACTGACACCACCACCACGTCACCATTAATGTCACCACCACCGTTTTTGTCGAGATATAAGCTCTTTTTAAGATTCGATAAAATTAGTCCTCTTTATGCATCAAAAAGGCACCCTTGCGCCGCATATAATCAACACATCTTTATGCGTGGAACGCCGCCGCATAAACGTGGACGACCTCTTTATGCGTTGAACGCCGCCGCATAAACGTGGACGACCTCTTTATGCGTTGAACGCCGCCGCATAAACGTGGACGACCTCTTTATGCGTTGAAATTCCCCACATAGACGTGCCGGGTGCGTTTATACCGCAACACTGCTATGTGGCGTAACGCAGCTTTTCGGTCACTAGATACCCGTATTTTAGCCGAGTTTTTCTTTAATACAATAGCACCAATAAAACATACTGTTAAAACATTAAACTAATTTAACCTTCGTAAAAAATATTAATACAATTAGGATTTGAATAAAAAAAGTTGTTTGTAATGAACTTTTTAAAAAGGAAACATCTATTATGGAACACCTGTCATTGTTAAATGACGTTGGATTTCCCATTGCGTTTAGGTTTGTTTACATCTGCTTTTCAATAACAAAAACGTATTTGATTATATTTTATAAGCCAAAAAATTGCTGATTTCTCTTGTTAAAGTTCCAAAAATAATCTTTGTCTCAGCAAGCGAGGAAATTACTGGCCAACACGTCTGATTGAAAATCCTACGTCTAAATATAAGTTGCCTTTTTTCACTCTGTGAGCACTAACTTTGGACTATCTATTCGTAAATTTTACACTCACAATAATTGATTACAGTAATTATATTGTGAATATTAAAGAAAAAGTTACATCGCATAGTAAAAACTTTCTAGAAAAAATCTCTGGATACACATGGGACATTACAAAGCTGTGAAACGTGCACGTGGTTTCTGGTATGGATTTAATCACCTTGTTTGTACAACGACCTTGCCATAAACGCACAATATCTGGTCTCAATAACGCGGGTACATTTTAGCGTGCGACAATCGCTTGTCGGTTGTTTTATCTGAACACTCGATAGAATTTTAAATGCGACGATCGGAATCCCTTTTGTTTTGTTTTAATTTCATATCATAAATTTTCATGTTGGTTTCATTCTCATCTTCTGACAGATCATCTAAAAATAGCATAGTAAACATCTCAATCATCAAATGTGCATCAACTTTTTATTTCCATATTGACTATTTTGCCAAAATAAGGTACTGAGTACTTCAGTTAAGTTAGATCATTCATGGTTGAAGAGTGTTTTTACGCCTGTTGACTTGTATCGATGATAAAACTAGAATTGTCTCTTGAGAACAAAATGCTCCCGGTCCCAAGATTTAATGTTTTCCCGCGACCTTGACCTTTTGAAATGACCTTGGACCTTTGGACCACGAAGATTATTCATGTGAAGTTTTATGACATTCGTCCAAAACTACAGAAATCTTTATATTCTGCTCAATGTAACAACGACGGTGGTTTACTTGTGTTGTTCGATTTAGAATACAGGATGAACACAACGGATTAAAATTCTTTGAATAGATTTATATATATATATATATATATATATATATATATATATATATATATATATATATATATATATATATATATATATATATATATTATTCCAATTATTACTCAAATGACAATAAACTGTATTAGTAATTTGTCCATAAATAACAAGAATGTTTATTAAAAACAAATTCACAAAGTACAGGGCAATGAGTTTATACTCGGAGAAGCATATAGCTTAACGAGTTTTTCAAACATAGAGAAATACTCCTCTGGTCAAAGGATATCAGCCCAAATTACACAAACATTTTAACTAAAATTGTAAAATTTTGACATTTTTTCGGAGCTTCAAATTATCATTTTTGGCAAAACTAAACATAAATTGTATAACTTCCAAGCGATTGCTTAAATCTTAAGCTTAAAATAAAAATTAACAGTTTTATTAGCATTGTTTGCCCCATTCATGAAAATTCTGGCCTTTTTCTGAGATAATGAAAGCGTATTAATTTCAAGTTTTTATTTGAAATTTTCTTGGTCCACACTATAACAAAATAAAATAAACATACCGATGTTATTTAGTTTTTATTATTTTCGTTGAATGGACCGCTGTAAAGCGGACTGGAAAAAATATTTTACGTCTTCATTTATTTTTAGGTGAACAGTTCGGGAAGGCTGGATGAGACCGAAGTGGACGACGAAATGCACTAACCATCGTCAAGGGAACTGACAAACTTTTTCACACTAGGATCTGATGGAGTGGGATTGGAAACGAGGTGACGAGAGTCACTGTGGTCCTAAGCAATAGCGTTAGAACATAGAGATATCACTCGGTCACTTGAGAACTCATAGAAGTTATTATATCCCCCGCTTAAAAAGTGGTGGGGGGGGGGGTATATAGTGATAGGGGTGTCCGTCCGTATGTCCGTTCTTCCGTTACACCTTAGGGTACCTATCTCTTATCCGCAACTCTTCCTAAACCCTTCAATGGACTTTCATGAAACTTTCACACAATCTTTGTGATATATATATAATGTAGATGTGCATCTCCTATTTAAAAATTTGATCTGATGGATTTTTTTAGGGGGGGGGGCTGGGGGGTTTTTGTGACCTTGTGGCTTACAGTTTTTCTAGTTTTCCTTAAAATCAAACTTACTTCTTTCTTGTATCTTGCAATTAACCCATCTAGTTTATTTTAAAATTTTTAAGGTTTTATATATGTGATGTTTTGATATACATGTATTATTAAACTCTCTTTGAGCCGGACCAAATGGTGGTTAAAGGAATATACATGTAATTGTCATTGCCGTTATCTTGCTTATGCCTCTACACATACACGTGACGCGGTTGATTGTGCATGTCGTACATGACAGTATTTTAAAGTTATTTCAAGATTTAAAAATATAATGATATTTTCAAACACTGCAAAATGTAAATAACAATTGGAGTGTCTTGAAATGGCGTTTGTATTACTATTAGTTCCATTTAGTTTGCTTTGCAGGACAATGGAAGCTATAGCACTACGATGCCATTTCCAGACAGTTCAACAGTTAATTAACCTTATTCTCGAATAACAGTAAATTTGCGTTGGATGTAGCTTTTCAGTTGGTTCGACAAAATGTTTGGTACATTTTAGGAACTCAAACAATGAGTTCCGGAAGAGCTTCAAGGTTTTACTTGGATACAAACAGAGAGAAAAGGATATTCTTTACTTCATTACAGAATATAGTCATTGCCCTCTGAAACAAGCATTGTGTTGATGTAGACTGTATCATAAGTTGTCAATGGTACTTCTGTACGTGACAAATCAAACAGAATGTCTATATAGAATGAATGGTACAAAAAAAAAAGAAGAAAAAAGAAAAAGAAAAAAAGGATATCAAAAAAAGGTTTTTTAGTGTAGCCTACGGTGTTTATAACTGAACTACACATGTACACGTATGGAAGTATTTATACTGTTTAAACACAGTAGGTCAATGGATTAGATAAGTGGTAATAGGTTTGGGTCTCAATAAATACACTGGTGCCTGTTTGAGGAATTTAGAAAAATATCATGAATCGATTGAGAAAATGGTATTTATTTACACGCTGAGCCCCCAAAAATTCTAAAGTTGTGATTTATGAAGAAAAAATCTTATGGTAGCTTAGTAAGCTTTTTTCTCTCACTAAGGCCATCCCAAAATGTATACGTACTCTTTTTTAAGATTTTTCCATTTTAGCCAGTTTTATCCATTTGTGGATCACCAACAGTACATATATGTTAACTAGTGTTTATATATAGAAGAACGTTTTGTTTTTCTCGGTTATATTCATTATGAAGATATTTTATTAATTTCATTAATATTGTGGGGTTTTTTATCATGGTTTTAGGAATGAAAAGAAATTTATATAAAGTTTTCTTGAGAAATAAATTTTCGTAAAAATACATAACGAAGAAGCGTTTGGACTAGTTAAATAGACATGGGTTGTGCACCATGTTAACTACATTTGTGACTATCGGTCATTCTGACTTGTGGAACGTTCCATGTGTGCATGTCAAGAATTTATTATGTCATTACAGAATATTATGAGATATACTAAATGATTTACCCAGAAACACGTATACGTTTTGATACTTTATTTTATTATATAGCAATATATGCTTCGCATAGAAAATAAACGATAAATCCCAAGGTGTTAGTAGCGTGCAATAAATATCGATATTTGCACGCTAACTTTGTTTCAGTCCGAGGTTTCCCGAATCAATTTTTTCATACTGCACGCTTTGTCACATGACGCTATTGTTTATGACGTCATATGATTGTTGTCGACGTCATCGCTGTGTTGTTGTCATATTGCACTAGTTCTTATATCAATTTACAAGAACTAGTGTAATATTTAACGAAATTTGTTTTGCTTTATAATAAAAAGGTAATTGAACTGATATTGTGAAACATTGTCCCGAGTAGACTCGACATTTGCACGAGCTTGATAAATTTGCGTGGGATGTGAAAAATTAAGTGAACATAGTGTACAATATGACAAAACTACTACATAATACAATAGTGATCACACACCTCTATCATTTTATATTATCAAAAATTATTATACCTCACATATAATAAAACACTTTTCATTGGATGTTTTCCAATCACATGACATGTAATAAATGAGATATTTCCCGAAGAATCACTGTCAGCGTGTGACAACCTCTCACAGCCATGTGATAATACTATTATCACCCGGTGATGACCCGGTACGTACAACAGAACCGTGATGTCATTTGGTAAACAAAAACAATGGCGGCCAGTCGTACTTTGCAGATCGTCGTAAGCGGACTCGGAATTAATTCTACATTACAAAGATGCAGAAAACACAAAAAGGGGCGAAGCTTCAGTGAAAATACTGAAAATATATTAGATGGAAACGGAAAGAGAGGTAAACCTAGATTCTGTGAAATCTAAGGTATGCAGACGAGCGTAAAGCCCCCCCCCCCCGGATAGTTTGGTTAAGAGTGTAAACTGGCAGCATTTTATTTAATTTAAAATTTAGACATTGTTTGTGTCATTTTACATGGTAAGCTTTGTTTCGGTATAATAAAATAATAATTGCCCTCTAGGTATATGGACATCCAGAATTGTGACCCTTCAGAAGGGGTTTTACCTTTCTGTCGGGTTTTCACCCTTCTGTCGGGTGACAATTCTGGATGTCCACATACCTAGAGGGCAATTATTGTATATTATACCTGCTATGTGTATCACGTCCAGTGGTATGTGGGCAAATAAAATTGAGTTTGAACGAATTAAATTAAATATAAGTGAAAATTAAGATACGGTACAGGGCAGTCGAAAGTTTAACACTGAGCTAACGAGTACAGGGCAGTCGAAAGTTTAACACTGAGCTAACAAGTACACGGCAGTCGAAATTTTAACACTGAGCTAACGAGTACACGGCAGTCGAAAGTTTAACACTGACGTTAGAAGTACAGGCCAGTCGAAAGTTTAACACTGAGGTTAGAAGTACAGGGCAGTCGAAAGTTTAACACTGGGGTTACGAGTACAGGGAAGTTGAAAGTTTAACACTGAGCTAACGAGTACAGGGCAGTCGAAAGTTTAACACTGAGGTTAAAAGTACAGGCCAGTCGAAAGTTTAACACTGAGGTTAGAAGTACAGGGCAGTCGAAAGTTTAACACTGATGTTAGAAGTACAGGCCAGTCGAAAGTGTAACACTGGGGTTACGAGTACAGGGAAGTTGAAAGTTTAACACTGATGTTTACGAGTACAGGGAAGTCGAAAGTTTAACACTGAGGCTACCAGTACAGGGAAGTCGAAAGTTTAACACTGAGGTTAGAAGTACAGGCCAGTCGAAAGTTTAACACTGAGGTTAGGAGTAAGGGAAGTCGAAAGTTTAACACTGGGGTTACGAGTACAGGCCAGTCGAAAGTTTAACACTGCGCTAACGACTACAGGCCAGTCGAAAGTTTAACACTGGGGTTACGAGTACAGGACAGTCGAAAGTTTAACACTGGGGTAACGAGTAAGGGAAGTCGAAAGTTTACCACTGAGGTTACGAGTACAGGCCAGTTCAAAGTTTTACACTGAGGTTTACGAGTACAGGGCAGTCGAAAGTTCAACACTTAGCTAACGAGCACAGGGAAGTCGAAAGTTCAACACTGAGCTATCGAGTACAGGGCAGTCCAAAGTTTAACACTGGGGTTACGAGTACAGGGAAGTCGAAAGTTTAACACTGGGGTTACGAGTACAGGGAAGTCGAAAGTTTACCACTGAGGTTACGAGTACAGGGAAGCCGAAAGTTTACCACTGAGGTTACGAGTACAGGCCAGTCGAAAGTTTAACACTGGGGTTACGAGTACAGGGAAGTCGAAAGTTTACCACTGAGGTTACGAGTACAGGCCAGTCGAAAGTTTAACACTGAGCTAACGAGTACAGGCCAGTCTTAAGTTTAACAATAAGATAACGACTACAGGACAGTCGAAAGTTTAACACTGGGGTAACGAGTACAGGGAAGTCGAAAGTTTAACACTGAGCTAACGAGTACACGGCAGTCAAAAGTTTAACACTGAGCTAACGAGTACAGGCCAGTCGAAAGTTTCACACTGAGCTAACAAGTACACAGCAGTCGAAAGTTTCACACTGAGCTAACAAGTACACGGCAGTCGAAAGTTTAACACTGAGCTAACGAGTACAGGGCAGTCGAAAGTTTAACACTGAGCTAACAAGTACAGGGCAGTCGAAAGTTTAACACTGAGCTAACGAGTACAGGCCAGTCGAAAGTTTAACACTACGCTAACGACTACAGGACAGTCGAAAGTTTAACAATGAGATAACGACTACAGGACAGTCGAAAGTTTAACACTGAGCTAACGAGTACAGGGCAGTCGAAAGTTTAAAACTGAGGTTAGGAGTAAGGAAGTCGAAAGTTTAACACTGAGGTTAGGAGTAAGGGAAGTCGAAAGTTTAACACTGGGGTTACGAGTACAGGCCAGTCGAAAGTTTAACACTGCGCTAACGACTACAGGCAGTCGAAAGTTTAAAACTGAGGTTAGGAGTAAGGAAGTCGAAAGTTTAACACTGAGGTTAGGAGTACAGTCCAGTCGAAAGTTTAACACTGAGGTTAGGAGTAAGGGAAGTCGAAAGTTTAACACTGGGGTTACGAGTACAGGACAGTCGAAAGTTTAACACTGGGGTAACGAGTAAAGGAAATCGAAAGTTTACCACTGAGGTTACGAGTACAGGCCAGTTCAAAGTTTTACACTGAGGTTTACGAGTACAGGGCAGTCGAAAGTTCAACACTTAGCTAACGAGCACAGGGAAGTCGAAAGTTTAACACTGAGCTAACGAGTACAGGGCAGTCGAAAGTTTAACACTGAGCTAACGAGTACAGGGCAGTCGAAAGTTTAACACTGAGGTTAAAAGTACAGGCCAGTCGAAAGTTTAACACTGAGGTTAGAAGTACAGGGCAGTCGAAAGTTTAACACTGATGTTAGAAGTACAGGCCAGTCGAAAGTTTAACACTGGGGTTACGAGTACAGGGAAGTTGAAAGTTTAACACTGATGTTTACGAGTACAGGGAAGTCGAAAGTTTAACACTGAGGTTACGAGTACAGGCCAGTCGAAAGTTTAACACTGGGGTTACGAGTACAGGGAAGTCGAAAGTTTAACACTGGGGTTACGAGTACAGGGAAGTCGAAAGTTTAACACTGGGGTTACGAGTACAGGGAAGTCGAAAGTTTACCACTGAGGCTACCAGTACAGGGAAGTCGAAAGTTTAACACTGAGGTTAGAAGTACAGGCCAGTCGAAAGTTTAACACTGAGGTTAGGAGTAAGGGAAGTCGAAAGTTTAGCACTGGGGTTACGAGTACAGGCCAGTCGAAAGTTTAACACTGCGCTAACGACTACAGGCCAGTCGAAAGTTTAACACTGGGGTTACGAGTACAGGACAGTCGAAAGTTTAACACTGGGGTAACGAGTAAGGGAAGTCGAAAGTTTACCACTGAGGTTACGAGTACAGGCCAGTTCAAAGTTTTACACTGAGGTTTACGAGTACAGGGCAGTCGAAAGTTCAACACTTAGCTAACGAGCACAGGGAAGTCGAAAGTTCAACACTGAGCTATCGAGTACAGGGCAGTCGAAAGTTTAACACTGGGGTTACGAGTACAGGGAAGTCGAAAGTTTACCACTGAGGTTACGAGTACAGGCCAGTCGAAAGTTTAACACTGAGGTTACGAGTACAGGGAAGCCGAAAGTTTACCACTGAGGTTACGAGTACAGGCCAGTCGAAAGTTTAACACTGGGGTTACGAGTACAGGGAAGTCGAAAGTTTAACACTGGGGTTACGAGTACAGGGAAGTCGAAAGTTTAACACTGAGCTAACGAGTACAGGCCAGTCTTAAGTTTAACAATAAGATAACGACTACAGGACAGTCGAAAGTTTAACACTGGGGTAACGAGTACAGGGAAGTCGAAAGTTTACACCTGAGGTTTACGAGTACAGGGCAGTCGAAAGTTTAACACTGAGCTAAACGGTACAGGGCAGTCGAAAGTTTCACACTGAGCTAACAAGTACACGGCAGTCGAAAGTTTCACACTGAGCTAACAAGTACAGGCCAGTCGAAAGTTTAACACTGAGCTAACGAGTACAGGCCAGTCGAAAGTTTCACACTGAGCTAACAAGTACACGACAGTCGAAAGTTTCACACTGAGCTAACAAGTACACGGCAGTCGAAAGTTTAACACTGAGCTAACGAGTACAGGCCAGTCGAAAGTTTAACACTACGCTAACGACTACAGGACAGTCGAAAGTTTAACAATGAGATAACGAGTACAGGGCAGTCGAAAGTTTAACACTGAGGTTAGGAGTAAGGAAGTCGAAAGTTTAACACTGAGGTTAGGAGTACAGTCCAGTCGAAAGTTTAACACTGAGGTTAGGAGTAAGGGAAGTCGAAAGTTTAACACTGGGGTTACGAGTAAGGGAAGTCGAAAGTTTAACACTGGGGTTACGAGTACAGGCCAGTCGAAAGTTTAACACTGCGCTAACGACTACAGGCCAGTCGAAAGTTTAACACTGGGGTTACGAGTACAGGACAGTCGAAAGTTTAACACTGGGGTAACGAGTAAAGGAAATCGAAAGTTTACCACTGAGGTTACGAGTACAGGTCAGTTCAAAGTTTTACACTGAGGTTTACGAGTACAGGGCAGTCGAAAGTTCAACACTTAGCTAAGGAGCACAAGGAAGTCGAAAGTTTAACACTGAGCTAACGAGTACAGGGCAGTCGAAAGTTTAACACTGAGCTAACGAGTACAGGGCAGTCGAAAGTTTAAAACTGGGTTTACGAGTACAGGGAAGCCCAAAATTTACCACTGAGGTTACGAGTACAGGCCAGTCGAAAGTTTAACACTGAGGTTACGAGTACAGGAAAGCCGAAAATTTACCACTGAGGTTACGAGTACAGGCCAGTCGAAAGTTTAACACTGAGGTTAAAAGTAGCAGGCCAGTCGAAAGTTTACCACTGAGGTTACGAGTACAGGGCAGTCGAAAGTTTAACACTGAGGTTAGAAGTAGAGGCCAGTCGAAAGTTTAACACTGGGGTTACGAGTACAGGGAAGTTGAAAGTTTAACACTGAGGTTTACGAGTACAGGGAAGTCGAAAGTTTAACACTGGGGTTATGAGTACAGGGAAGTCGAAAGTTTAACACTGAGGTTAGGAGTACAGGCCAGTCGAAAGTTTAACACTGAGGTTAGGAGTAAGGGAAGTCGAAAGTTTAACACTGAGATTACGAGTAAGGGAAGTCGAAAGTTTAACACTGAGGTTAGGAGTACAGTCCAGTCGAAAGTTTAACACTGAGATTAGGAGTAAGGGAAGTCGAAAGTTTAACACTGAGGTTACGAGTACAGGCCAGTCGAAAGTTTAACACTGAGGTTAGGAGTACAGGCCAGTCGAAAGTTTAACACTGAGGTTAGGAGTAAGGGAAGTCGAAAGTTTAACACTGAGATTAGGAGTAAGGGAAGTCGAAAGTTTAACACTGAGGTTAGGAGTACAGTCCAGTCGAAAGTTTAACACTGAGATTAGGAGTAAGGGAAGTCGAAAGTTTAACACTGAGGTTAGGAGTACAGTCCAGTCGAAAGTTTAACACTGAGATTAGGAGTAAGGGAAGTCGAAAGTTTAACACTGGGGTTACGAGTACAGGGAAGTTGAAAGTTTAACACTGAGCTAACGAGTACAGGGCAGTCGAAAGTTTAACACTGAGGTTAAAAGTACAGGCCAGTCGAAAGTTTAACACTGAGGTTAGAAGTACAGGGCAGTCGAAAGTTTAACACTGATGTTAGAAGTACAGGCCAGTCGAAAGTTTAAGACTGTGGTTACGAGTACAGGGAAGTTGAAAGTTTAACACTGATGTTTACGAGTACAGGGAAGTCGAAAGTTTAACACTGAGGCTACCAGTACAGGGAAGTCGAAAGTTTAACACTGAGGTTAGAAGTACAGGCCAGTCGAAAGTTTAACACTGAGGTTAGGAGTAAGGGAAGTCGAAAGTTTAACACTGGGGTTACGAGTACAGGCCAGTCGAAAGTTTAACACTGCGCTAACGACTACAGGCCAGTCGAAAGTTTAACACTGGGGTAACGAGTAAGAGAAGTCGAAATTTTACCACTGAGGTTACGAGTACAGGCCAGTTCAAAGTTTTACACTGAGGTTTACGAGTACAGGGCAGTCGAAAGTTCAACACTTAGCTAACGAGCACAGGGAAGTCGAAAGTTCAACACTGAGCTATCGAGTACAGGGCAGTCGAAAGTTTAACACTGGGGTTACGAGTACAGGGAAGTCGAAAGTTTAACACTGGGTTACGAGTACAGGGAAGTCGAAAGTTTACCACTGAGGTTACGAGTACAGGCAGTCGAAAGTTTAACACTGAGGTTACGAGTACAGGGAAGCCGAAAGTTTACCACTGAGGTTACGAGTACAGGCCAGTCGAAAGTTTAACACTGGGGTTACGAGTACAGGGAAGTCGAAAGTTTAACACTGGGGTTACGATACAGGGAAGTCGAAAGT
>CM037870.1:46802507-47110007 GCA_021292105.1 Anadara kagoshimensis
GGCCACTTTACTTCTATGGTGTCTGTTTTGGGCCACTTTACATCTATAGTGTCTGGGCTGGGCCACTTTACTTCTATGGTGTCTGATTTTGGCCACTTTACTTCCAGCATGGTATCTAGTTTGGGCAATTTTACTTCTATAGTGTCTGGTTTGGGCAACTTTACATCTATAGTGTCTGGGCTGGGCCACTTTACTTCTATGGTGTCTGGTTTGGGCCACTTTACTTCCAGTATGGTATCTGGTTTTGGCCAGTTTACTTCTACAGTGCCTGGTTTGGGTCACTTTACTTCTATGGTACCGTTATCTGGTTTGGGCCAGTTTACTTCTATGGTACCGTTATCTGGTTTGGGCCAGTTTACTTCTATGGTACCGTTATCTGGTTTGGGCCAGTTTACTTCTATGGTACCGTTATCTGGTTTGGGCCAGTTTACTTCTATGGTACCGTTATCTGGTTTGGGCCAGTTTACTTCTATGGTACCGTTATCTGGTTTGGACCACTTTACTTCTATGTTGTCTGGTTTGGGCCATTTTACTTCTATGGTGTCTGGTTTGAACCACTTTATTTTTATGGTGTCTGGTTTGGTCCACTTCACTTCTAAAATGTCTGGTTTGGGCCACTTTACATCTATAGTGTCTGGGCTGGGCCACTTCACTTCTATAGTGTATGGTTTGGGCCACTTTACTTCTATGGTGTCTGTTTTGGGCCACTTTACATCTATAGTGTCTGGGCTGGGCCACTTTACTTCTATGGTGTCTGATTTTGGCCACTTTACTTCCAGCATGGTATCTAGTTTGGGCAATTTTACTTCTATAGTGTATGGTTTGGGCAACTTTACATCTATAGTGTCTGAGCTGGGCCACTTTACTTCTATGGTGTCTGGTTTGGGCCACTTTACTTCCAGTATGGTATCTGGTTTTGGCCACTTTACTTCTACAGTGCCTGGTTTGGGCCAGTTTACTTCTATGGTACCGTTATCTGGTTTGGGCCATTTTACTTCTATGGTACCGTTATCTGGTTTGGGTCACTTTACTTCTATGGTACCGTTATCTGGTTTGGGTCACTTTACTTCTATGGTACCGTTATCTGGTTTGGGTCACTTTACTTCTATGGTATCTGGTTTGGACAACTTTACTTCTATAGTGTCTGGGCTGGGCCACTTTTCTTCTATGGTGTCTGGTTTGGGCCACTTAACTTCCAGTATGGTATCTGGTTTGGGCCACTTTACTTCTATAATGTCTGGTTTGGGCCACTTTCTTCTATGGTACTAGTATCTGGTTTGGGCACATGATTACTGTTTTAGATCAACTTTCGTTATTAGAATATATTTATTTCTTGACATCTCTTCAACTTAAAACAAAGGAACAAAAAATGCGTGAACGATTAAGAACGAATTTTCGATAACATGAACAATTGCTACTGAACGAAGACGCAATAGTGAGCGAAGTTGCATCATGCTGACCATTAAAAAATGATTTGTCCAGATCGGTACAATTTTAGTGCGCAAGGTTGCTATTTAAGTGCTTTTTTATCTGTAAGTCTTTGAATTTGCTACAATTTTTATACAAAAAGTCTGAATTTTTAAAAAATTTTGAAAATTTGGAAAATCTGTCTAATTTGACCTGATCATTTTATTTGGCCGTTTATTCCTTTTTATGGTACAAATCTGTGAAAAATGAATAAATCCGTCGAATTGGTCAGACTGTTGCTTTTCGCTTAATATCGCATGCAGATGTTCTGAACAACAGATACCATAATTTACACATTAATCTTTAACCTGTCAACAACAAATATGAAACTTGTATTACATCACAGAATGAGATATTAATTTGTTCGACGCAGTTTGACATAGCAAGGTCAATTATGCACAATGTTACGTCGTAGTAACTTTTTCCATAAAACGCAAGTATGTAACAAATGTTTTGAACGCCAACGTGGTTTGTACTATATATCGACATTTGTAGAAACAGACTATACTACAACTTGACCTCGTGCTCTAAATTGATTGGCTGGTATATCGAGGTCAAATAATTTCATTCATAAAAATGTTTTACTACGCGTACACATGGTTGTCGCGTGTTGGTAGGTAGGTATAAAATAACTGCGTAGTTTGATCAAAGGAAGACAAACAGAAATAGACATGACGGGATGCCGTTCTAGAAAACATGTAAATAATAATGATCAGAGACAATAACAATACCATGAACATAGAATCGAAAAATAAAAACTTTAACACCAGTAAGACTGAAAATTTTGGACTTCAGGACTCGATTACGTTCTTTGTAAAGGTAAGTCATATATATTACTTAATAAGGTGTTTTAACCTTTGGTATCAATGTGAAGATTAGAAATATATTTATATATTTATTTATTTATTTATTTACTCCGTATGATGCTAAATTCTGGGTTATTGTACATGTTTTGTGTGTCACTGTTCCTCATTTAAACCGGGTATTTAAACTTAATTGAAGTTGAAAATTTCAAATACATGAATTTTAATAAGTTTAAATGTTATCAATATTTTATCAATTTGCACCTCAAAATACTTTGATTTTTCATATTTGCATTACGTCATGTACATTTTTAAAACGGGATTAACTTGGGGGTCACTAATGATGACATTGGGATCGATTATATAGTGCTGACCCATCTTGACTTCACTTGATCAGGTCCAAAATACATTTATGTTACATATTAACACTATTTGATGAACTTATGGACATTTAATTTTTAAGAGTGGTTTTATTTTGAGGTCGCCGCTGATGACATGGGGTCAATTTATAGTGCTAACCCATTGTGCCACGGTTATGTGTTTTACACGGACTTCACTTGTCTAGGGTAGGGGATACATGTGTAGGTAAATATAGACGTAGGATATTTTAGTGAAAACCACAATGTTCCTCGTTGATGACTGCAATAAGACAACATTTAAGGCCACGCTATACTTGACTGACAGGATGTCATGATAGATCTGTAAAAATTTGGGATGGACTGTTGTGGTATTTAAAGCGGGAAAACGCTATCTAGAACAAAACTCATTCATTGACGAAAAGAACATGGATATTTGTGGATGAACTACATCCGACATTGACCAGATGACAATCAAACCTGCCTAAATGACCACCTTTATATAAATACCACCTGCTTTCAAAGGCCTGTAAAATACCATCGCAATTGCTCTTTATCTATGTTATTTGAACCTCTCTCTATATATAAGACCAACCTGCCCATAAATGCCCCTTTTACGGTTCCCCTGGGCGACCTTTGTAGTCCGGTTTGACTGTACTATTTTAAATGGAAATTTGTAGGTCATACAATACATAAGAGTGCAATGTCGGACTTTGGATCGAACTTACCCCCCCCCCCCCTCTTTCTCTCTCTCTCTCCGATTCAATAACACGCGCACAGAGAGAGAGAGAGAGAGAGAGAGTACTTCCAGTTGTTTGTCGCATTTTTCTTTGACGTCATATCATTGTTTTTTCCTAGAAGTGTAGAGGGAAATAGCGGTTTAATCAATAGAAACTCTCCCGGAAAGCGTCAGAGGATATGATGTATTATAATTACTGTAATACGAGAATAACAAAATATCAGCCTTCTAATTTAACTTACTATTTCAAATCAGAGATTAAAAATCTCGCGTAAATACCCGCGTATACACAATGATATTTGTTTAATACGCCTATTTATCGATGGGATTTAAGGCGGGAAAATGTTTAACATTGATTGGCTGCTGTATCTGTAGGTTTTGTTAAATCAAATAATTTTATGATTTATGTCCGTGTTATCATGACCTTACATATCCGAGCGCTTGGCACATGTTAATTGATACTATTAAGGCGGTATATATCAATGAAAAACATTGTAATAAGTGGGATAGAGTAATGGAGTTTAACGCCACGGTCAAGATTATTTTACTTATATCGAGACGGTCGATTCTTGAATGGTTGGGGACATTGCTAGAAAACCACCAACCTTCGGCAAACGAGTTGAAACTCTTTCTCACCATCTTGCACCTGCCCGACAGACTCGAATATAGACAGCTAGGGACGACTAGCGCCCAGTTTAGACTATTCCCATTTCTATTCCTGTTGTCATATATCATTTTTTGAATGTATTTTATGATTAAATTCAAAAAATGGTATATGACACTGTTATACTTCCATCCGATGATATTATAATTTCAGAAAAGTAAAAAATTAATGATATGACAATTGTATAAATATCTGTCTTGTCGCATCGTAAGGGACAGTGTATGGTTCCTTAATACTATTCCTTTATATTATTATTACGGGAGGTCTATGGTTAGAACCTCATTTAGAACCCGAGCCTTTGCATTAAGTCGCATCGAAAGGGACAGTGTGTGACTATTCCTTTATATTATTACGGGAGGCCTATGGTTAGAACCCCATTTAGAACCTGAGTCTTTGCATTAGGACACATAATTATATAGTAATAATGAACGTGAGTAAGGGAAGTTATACGTATAGATCATTGTCTGTCTTCGATATTCAGAAATCATTGGAATCTCAATATGATTATCGATCAGTCTTTTATTGTATGTACTCCGTCGGTTAGGTATATCAGTGATTCATTAATGTGAGTATGTGTATTGAAAATAAAAACGTGATTCATTATGAGACAAATGTCACAAACAAAGTTACAATATTACACGGTTAATTTATGTTCATATTTTACCATATTTTTATAGATGTTTTCTTCGTAGTGTCATTTAAGGACACCAGTAGCAGTGGGATGGTTGGAATTTCACTTATATCGAAGTTGTCAGTTTTAGAATGTTGGAGGAATCAAATCAAATCAAATCAAGGACACCTGCTTACAAAGACAAAAGTAGAACTAGATTTCTTATATTTTTATTATATATATAACCTGTATATAAATACCACCTATTCATAATCGTCGCTTTTGTTGTCGACTTTCCTATTGAACTCTGTGATTCTAAAACAGTAATTAAATCTTTAGCAAGACCATTTGTATCCTTTACTAAGATTATAATTTCGACTGAAAATGACCGAAACAAGCCAATTTTTAACATTTCTGTGAAATATATTTTTTTTCAAATTCAATTGGGTGGTGTGTGTTACAAAAGCAGTCTGACCAAACCTTAATTCGATTTTGAATAAAATCACATGATCATTACGTCATATTCCCTGAGTTATCAAATTCTCAATTGATCCCTATATCAAGTTATCGCCTGAAATTTAAAGCACGTGCGCTCAAAATTCAGACTACCACCCACGTGTATGCAGTGTATTCTTAAATCGAATCCATCACTAAGTAAGCGAAGCAAATTAAAACGCAAAAGCGTTATATTGCATCACAATTAACCGACATAATTTTAATACTAATCATTGGCTGTTTAAGTACAATATATAATTAAAAAGTAAGAATAAGTCTGTCGATTTCTTTGATAATTTTTATTGTATTAAATCTATTTAAGTGTTCATGTACCCGGTTTTTCCAGTGAGTCAGATTTCAGCTACTGAATCATGTATCAGTCTCAGTTTATCTAAAACGAAGTACTTGATGAATAAGACGCAAATTGGCAAAATGTCAAATCCTGTAGTACCAAATTCTGAATCATTGATAATTATTTTTCACTAATCAAAACTGACGAAATAAACCGATCAACAAGGTTTGATCAGATGGGTCAGTTAAAGACATGGACACGGTCGGAGAGAGTCCTCCCAATGACTTTTATTTTCTGGAAAGTTTTAAAGTCTTGTTAGCACACAGGTATGTTGTTAATTTTATATTGCATTTGGTTTTCTTTAAGATTTAATCTTTGGATTTTCGATGATTTATACTGATGATTCCTTGGGTAATTGTCAAACATGCACACGTAACTTTAAACAGTGGAGTAATGTTTTTATGCCCGGTAAAGATTTTTTCACTTATAATCGAGGCGGTCGGTTTTGAAATGGTGGGGGGAAACCGGAGTACCTGGAGAAAATTATCGACTTTCGGCAAGCGAACTGATAAATTTTCTTACACTAGGGTCTGTCCTAAGTCGCGACCGGATACAAACCTTGGCGGGTGATAGGCGCTGTAATCGTGCGCTTTAGACCACTAGGTCACCACCGAGGCCCTCGTAAGTGTATTCAGAGTATTAGAGTAAATAAGTGATCGACTGAAAGTCAAATAATTACGCTTATATTGAGGCGTCACCAGCTATGGGTGAATTGGTAGAAGTCTATTAGTGATTTGCATAGTGGTATTGATTATAGTGTGATATGCGATAACAGTTATGTACAAATGCGGGTCTTAATTTTTACGAACGAAATCTAGAAGTCGTATGCTTTGCAAGTCAAGGACAGTGGCAGTTAATTTTGATTATCCGGAACAGATATTTAACCCACGGTCTATCACTTGGGAAGAGAGAGAGAGAACAATATACCAACCATTCATAAATGATAACGACTAGATTCCTAGACCTCCCACTTACAGATCGATCGGTCTGGTGATGTGACCGTGAAATAACCTGTTTTATAGTTATAAATACACGTGGATATTCTCTACATGTATTTATAACAACGTAAATCTTAATTATTACGTACATTATGTGAACATCTGTGATATGGCGGGGGTGGTGGTGTATCGTACCGACTGCTAGATATTGTTATACCAAATGGTGGAAAATGTTGAATTGCGTATAGAGATATTGTATAGATCAATTATATTGTGAACTGTAGCCGATGCAAACCCCCCCCCCCTCTCTCTCTCGCTCTCTCTCTCTCTCTCTCTCTCTAAAACACGCAGAGAGAGAGAGAGAGAGATTCGTTCCAACTTTGCTTTTCATATTCTACGAATTTCCAGTGTGTTCATAATTTTAAATTCACTCGAACGGTTCATAAGGAATGCATTTAAGGGGCTATTGACTCCTTATTTCGCAAAAACGGCACCATCGTTAAAGCTTCCTTACTGGGCATATCAAAAATGAAAATTGGGTGTTATGGTAATTTTGAAAATGACCCCTCTGAAAAAAATCTTGAAAAGAAACACCATCTACATGTATATATGTGTCAATGCGCGTTCGACTGTTTAATGGGATTTAAACGATCATAATTCGTTTAAAATATGATTGATTATGTTGAGTTTGTCGATCACATAGATATCGGAATTTAAAAGGAGCATCGGGTTCGACCTCAAATAATCAATATCAGCTGTTACATGTTAAACAACAAGCCATTGATAAATATATATCGCGTGATCTACTGTTGTATCTACTATATCTTGGCATCATAAGTACAGAGAGAGAGAGAGAGGAGAGAGAGAGAGATCTACTGCTGTATACTATATCTTGACATCATAAGTGCATGGAGAGAGAGAGAGAGAGAGAAAGAGAGAGAGAGAGAGAGAGATCTACTGCTGTATACTATATCTTGACATCAGAGAGAGAGAGAGAGACTTTACTACAAGCTCTGGGTTTTCCTCTGAAATATTTATAGTTTTTCGTTTTTAGAATGGATTAAATTTCCGATATATTAGTTTTAAAAGGTCTGTATTAATTATTAGATATTAACCGCCCGCAACAATTACCACCCACGATTGGGCTTGTCATTTATCTTTATTTTATATGATTTATATATTCTATGAAATGTCAAATGTAACGGACTGTGGACTATATTAAACTTGCTTATGCTAAGACGAAGCTCCACATGTATAAATGTTACAATACAGTCAAACCTGTCTATAAAGGCCAGACAGAGGAACTCGTAAAGGGGCCTTTACGGGCAGATGGCCCTTATATACAGGTTCAAATACTATGTATAAAGAACAATTGGGATACAATTCTATTTATAAGCAGGTGGCCCTTACATAGAAGTGGTCTTTAAGGCAGGTTGGACTGTACATCATATATTTGTTTGCAATGAACTGTTATGAAATAAAATAATACATTCAAAAGTAGAACATGACAAAGTTTTATTTCATAAAAATTCAAAAGTAGCACATGCCACTTGTGCCACAGGATTTGTTCCCCGTTTTAATTGGTGTGATTAAATAGTAATCGTTCTCAAGTTATGAGGTCATTAAGCATATGCAATGGAAATGGCAGGCCCTTCGTCGAGATTGTTGATTGCTATGTACGCAATGCTCGGTGCAGCATGTAGACTGAGCAATATTAATAATTGAATCAATTGGGGCTACGGTGACCGAGATGTATAAAGCGCCCACTTACAGATCACAGCGCCTCTCACTCACTGCCTAGGTTCGAATCCCACCAGGGGCAGATCTTAGTGTAAGAAAGTTTGTCAGTTCGCTCGTCGAAGGTAGGTGGTTTTCCCTGGGCGCTCCGGTTTCCTCTGCTAGACTGACCGTCTCGATATTAGTGAATAAATCCTGACTTTGACGTAAAACGCCATTAAAATCAATCAATCAACCAACCAATCCATCGTCGAACTCCAATTAATCTTGTCAGAAGTGTCCATTTTTTGCAGATATGACGTTTAGTTGCATTTGGAATTTTTGCCTTTGATTGGAAAAAAACTGAATCATAATGTCTTTTGAATTGAATTAGGGATTTTGTGTACATGTTAATGTACATGACCGCTTGTTGACGTCTTGTAGTCTTACTGGATACTGAAACCACATTAGGGACGGGTTTGATATCAGTATCGAATTTATATTAGTACACATATTAAAGAAAAACTATCTAAATATCAGTATGACTTCCTGGTTACTATCATATCGTCACATAAGTTTTAAGTATTAATGAACAACAATCCTTGTATTGATTTTATCAGTCAGACACCTACATCAGCAACTTAAACATTACGTCACATTATTAATAACATAAACAACCCATTGTATCTATATTTGCGTATATATATATATATATATATATATATATATATATATGCACAAATGTTTCAAGAGCCGAGGTTTTATATGTGCGCAATTTTTAGAGCCGAATTTATAAAATGGCGAAACGTACGTTGGTATATGTGCGTGCGTGCGGGTTTTAACTTTGACTGGGACAACAATAATCAACTATAAGGTGTGGTGCACATGGGCCAGATTTAAAATAAAATACCCATAGTATATACAATTGTTATTTTTTTTCAAATTTATAATATGAATCTGGCACATGTGTTGTTGTGGATCCAATTAACTCCCTGGCCACCGTTACTTTGTGTAGCAAAAATTGATAAATATCTGATGTCCTACCGTAATAATTAACATTTACTTGTTGCGGTTGTATTATAGACCCAGAAAAAGAAATAGATGTTCTTGTTTGAAACCCAGTATTTAAATTTAAAACGTGATGCTATCGTTCCAATCTGATCATGAGTAACTTAGTAACTTAGTAAAATGACATAAATACTGTATTTATCATTAGTTCATTCTTAATATCCAAATAAACCTAAACCACGAGGAAGTGTACTTAATAAGAAATGTACCAAGCAAAACAGCCACAAAGTAAAATCATATTGGATAACTTGTGTCAAAACTTTCACTTCCGAGAACATAAATAATTTTTACACAAGTTCAAAATATTATAATGATGTACAGGAGCTGCTTCTCTTTGGTCTTTTGGTATGCATTATTCGCTATTTACTTCATTGAACCAAGCAGAACAGTCACCAAGTAAAATCATGTATATGCGACTTGCACACATGCGATCACATTGTTACAAAAGTTCAAAATCTGTGTAGAGTTACTTCTCTTTGGTCTTTTGGTATTAACAAATCTTAACCACGTTACTCCAAGGAATCTTGGCTATAAAGAAATGAATAAGGTTAAGAATCACAGTTTCCAGCCAATCGCGGGTTCGATCCACTTTCACACTCTCATTCTCGTGATTTGATATAACTTAGTCTGGCCTATACTGATCATTAATGGTTATTGATAATAATAACTTTATTTGTCATAAACCGTTTTTACGGTATAGAGAACACATAAACATATACAGTGCATACGTAGAATACAAATTAAGCTAATTTGGAATACAAAATACAAGCTAACCAGTAGGACTGACAATAAACTTATTAACAATACGAAAATAGAGTCATTGATTAAATGGAATTTTATGTCCCAGTCAAGAATATTTCACTAATATCGACGGCTATATAGGTAATGTGACAGAAACATTGACAGTTGCAGTGCACCCAGAGCGTTGTACAGGAAGGGTTTTTAACGGGCCACGCCTGACATGACATTTTAAGGTCTTTTCTGGACCTTACCTTTAAGGTATTTTTCTTTTTATTTCTAAATATCGAGTGCTTGACGAAAGAAAGTCACTACCTATTTTTCGAACCCACTATTTCCCACATACGGAACTAACATTTTACCAATTTAGCTGCTGTGATGGTTATATTGGTGATGAACAATTGTAGTGGATGGCAATTATGAAAATTCAAAATTTTGCATCCATCGCATATGAAATAGTATTTCATGTACCTGTGCATATAAATCGTAAAAACAATACCCTTAAATATTAGGAGAACCTTAAAATGGATTATATATTGAACTTATATAAATTAATTGCAACATTGTTAAGTTTTTCACACGGTGTCAAAAAGTCAAAATCAGCTTTCAACTTACGCTGGTATTATTGGACCGTTTGGCTCACTTTATGCTGCAATTCCTGTGTACCTGTTCTACAGTATGAGTTACATGTATTTCTGATTTTCTATTCAGTTTATTGTGACAGACTTTGTACTTTTTGGATTACATTTTAGATTGAGGTCATATTTGTCTATCGTCTTGATTGCGCCACCGTTAACATTTACATATTTTAACTTCTTCAGAACAAGTGACAATAACAAGTGGAAATTGATATAGATATTCTTTGACCAGAGTCATTTCAAGTTTGTGAAATCCGTTGACCTTGACCTACATTCGAAGTCAAAATGATCTTCGACAGTGAAAACTCTAAATATCTTCTTGCCATGAACCGAAATTCCTAGGAGCTTGGCACTTCATATATATACATGTAGCATCATGGCATGTAAGTCTACCAAGTTTTTGAAGCTTCTAGATCTTAATTTAGGCCATAGCGACCTAAAATAGTTAAACTTTAAAACATATCTTTACAATGAATTAAAAGGTCTAAGAATAGTTGGAACAACATATAGCATTAGGTCATGAAACTTTACAGGATTGCGAACCTGGTTGACCTTGACCTACGTATACATCCAGGGTCACAGTGACTTATAGTGTTTTAAACCTAGAAGAAACATCTTGTCATAAACAAAAATACAAAATGTTTAAAATCTTGAAACTTCATATTTAGTGCCAGCCCTTTAAGCTATATCAAAGTTGCTAAGTTGGTTGAACTTGACCTATAGTCAGAGAAGTAGTAACCCAAAACATTTTTGTTTCATGAACTAAACAAGAGGGTTGAAATTTTAACTTAGCACGAGGGTACGAAGCTCTAACAATTTTGCGATGCTGACCTGCATTCAGGGCCACATTTAGAGTACATGTACGTAGTAATGCCTTAAAATTTTCTTTTCATGAACCAAATGGCCTAAAATTTTAAAACTTTAAATTTAAGCATCTGGGTATGAATTTCTACTAAGTTGCGAATCTGGATGACATTTACTATAATCAAGGTCACAGTGACCTAAAACCTAAAGTGGTTAAGCCTATCACGAACCAAAGTTCTAGATGCTTTAAACGTCATATATAACACCAGGACATGGAGCCTTACTATATGGACAAAGCTGGATGACCTTAACCTTCATTCAGGGTCACAACTGCCTGGTTTAGTTAAACCCATGAACATCTGTTCTTAAACTGAAAGGCATTGAAGTTTGAGACTTCATATATAGCATCAGTAATGGAAGGGCTATAAGTTAGTTGACTTTGGCCTTTATTCAAGGTAAAAGTGAGTTTAAAACACAGAAAGTAAACATTCATGATCATGTCATTTCATTGTTTTGTGCTCTCAAGAGACCAGTCTGGTTCATAGGACGGTTAGTTAACCTAGCAATATAAAATGGCGATTGTTGTTGTTTCTGTTTAGTGTCAGACTAGTTCTCTTAAACGACTGTTTGGATTTTTATGGAACTTAACATGATTAACACGAATTGCTAAACGTATATTCCAGTTCAATGATTTTAAGAGGTTGTGGGCTTTGAAGTTTCATATTCACATTGAAATAGTTGTGTCTGAACATGTTCTCTTAAACCGTTATCAAATCATTTGATTTACATCTAACTTTATAGAAATGATCAACTTGATATGATGATGTGCTTATGTTGGCTGTTCCAGATTTATTGTTTTCCGTTGTGTTTTCACGTCAGAGTGTTTGTCAAAAACAGTTTTTGGTTTTTTATATTAGCGAACAGCGGCTCGGGGAATATTATTTTTAGTTTATATTGGTACCGAGATCGTATTATTCCCCATAAAACAACAATACGATCATGGCACCAGTATAAACTGAAAGTAATATTTCCCGAGCCCCTGTGATTAGCGTACTTGAAATGATCAATTGGCTATTGCATATTGTTGGCCCTGTTCGAGTTGAAAAAATGTCGACTCCATCAAAACCGATTGACAATGTCAATGGCGGGGATGTTCCTTGTTTCTTTCAAGTTTTCTTAGTCGGTAAGCATTAGTCCACATTTAAATTCGTAAAGACCTTTAATAATAATAAAACCTTTGATCATGGTGTCCTGGACCGAATATACCCAGACTTTCGAACGGTATTTCCGAATTTGGGAATAAGCCAAGAGTTACCAAACAAACCCAAAGCCATAAATATCATGCATGTGTTATAAATTTGTAGACCATATTTTGTTGAAAATGGTTGTCTATATGGAAAGAAAGGTTTTATGTCACGTTAACCAATCCTGCTTAACCACAGTGTATTCATGTATCCATCTGAAAAAATGAGCGCGACAACAAAAGTGCGCATGTGCATTCAATAAAATGATTCCTCTAGAACAATGTCTGAGGTGCGAAGATGTTTCGAACAACCTTTCCTTGGTAAGTGGTTACTGGTTTAATTTTAATGACGGATGTATCGTATTCGACCTGTAGTGAACAGAAATATTATGACGTTTTTACAAAATTTGAAATAATATTTTCAATAAGGCATTGTGTTTGTTTAACGGTTTTAAAGATAAATTTGAAAGGGAGTGGTCTTGCATAATAATTTGGTACAGCTTCCTGGAGCAAGCGTTCGCCATTTTGTAGAAAGGACAAGACCCTCGATTGAAAATTCAATATCGTAGTCAAGGACCAAAGAAATATAGTTATGAATTTTCAAAATACTGAGTAATAAGTTTAAATGAGTATAAAATAGTTGTTTAAAATGTTTGCTTGTATACAGAGTGGGTTTGTGATTTAGTGTCTTGGAGAAATAATAAAAAAAACCCATAGTAAATCGGTGTTTATAATATTTAATCCATAAAATAAAAATGGAAATGCTTTTATATTTCATATTTGTTAATTGGCATGCGTGTTATTACAATTTTTATGTTCATTGTTAAAATGAGACTATTTTTTCTGTTTTATGGACCATTGGTTGTAAGTGTGATGGTTAGAGACCTCCAATAGTAGTTATCACACCAATTGAAATTTTGAGGCAATAAATGTAGTTTTTGTTCAAAATGGGGGGTTTTATGATCAATGGTCCAAATATGTGTTTGTCTGTGCTTATCTTGTTTCATTTGTTCTTAAATTAACTTTTATATTGTTTTGTGTTCCTGATTGCGTTGTCTAATGCATTGTCAGGTACATGTTTTCAGTTGTAAGTTTTTTTATTCTGTATGTTAGAAATGAAAATATGTATGTTGAAGACCATTGGTCATTACTCATAGGTTTATATACTATTGGTGGTTTACGATTTTATGGCAATACATACATTCTTTTAGACAATCATGATCGTTGCAGCATATAAAGGATAGGATAGCTTGATTGCATACAAACACATCAAACGAATATTGTATTACTGGTTTAGGGACCTGGTTGTTCAAAGCTCTGTTGGCTTAACCAGTAAATTAGTAAAAAAAAAATGCAGTATGTGTTTTAGGGAATATATCTGAAATGTCTGTTCAAAGGTTAATGCACACAATTGTAATTATCAACAGTGAAAGTCAAAACTGTATTTATTCCAAATATTTTTAATTTTGATAACATTTTAATTTTTCACTTTCCAATTGGTGAAGCTAATGGAGTTTTGAACAACTGGACCAAACCGGTCACTTTACACATCTTTCTGGTGTTTGTCCCAAGATAAGATATATGCAATCAATAAATTTATTTAATCTGTATAACTTGGTTAATACTTTGTACTTTTACATTATTGTTGTCTTTTGTTCTATGTGGTCCATGGTTTTGTTAACTACGCAGTATCCAACAGCAGCTCAAAATACTTTACTACATTTTTATTGATATACACTTATTAACAGATCTAAACTTAAAACGAAAAGTACCTCACATTGAATAAAAATCCTAATTACATAAGTAGGTGATCAGGTGATAACTTTTTAATCTGCCATTTTGTGGTCAATTTCCGCCATTTGCAATTTAGTATGTTAAAATTGGTATCATCATCGATGAAATCACCCAGGTATTACAGTTTGGAGTTATGGGGTGCGAATTAAAAATGCGGTAAAAATAAAGGAGTGCATAAACCACCGAGACGCGGAGCAATATTTAACAAATGTATGTTAAAAGGATGAGTACTAAGGTCTTGTGGTTTCCTAAGGAACAAAGAAAAAGGTGTTTTGAAGCTTAAATATTTAACCATTCAGTATGCACCTTTTGAAATTGATAAAGAATTCACTGGTTCATTTCAACTCGTATGCTGTTTGGTGCTTTCTTCCGTTGCGCATATCCTTCCAATACCAAGTCAATTGTAACATGTTTACCAAGTGCTTTATAAACGATTGCAAGTTCATTTTTTAATCATTTTTTCAAGGCTTGCTGAATGGAGTTCGAAATCTTTACTGGAATATAATGGAAAATTCGCTTTTCTCCAAGAAAAGGTAAGTTTAACATTTGATATAAACTTTATTTTTAGAATAGTTGCATGCTTTGATATAAACCTTAAGGTTATTTCGAACTGTTTATTTTGAGTATTGCATTAATATAAACTTATTATTATTGAAATTATTTTTCTAAAATAAATGAAAGTAATTACTTATTTGCTTAACATATTTTTAATGTAGTTGATGCAGTCTTAGTTTTAGGAACAGGTTAAACACTTTTTATTATGACCTTACAAACAGGCTTTAAACTTGCAGTATGTTTCAGTGCTAACAGTACTTACACTTTTTAACAACCTCCAATCCAAAACACCTAAATTATTCTTATTTAAAATTCCTGTTTTCTCTTTGAGTATTTTTGGTAAATGTAGGAACTAAATTCAGCATTCTAGTTTACAATATTTTATTAACAATGGCTTGGTTTTAAAAATGTTCTGTAAAGATATCCATCATTGCAATGAAATACTTGTTCAGTTATTTAAAAAATGGAGCCAGAATGGATGTCTAGATCGTTATTGCCACTTTTAAGTATGTTTACGTATATTATGTCAACTAGTGTCCAGACAACAAAATGATAAACAATGTCATGATTACACAGCCCATGTCTTTATTGAGTGGTAAGGCTGTGAATGCAAAAGACCAAGATATGAAACTAACATAAACACTGCGTTGTATAAATGGGACAATGGAAATAAAAATCAATGCCAATTACAAACCGTGATTGCACTAATTAATGTACAATGTACTCAATAGTCTATCATCACTGGCCAATACAAAATCTAGAACCAAGTACAAAGGCCAGTACCGGGGGTCACCGTATTGGAACCTAGGCCCTAGGACATCTAGAACTATGTAGTTATTGTACCTGTTTATTATTTTACAAAATTGACAATAATACATGTAGTTATTTTTTTGTAAATAATGCATATTTGCATATATACTGCAACTAATTTAGTTTACTCTTGTTTTCATAATACTTGGATTTTTACAAAAGTTGGAGAAGAAACATGTCGAATTTTTAAATGCAAATAATCAATTCGAAATTGTTAGGTTTCTTTGTGCGTTTTTGGTGTGATTTTATCTTGGGAATGACGTTGCAAAATTGCTTTGGTGTTAGTGATACATTTATAAATACAGGCAAAGTTCTGTTTTTCAATCAAATTTCTCAAATATGGCGACCACCTTTAGTTCCTGCGCAAAGTGCTTATTGCGCAAGACAAACAACAAACTTCTCAGCCAATGGTTATCTGCGACACATTTATATTTTGGCTTTGTTTGTTACTTGAACCATTCAAATTATTACCGATGTCTTTTCTTGAGCACATCAGAAGACACCATGATTTCGTCAAAGCAAGAGCTGCAATATTGATGGACATGTAAGTTCGTTTTTTCTGAAAAAATATATCTATTTAAAATTTATTTAAGTGGTAGAGTATAGTAGTTAGTTCCTCCACTAAATGCCTAATCACTATACATGTAATCTATTTGAATTAATGAGGAACATTTTTGAGTCAAAAGATTTTTGGAAAAAAAATTATTTGCATGGTAGATGCAAAACTACTGGTTTGGATGATTCGGGAACATAGGCCTTCAATGGTGTTTTGGAATTTCTATATTATTTGGAAGAATTTTATTTTGTAACCAGTACCAAATCTATAGACAATTTAGAATTTAAAAAATGAATAAATAAAAATAATACTAATAAAAATATTTTTTAAATGAAATTTTGATCAAAGTTTTAAAAATTGGAATATGTTATTGGATAATGGGTAGGACAAACCTATAAAAAGGTTAAATTTATTTACTACTTACTTTTGGATTTTATTTAAAAAACAGAGGAGTTTTTTAACCGAGTTTAAAACTACATTTATGTTTTTCAATACGTATTATCGTGTTTTTTTTCTTGGTTAAAATTTCAAAATGTCAAAAAATGTTTACCAGATTTTTATCTCATGATTTATTTCTCTTTTAAATGCAAAAATAAAAATTAAGATGCTAGTAGCTAAACAACACCTTTGGGGGAAACTAAACCAGTTTAAGAAATTTTGTGATGTCTATCTGATATTAAATTATTTTAATGTATTATAAATCTGGAAGATATGAATGAGATCCGTAAATATCCAATGAATACTTTTTAAAAATAATAGAGATGTCCATTGGAGTTTTAGTACATTCACAATATTGTGTTTTAACAAATAAATCTAGTTTTTGTAAAGTACCTATATTACCACCATTTAGTTATCGACAATTAAAAATAATAATAATTAATGGGAACCTGTTCATTGATATTGGCTCCAGAACTTACAACGGTTATCCGTTGTGTTATGTTCTGAAACAAGGCCCCAGTTTAACTAAATTTGGCCAATTAAAAAATTAATAACTTTGTTAATCTTTAAGATATTCGTGATGTGAATTTCACTTGAAGGTTATAATATGTTTATTGAATTTGTCATCTGGTTTTTTTTTTCATCAATAATTTTCAAGAAACTTACAAACATTAAGGTTCCTTGGCCCAAAAGTTTTGGAAAGACAATAAATATTGAACATGTTCTTTGGGATTATGAGCAAGTCTTGACCATGAAATAATTCTTGTTTGAGTAAAAAAAAATGTAAAGTTATAGTATATATGAATTAGTGTTATTGATAGAATAACAGCCTGTTTGGTTTGTTGTGTTTTTATCACCAAAATGCACAGTCATCCTGTTTTCCAAAGGTGCACATACTTTTTTGCTCTTTCTAGTATTGTTTTATAAAAAATTTCAAAGCATTAACATATATACATGCATGGTCTTTTAGACTTAACAAAGAAACCGAATCAAAAATATAACATGACAAAAAACAACAATATAAAAACAAAACTAAGTAAAATAAAAAAAAAAATTAAATTTACATATGGCAATTTCGCATGACACTAAATCCTATAAAACTTGCAAAAACCTAAAGACCTTAATATATTATTGAAGAAACTCCGTCTAAAATATTAAATATTGCAATATTTGACCATGCATTTTTGTTTCTTTTGTTTATATTATGTATTAATGAGAAAGTTGGTTGTTTTTGATACATTGGAGACTTTTCTTCACTTTTTCACAGCTTTTTTAATCTTTGGGGTTTCATATTTTTGAAATCAAACAAACATTAGAAAGACAAAAGAAAATATAACAATCAATATGAACAGAAATGATATTTATTTGTTTGTTGTTCCATATACGTTGTAAACTATTTCAATGCACTTGTAGGCTAATTCCCTAATAGCTATAGTTTTGCTGGGACGTTCCTGGTTTTTGATTTTTTCAGCACTTTATTACTTGAAAAAAATTTTTCTTCAATATTTACCAGACATGTTTGTTTTCTGGATAATCGTTTGGCTTATAATCTGCATCCCTTCTGCAATGCAGACAGACTGTCACGTGATCAAGTGATCGGTTCGTCTGGTTCGTGTGAGTGTTGACCGATTTTTAGGCGGGAACGTACTTGAACTTGCATAAAACGTGCAATATGACCTCTGTTAGAACGATTAAAGGGTTAGATGGACTTTACCAGAACGCAATTAGAACCTGTTGTTTATTTGCAACATACCAAAACAAATCGGTTATTTGCTAGTTTATATGTTTATGACATTGTCATGTAATTATTGGAATATTTCTTTCAGAAAAAAATAAAACAATTGAGACATGATAGAATAATTGAGCAAAAGTGAAGTTGCAATATTGTGTTTGTTAATTGGTTCGTACTTATATTCTTTATTTTCCAATACGTGTAATTTCTCTCTTTGGGTTGTTTTCTGAATGCTCTGGCCTTTGCAAATGCCAGTGGTATACGTTTTCAGTAGAATTATGATATGAATAGGTATTTTAAGTGTGTGCGTGCGTGTATGTGTATGTGCTTAAGGATATACTTTTCAGTTAGATTTTTCATATGCAATAATATTTGATGTGTGTGTGTGTGTGTGTGTGTGTGTGTTTTCTTTTTAAAGTATTTAATGCCTGCTTGGTTCCTTGTGTAAAGGAATGCACATCGTAGATAAATATAATGAATAATGCAAAACAAGGAAGCTTTACTTTATAATTAGTACATTTTATACAAGTTACTAATCACCTCGTAAACACGTGCATGTAAAATTGTAAAAGTAGAAAATTATCTTTATGTAGATGTCACTATACGTATTTGGGTTGTTTGTTACAGGAGCGCCAATCCCTTAAAATGTCAAGATTAACAACACGATGTTTTTACTGGCTAAGACATGATTTTGCCGCCAATATCTATGCCATATGCGTTAATCATATAAACATGTTTATTTTTGCAATTTAAATATTTTCAATTCATTATAAACCCTGTGTAGTAGGCGAAAGAAAATGAATTAAATAACTATATATATATATAATTTATAATTTATGTAGGCGTGTGTATTTGAGAATAGGTTGTACTGATTTGTGATAAGCAATCTATAAATAAAATCAACACGACTAGAATAGCCGTGATGTTACATATATGTGTAAGAAAATCGTCACAAAATTTCAAAACGATCTAAATAATAACAGAATTAAACGACCTAATTTTATACGAACTTTTTTGAATTTAGAAGTTACTTTACTTGGTTTTGTCCCTTACGTAAACACATACCAATACGGTCAGGTGAATAAGTGATAAACAATTAACACGTGATGCCGAAGTAAATAAAACATAAATGGTTGTATGATAACGTTTTTAGTGTAGATACGTCTTCTTTGTTCTGTTGACTTTTGTAATGCTGCTCAATATAAACAGTTTGATATTAAATCAATTTTTTTGCACTTTTACTTTCTTTCCACCCATTTTACTTAACCTTGTAATACCATATATCATTTCTTTCTTTGTTTAGATGATCTGAAAGGTTCAGTTAGTACAATCAAGATTTTTTTTTCCTCTCTATAATTCACCTGGTTGAATCATACAATCTGCGAAAACCGCAAACACCACACCACTCCCGGCTATGTGATATTAAGACAGCATGAGCTATACTGTTATAAGCTTTGAAGAAGCAATTTAATTTAGAATTCCATTTATACCGATCTCCGTCATATTTCGATCGTTCTTTCTCCTTGTAGTCATTACGGTCAGTGTAGACATATAATTCTTTGTTAAGTAATTCTAACATATGATTGTCAAGTTCATTTCGGGGTCATTGTGGCTTTGAGCACTGAATGTCAGGTTTACTTACTCTCTGTGATACTATCACGCTGGATGTCAAGTTTACCTTATCCTTTGTGATACCCTAAGTTAAAAGTACCCTGTTGTAGAAAAATAAATATTTGGTGATATTTGATGTCAGATAAAGCGTTAATTTCACCTCATCATGAATATATTATAATGGTATATTTTCATAAGTTATAATAAAGCACTTGTAATTAGATAATGCACCGTGTATCCTGTTTATATCCTGTTTACAAAAATATTTTGGTACAAATTTTTAACAAAAAATCGAAATAGCAGTTATATTGTGTTATTATGACCATATGGTTTAAATGAGCATATGGTTAAGACATGTAAATATTTGACATGTTTTTGATAATTTTCTGCTGGTCATTTGACGATTTTAAACATTTCTGTGGTTTTTTAATTTACAAAATGAATCATTAATTGTATGTGGTTTCTTTGCCGAAATGTTCTTTGTTTCTTTGTTACTTTGTGATAGAACTACATGTGTGTATTGTTAAAAATCTGTGTTGGTTTGGACTAATGTAGATGTATTGTTATTTCCCGTTTGCACAGAATCCTTTTGTTTGTTTTAATAATGTTTCGACATATGCTTTTCAAGAAACAACAAACGTTATAAATTAAAATATATAAAATCAGCACAGAAACGGCGCCAGATATATTTACCTGTCCAGGGTGTAGAAATATAATTACCCAATGACATTCCCAACGTATTATAATCAGTAAGAAACAAGCTATGTCCCGCAGTAGAGCAACCACAAAATCTAGTGTCATTTTTTGACAAATTGAAACACCTGTGTTAGCAGGCAGAATTAGGTGATGTATTTTGTGGTCGACAATCCTTCCTCAACAAAGCAGCAGTTCTTGATGTTTAAGGTGCAGTGTTTAAGTTTGTTGTATTCGAACTTCAACTTAATTAAATTAATGGTTTGTTAAGTGCATTGCAGGCATAAATTAACCTTCAGGCAAATGATGCTTTTGTTCAGTATTAGTTCTAGCACTTTGGAATTCCCTATAACATTGCGATGCTTTTAGGTGCAGTGTTTCAAGTTTGTTGTATTGGAATTTTGAACTTAATTAAATTTATGTTGTGTGAAGTGTATTGCAGGCATTAACATTTGGGCAAATAATGCATGTGTTCAGTATTAGTTTTAGCAGTTTGCAATTCCCTATAACATTGCAATGCATTTAGGTACAGTGTTTCAAGTTTGTTGTATTCTACTTAATTTAATTAATGGTGTGTTAAGTTCATTGCAGGCACACATTAACCTTTAGGGATCTACCTTTTTCTTCTTAGGTAATAAAATGCTTTGTTTAATTCTAGCAGTTTTCCCTTGAAACATTGCGATGAGATGGATTTTGCGGAAGTTCACACCTGTAAAAATGAGTGTCTTGTGCATGAATCAATTAAGGTCTTGATGTGGAAATAGATTTTTAATTTCATCGATTTTCATGCATTCTTCGCGAGCTACGAGCTTCAGGAGATACTTTTTACCTATTTGTGTATGGTACGGTAAATAAAAATAATCATTCTCACATTACATAAATATTCTACGATAACATAATGATATGCGTTTAATTGGTTGTTATTCCATATTTGGTAAAAGAATTAGCTGTTCTATGATTAGATTCCTTTTTATAAATCACTTAGACTGCAGATAAATTCAGGAAACTTTCCATTATGACTATACTTGGTGGCCACAATGAAATCTACAACAAAACGCCCCGCCCTATGACTTCATCTAGATGACCACAATGAAATCTAGAACAAAACGCCCCGCCCCATATACAATCAATGAGGATGATCCATTTCGATCTACAGACCTTGCATATATAATTTTCCATTGATTGTAACATCCCATTTTGGTGGAAACATTGATAAGGCCGTTACTTAAATGCATGGAAAAATCTCGGGCTGTTTTTGAAAACAACGTATGAGTAATGTTTTAATGTTCCGTACGACATAATGATTACAAAACAAGACTGATCTTTGATGAAAATATCAAAATTAGATTAAGTCTTAACGCTGTAAAATTGCAATTAAAAGAATATCAAGTCTTAATTTGTAAATCCTGCACTATAAGGTTATAGAGTAAAACATACACACGTGCTTTAATCTGTTAGGAGATTAACCTGTTATTCAGGTTTACACAAGTCTGTGATAATTTAATAGTTTCATACAGAGGCTTTTCTTATCCTTTCCTACTTACAGAAATCTTGATGTGTTTGTACTCCTTATAAAGTATGAAGCGTTGGGTTCCGAAACATTACGTAAAGCGATTTTATAAAATACTTTGTGTTGATAGTTCAATTATTTTCCATGTTTTTTTTACCAAGATGTGAAGTTCAATTATAAATTTTAATTGGTGTTATATAAACATACTACTTAGCATTGATGTCTTGCCTACAGCCTAGATACTAACATTGGTATGTTTGAAAGAGCTCAAACCATGAAGTTTATTTATTTTTTTGAATCGACACATAGTTTCTCTAGTTCATAACTATTACATACACTTAGATACTCAATGGAGATCACAAACCGACTAGATGAACATCTCCAACAATACCAGAGATGTTAAGCTAGATCACATAAATCGCTGCTGACAGAGTAGAAAATATTTTGTATTTAAATGTTTTCTCCCTTACAGCAGGTCATATCTTAAAATTATCTGCAACTTGGTGCAAAGTACTGCATTTTTTTAGTTTAATTTTAATAGTTCGTTTTAGTGTTTAACCCCTGTTCAGTTTTTGGTTTTATAAAAAACGAATGAAGTACATCTATACTTAAATTCATAATTTTGAAAACAAAAAAAACATGTTTTTAAATTTTAAGGATAACACGTGCCTACCAGATTGTTGTTTATTGTTGTGTATAATAAGTTTTATTTTCTGTTTGACCCACATAGCTGGATACCACTTCGATAGTTTGTTCGTGGCGTTACATAATCAGGGATATAAATGTGTGGTTATAGCTTATTTTGTATTTCTTATATTATCATTAAGCTGTATATAGAAATGTTTGGTTGCAATTGGCTCTTACTAAGTACATCCTTTACAGTTATGAACTTCTTTCTTTTGTTAAAGCGCTTATGCATCCTTTTGTGCCAAAACACGTTTCATATATGAAGTTAAAGTTAAAGTCTGTCCCGAGCCATTAGGCCCATCAGGCCGGAGCTTATCCCGGTTTCCGTGGCGTTAAGCGACTGAAAGTACAAGACTCTCCCCTGAATGGGACGCCGGTCCATCGCAGGGTTAACCCCCAGCATTTTGCTGGTACTCATTTATTTTTCAGCTGAGTGAACTGGAACAACGTGAAATTAAGTGTCTTGCTCAAGGACACAACACATCGCCCGGTCCAGGGATCGAAACCACGACCTTCGAATCATGAGTCCAACGCCTTAACCACTAGGCCACGCGCTTCCACGTTTCATATATAACAGAACCATAATAATTAATGTAAATGTATAATGTTGTACTCTTTTCTATATTGGCCCGGCTAATTCCCAGTGGATTCTAATGCTCAGTTCATGTTTTATCGTGTTTTTATAATGTCCTGGTTATTGTCTAGTACACGTCACCCTGGTTAACGCCCAGTGCATGGTTTACCTACAAATTATTGGTCTTGTTTATGCCCAGTGCACGTTGTCCTGTGTTCCGTATTGCTCTGTGTTAATGCTAAGTGCATGGTTTACCGTAATCTGTATTACCATGTTCAATGCCTAGTGCATGTTGTACTCTGTTCTCTATTTCCCTGGTTAATGCCCATTAATGTAAATGTACAACTTTGTACTCTTTTCTATATTGGCTTGGCTAATGCCCAGTGAATACTTTACCCGTTTGCTAATGGTCAGTTGTTGTACCACTTTCTGCATTTTCCTGGTTAATGCCAAGTACACATGTACTGTATTTTGTTATGCCCTGGTTAACGCCCAGTGCATGGTTTACCTATAAATTATTGGTCTTGTTTATGCCCAGTGCACGTTGTCCTGTGTTCCGTATTGCTCTGTGTTAATGCTAAGTGCATGGTTTACCGTAATCTGTATTACCATGTTCAATGCCTAGTGCATGTTGTACTCTGTTCTCTATTTCCCTGGTTAATGCCCATAAATGTAAATGTACAACTTTGAACTCCTTTCTATATTGGCCTGGCTAATGCCCAGTGAATATTTTACCCGTTTGCTAATGATCAGTTGTTGTACCACTTTCTGTATCGTACTGGTTAATGCCAAGTACACATGTACTGTATTTTGTTATGCCCTGGTTAATGTTCAGTGCATGTTTTATCGTGTTCTTATAATATCCTGGTCATTGCCCAGTACACTTTGTATCGTATTCTGTATTACCCTGGATAAGGCTCAGCGCATGGTTTATTGGTCCTGTTAATGCCCAGTGCGTGTTGTTCTTTGTTCCGTATTTTCATGGGTTAATGCCTAGTGCGTGGTTTACCGTGTTCTGTATTGCCATGTTGTACCGTGTTCTGCATTGCCATGATCATTGGCTAGTGCATGTTGTACTCTGTTCAGTATTGCCATGGTTAATGTCCAGTGCATGGTGTACTCTGTTCTGTATTGCCTTGGTTAATGTCCAGTGGATGTTGTACTCTGTTCTGTTATGCCTTGGTTAATGCCCAGTGGATGTTGTACTCTGTTCTGTATTGCTTTGGTTAATGTCCAGTGCATGATGTACTCTGTTCTGTATTGCCTTGGTTAATGTCCAGTGCATGGTGTACTCTGTTCTGTATTGCCTTGGTTAATGCCCAGTGGATGTTGTACTCTGTTCTGTTATGCCTTGGTTAATGCCCAGTGGATGTTGTACTCTGTTCTGTTATGCCCTGGTTAATGCCATGTGAATGTTATACCTGGTTCCGTTATGTCATGGTCAATGCCTAGTGCATGTTGTACCGTGTTCTGTATTGTTTTTGCTAATGCCCATTGCATGTAGTGTCATATTTTTATTGTCCTAGTTTATTTCAAATGCAGGTTGAACTATATTTGTATTGCCCTGGCTAATGCCTGGTGCAGGTATTTTGCAGTGTTTTCTATTGCCCTGGTAAAAGCCTGGTGTAGGTTTTTCAGTATTTTCTATTGCCCTGGCTAATGTCTGGTGCAGGTTTTGCAGTATTTTCTATTGCCCTGGTTAATGCCTGATGCCGGTTTTGCAGTATTTTCTATTGTCCTGTTTAATGCCTGGTGCAGGTTTTGCGATATTTTCTATTGCCCTGTTTAATGCCTGGTGCAGGTTTTGCGGTATTTTCTATTGCCCTGGTTAATGCCTGGTGCAGGTTTTGCGGTATTTTCTATTGCCCTGTTTAATGCCTGGTGTAGGTTTTGCAGTATTTTCTATTGCCCTGGTTAATGCCTGGTGCAGGTTTTGCGGTATTTTCTATTGCCCTGGTTAATGCCTGGTGCAGGTTTTGCGTATTTTCTATTGCCCTGGTTAATGCCTGGTGCAGGTTTTGGGGTATTTTCTATTGCCCTGTTCAATGCCTGGTGCAGGTTTTGCGGTATTTTCTATTGCCCTGGTTAATGCCTGGTGCAGGTTTTGCGGTATTTACTATTGCCCTGTTTATTGCCTGGTGCAGGTTTTGCCGTATTTTCTATTGTCCTGTTTAAAGCCTCATGTAGGTTTGCCCTGGTTCATGCCCCATGCATGATGTAACGTGTTCTGTTTTGCCCTTGTTAATGCCTAGTATATGTTATACCGTATTATGTATTGTCCATGTAAATGTCCAGTGCATGTCGATTGGTCTGGTGATTGCCTAATGCCTTTGTTTTTTGCAACTTTTTATTTTTTGATTCGGCTATCAAACTCAGTCCGCAATTAATTTGAACAAAAAAGTAGACACTGTCTGTTTGTTAACATTTCGTTTTTTATATATGCGTGGTGCATGTTATTCACGTGATGCTATCATGATTTTTTTGTTTTTTTATGTTGTAATTTTTAAACCCGGGCTTGTATCATGTTTAGTCTGTCGGTATTTTAATTTTTAACGCTTCTTTTGCCATTTTTGAGTTATTAAAACTTTTATTGCTAAATTTAGCAACTGTTAAGTATAATACGTCGTGTGTTTTTTAAAAGTACATATAATTGTTTCACATTTCACTAAATTTTATTGAAATCTGTCACGTGATTTAATTCTGCAACAGACCGGACATTCAACTAATGAGGTCATTTGGTACGACGCATGTCTAGTAGTCGACAGACCATATCCGGGTTCGGCGTGGTAATTTCAAGACTGGAAACTGAAATTCGGAATATATATCACCTATTTAGAATTAGGGTAAGTGTCCTTATTGTAAATATTTAAAATGTGAAATTGTAATATTTGTTTTTTAAAGAAAATTTCAACACGTTTTTTAAATATCTGTATATAATGATATCAAACAGGTAAAAATAAATACCATCACATTCATGAAAAATATGATGTAAAAAGTTGTACAAATTACTAATACTCTAAGGTAATGTTTTTGATTTTTAAATAGAAATTTGCATGCCAATCCTTAATGCATACTGAAGATTCCTATGAGGACATATTTAACAGGATATCGAAATGTCATTTAAAGGAAGAAAAAATGGGAAAACCACTTATTACAAAATAAGTCGTATTTTCTGTAATCAGTAAACTAGTTGATTAAATTTGCAAGTAATTTATTATGCTGAATATAAAAAATATATCAAATTGTTTCTAAGGATATCTTTAGGTTTTTTAATTAAAGTATTACGTCATATCGAACGGATTTACAACAAGGTGCTATTGTTGGATAGCGCCATAACGAAATTAAAACGTTAGCCTCAACAGTGTCAGTTCTGGAAGGGAGCATGGGGCCATTGTTCCCGTATTATGCCTTACTAATGCCTTTAACATTACATGAATGCAGGATATTGATGCTGTGTAATTTTAGAAGGGAAAACTATGGAAATGGTTTCTTTAAAAATCCTAGAATGATGACTGTCTGTTCGATAGAATTATTTAATTTTGAGTTAGTAACTATAATAAAATTTATAAGTACTTTGATTTTACAGATTAAGTATTTGTCCATTTTGTATTTATTTGTCTAATTAATAGATAGAACTGGTTCACATTTTAAGACGGATATCCCTAACAATGGACATACATTTAACAACCGTTTATTCCTTCATATAAGATGAGACGGCTTTTAAAATATTAGAGTACATTTTATAGTCTATTCCAAAACAGTTTATATCAGATACCACCCACGCCGTTATCTCCCCGACGGCCTGAGAGATGTAGTTACTTCTAATGATGGTCCAGATGTTATCCATGTAAATGACCATTTGACTGGACATCGTAAATCCGGTGTTATGTCTATGGCGTTCTTCATCCTCTATATATTGTCAGTGCATGTGTCCTTAACACAAATATATATGACCTTAACAAGTTAACGTGACATTAAGCTTCATTGGACTAATGTCTGGAAAAAGTTTCATAAAGTCCATTTAGTATATTATTATATATGATCGCTTCATTTCTTACAAACTGGCAAAATTATCAGATCCCCTACTCAGTGAATTGAACTGTGCCTTTACTATAATATGCCGTACAAGTCAGTGTTAAAAAACCTAAAACAGAACCAGGTTTTAATAAAAGCATTTTAAGGAAGTCTAATAACCAAATTTCTAAAACGCGTGACAACATACTTATTTAAAAAAGTATTTTTAAACAAATTTGTTAAAGTATGTTACCTTTTGAAAAAAATTCTCAGAAATGACGATTTTAGCTACCAGGAAAATTAAAACCCACGATATTTTAACTGACTTGTTTAATAAACCACAGGAAAGACCGTGGACATCAGAGAGTTTATGTCACGGTTGCAAGCAATAACTTATGATTTTAAATGTTGAAACTTAGAAGTTATTCAGGCTTCTCTACTTTTTGGATACTAGTAAGCCATAAGTATATAGTCCTAAGAAGGACTGAAGAACCTATTACTTACCTCTTTTTCCCGAAAAGTGGTTAGTTTTTTAAATTATTTTATATGCAATTCAAAATTCAGATTTTTTTTCTCAAAGTTTATCTGGAATTTTAAAAAAGAGAGACATTTGTACCCTCTACTAAAATTTTAATTTTGACCGAAAAAAGTCTAAAAATTACAGATTCAAGCCATTTTGAACATTTATGTGAAAAATGATTTTTCAAAAAATACATACCGAGTATTATCATTTTATCTTCTTTTAGAAACTTGATCCACACCTTCAAGTCGTTATACACGTTGTATTTATCTGTGTAAAGTAAATAGTATCCACATACTATTATTTATTGGACACAGAATATGCACTAGCTCCTATTTAGACAGGCGTGCGATCCCGGAGCGGTCAGTGAACTACTCTGACCGAATTCCTCCCCGCTTTCTCGAATAAAGTTCTTTGTATGTATTCTTTGAACAGTAATTCTCAGTAAATCACACGGTAAAACATTCACACTTATCGTCAACAAAACACTGACACGGACCAATCAGAATTGATGCACGTAAACACTTTAGTGACATGTATTTTTTTTTAAAATATCTAATATAATTGTTAATGAGAAGGGAAACAACACTAGACACTGTAGGTAAGGCTAGTTTTTCATTTTTATATGAAATCGATAGAAAACTGTTATATTTAATAAGAAAAACTACGGTCATGAGAATGTTGACCTTTTAGCACTTAATATTACCATCATAAAAATCATTATCTGATAATCATTGTATACGATTCTTTATCTACATTGTACATGCACATGTGTGTGTAATCTAGTTACTTTGTATTTTCATGTTTAGAGTACAATATCGGTTGTACTTCTTTTGGTATTGGTGATGCCCAATAAATGTTATTTCATTTCCTTTTTAATGTCCGAAATATTAAATGATCACATTTTAAAATGTAATCAGAATTTCATAAAAAGAAATCGTAAAGGCATGTAGGCAATCTTAATCACCGTGACAACGGACGATATAAATTACTATTTATTTTCATAATCAACATAATACACGTTTTTTTCAGTATTTTTTAAACTTTTTCGCTGCACATGAGGTAGAGTGACGTAACAACTGACGTCAAACATTTTTAAGATTTTAAAAAATATAAAACATAATTTATAACTGATGTACATGCGTTATGTCTACCACACCTTTTATCTTTACCATCAATTTTAAAACATAAGTAACACGATCTTAGATAAATATAAAATATTGTGACCGTTGACATCTTATGACACCGACATGCATATCGCAATGTTCTGGAGACAGACTGCTATCAATATCAACTGTGTCACTAATGACGTAATTTAAAAACCGGATGTAAATAGGTAGACTATTTGGTATCCGGATGTAAATAGGTAGACTATTTGGTACCCAATAAAACCAATTGAACCACAAATTGAGATATCATTTTTTTCAAGTATAAGAAGGATGTCTCGGGTCTCTACAAGTGTACCAAAAATGACCATATGACTGGACATAGACTCCAATGCCTTTCAAAGTCGGGGGATTTATAATCAGTGGTCCCAATATGTTTGTCAGTTTGTGTCATTGACTGTATTGTTTCATGTTCTTGGTTGCGTTAATTAGTTTTTCAATTATATATATTTTTTTCTTACACTGGTATGGAATCTTTAACCGTTAGTAATATAAGAACCAAACTGGACACCCGATGTCATATAATAACGCTTGTATATATATCTCGGCTGTACCAGTCACTGTGCCAGGGATTTAATTGACATACTCTTGTACCTTAACCCTGCCACTCATTTTATATGCTTTATTTGGAAGCTTTCTTTTGGCTCTTTCATTTACTACTTTGGATTTTTAATGAAATAAATACAGGTAAAACATGGCACGGATATATGTTTGTATTTATTTCATAAAAAGAAAAAAAGTATGGCAGCAGGTCGTCCTGCAGCTGCCGTTGTTATGCAGGTTCAACAATTTATGGTGCGTTTGAAAAATTGTGACTACTTGTTATTCAAAGTAGCTTAACCTATATGCATAATGCCATATTGGTTTGTGAGTTTTAATTGTAACCATAAATGCACAGATCATCAAATTACTTGCTAGCTTGAATCTAAAAATAAATATTTTGTGAACACATCGGTTAGTTGTAATGGTGATTTGTTCCAAGTAATTACATCTTCATCTTACGGTTGGCTAACCCTCCCAGAAGGAGAACGGCGTCAATTAAAACGCTAATATTTCACTTTTTAAAACGTCTTTATTCAGGAATGCACGGTATAAGATATGGATTCCGAAAACTAACGCCTACATGCATACAAAAATTAGATATAAATGACTTAGTCTGACATGTCCAGCGCAACAAATCACATTGTTAAGTTTTCCGACATAATTGGTAGTGATATAATGTTTTATGTAATCGCACCTTAACACGAGGAAGTGTACACAAGCTGCACACACCTCTGTTGTCTGGAAGGAAGAGGAAAATAAAACAAAACCTTTGTCTTAATTCAATTATAAAAATATGAGAATCGGCGATATTGTAAGGTGTGTGTGTGTGATTCAATTAAGGGAGGTCTCCAACTATAAACTGTCATTTATGACACTTGGTATACCAATAGGCTCATTAAAAATGTCCTCATACTATAATATTTCATGAGTCCATGTCAATGGAACTACATAATATTTAACAGAATCTGAATTAAATTGAAAATTTGCAGTACTTCATGTTAGCATAATCTTTTCTTTGACTTCTAGATTTACAATGCTCAATTGTTATTTTATGTATATATGATTATTATGTGGCAATATATGCCTCGAATAGAATTGAAACGATAAATCCTGAATTGTAAGCCTGCAAATATATATCGATATTTGCAACGCAAACTTTGTTCCGGTCCGAGGTTTCCCGAATCAATTTTTATATTGCATACTTCGTTACATAACAGGGTCGTTTATGACGTCATCACTGTGCGATTGCCATATTGCACTAGGCATTATCTATGTATTGTGTGATTAAATGACGATATTGAATGAAATACAAAATAATGGTAAGTAATGTAACGCAAGATTGTACAAATGCCGAGTCATCTCAGAACAGTTCAGTTCAATAACCCTATATAATATACTTCTAATCATTCGTCAAATATTATGAAAACATTTTTATTATAAATAATATATACCAGTATATGGTTTTATGATTTCACAACTCGTTTTATATAAATTGGTTAACACCCTAAAGTTGACATCCTACATCAAAGCAGCATTTAGGATTTTAATTTATTATGGGAATATTTTCAAATCTTTCAATGTATTCTCCATATATACGCCCATAATACAGGGATATAGGAATTATCACAATACACACATTGGATTTTTAACTGGAAAATACAAACATTTAGGTGGAAAGCATAAACATGTATGTTTCAAAAGCTAAAGCAGTGAAACATCTGATACAGATCAACTAGACGAAATGTGCATACAAGACCCAAACACACTGACAGACCAAACGGACGAAACATGAAAACAAAACACCTTAAAAGATTAACAAGGCGAAATATTAAAACAAGATCAAAAACACACTGACAGAACAAATGGACAAAAATACATAAACAAGACCCAAAAAACATTGACAGGGCAATCAGACAAAATATGAAAACAAGACACAAAACACCTTGACAGAACAAAGGGACGAAATACATACACAAGAAAAAATACATTGACAGAACAAAGGGACGAAATACATAAAGAAGACAAAAACACCTTGACAAATCAAATTGGCGAAATATGAAAACAAAGTTCAAAACATCATGATAGAACAAACGGACGAACAACAAAAACAAGGCTCAAAACATCTTGACTGAACAAACGAACGAAAACAGGAAACAAAAACAAATTGACGAATGATACAAAAGCAAGACACACAATACATTTACAGGGGGCGTGCAATATGAAAATAATACCCAAAACACAACGACAAAACAAACTGAACAAACAGACAAAAGACGAAAACAAAATGCAAAATATGGCTTGACGGAACAAACAAGACACAATTGAGCATACATTAAAACCAATGGTTTAAAACCTCTGATTTTGAACAGACATTTGATGTTGCTCCAAAATGATATTTTTAAATATGTTTATTGAATCGTTGCAATATAACATTTAAATCAGTGGTCCTTGTTTTGTCATGTTTAATTTTGTAGGCAACATTTTATTGCCTGAAGTTTTTACTGCAAACTCTTAAATTACGTGCATTGAAACAGAACATTCTGGATATATTTCGCAAATATTGATACAAAAAACATGTATACATGTATGTTATATTTGGGTTCACATGTCACTCAATTTACTGACATTTAGAGCGCTACATTGAAGTCAAGCAATTTCATAAATATCGATGACATTTTCATTTTCACTGCCAGAAATGGTTAGGTCAGAAGTGAAGACCGTGGTTATGTAACACCTGTTAAAAGGACGTGTAATTTATATATTTAGTTATTTTCATATTACACGTGCGTTATTGACAGCCATTTGTGTCATAATTTACACGCATAAACACAGGTGTATCGGCATACACACTCTAAACTTTTTTAAAACTGATGTGATGATGTTAAGTTTAAATTTTTATATAAGTAAACGTTTTGTCAAACATATAATTATATAATTCGAAATTGTCTGTGAAAATTATATTCCCATTATCACAGAGATAACCAGCCATTACTATTACATTAAAAGATATAATGTCTATAAAACGGAAGTTTCTTAGTACATATAACTGCGAAGTATATCTTATATAGGTGTATCACCTTATACAAACATTGAGTCAGTATCTAAAAATAGACCAAAGTAGAATTTCCACGCTACATCATAAGACTTGTATTATTTAACTATAAGGTATATGTGAGGTAAGTACGATACACCTTTATTTAAGCTTTTCTTTGTGTATTCATAAATTTTCATTACAGTTTGAATTCTGTTTTAAACGAACACCTTTCTGACTGAAGAACAAATTCAAACCAGGTTTTTCAATTGACATGGTTTTTGTTTTCCACATGTTCAATTTTATCACATAAATAGGGGTGTAAAACAAGGATACAACATCGGACCTGGAATATCTTTTGAATTGAAGATCTAGGTGAATTAAAAATTTAAAGTTCAGGTTTTCAGTTAATTTGGGGCTCTTTTTCCACAAGTTTCACTCTATGATCACATTTAATAGGGATGTAAAACAAGGAAGAAACATGTGACTTAAAGTTATGCTTTCAGTTCACCTGTGGTTCTGTTGCCACAGGTTCTACTGTGTCACTTTAAATAAGGATGTTAAACAAGGGAGATGCATGGGACCAACTCCCTTTCTATATTTTTTCTCTATGGATAAAACATTTTAAATGTATCTGATTTGGGCGATGTTGAATCTGTTAAATACTTACAAAATATAAAGTGTTACACAACTTATAAAACTTATACATAAAATTGCTGTATATATATATGTATCAAGTATTTTCCTCATTTTAAGCAGTAAACGCAGATTGTAATCTATCGATGTATGTTATGTACTTTTAGTTAAATGGTACTACAAGTATTTAAACAATAAACTTAAAAATCCGTAGGAGTCGTTATAATGAGAATAAATATGCACTTCATAAAGCAGTCGTATGATAATGTGGTTAAGTGATGATAGTGGGGGTATGACGAGGCAGAAACTACACGACATTATATCGATTATTGCATATTATTTATTCATGAATGTACCCAGATGAACTTTTCAACATTATGACAGTATGAATGGATATTTTTTTTAAAACAGATGATTTTATTGATTATTTATTTTGTATATTTCCATTTTGCATAATACCAATGACATTACCTTAGGATAAGATATAGGAGGGGCATTAGTACCTATGTATTTATCTCCAACTTCTGTGTATGCGTTGTTTTTATCGGTTAAGAATTTTAAATGCTTAAATATCCAAACAAAGACGATTTAAAATCCATTATAACACAAATCAAAATATTTCCAAAACCACATCAAAGTCAAGGATAAATAGTCTCAAAAATTTTTGCCGCCATTGTCCAAATGGAACAAAGAAAAACTGTTAAAACACAGTATTCGGCAGCTGTCAGGGCAGGAAACATATTGAAATCTGGACTTGGTTACTTAAAAATTAAAAACTAGACGAAAAATAAAAACCAATCGTTTGTTTACCTGTTACACCTGAACCAATTCAATACCACCCCCGCAAAATCTAATTTGAATATTTTTTTACCTGTAGGACTGGCATAGACTGTAGAAGGAGTGGTAACTACATGTATACATTAACTTGTTGTCAAATGTCAAAGTGTGAAGAATCAGGACCAAAATTGGAGACAAAATGGAGGAAATATCTGAGCGGTGAAAAAATACCAAAACATCATCACAGCCATGAAAGATAAAGGTATTTTAAATTTTCTTACATTTGTATGATGGAAAACGTGACCAGACACATGGTGTACATAACTAACACTTTTCATGAAGGAATTTCAGAAATTTTTGTCTGGGACTTAAAACACGCTTTAAATCATGTGTTTATTATTATATTTTTACGATTACAAAAAAGAAAACTAAGAAACATTATTATAATGGGGTCCAAAGTCTAGTTTTCTGGTATTTATATGACATTATAGTTATTTGTTTTTGTCGCACTTCTGTTTCGATTTCCAATCTGGATTTCCCACCGGAACTGGTTCACATCCTTGTTGAAACTACTTCCATTTGGATTCCAGATAATGATAGTGAATGTACACGTATAGTGTTATGTTATATAATGATATGGAATATGTTAAACAATTTTGAAAAAAGTCATGTATTGATCACAAGACAAGGCAAGGCAACATTTTGAGGTTTATTTCCGACGTTAGTGATGTCTAGGTAGTAATGTTTGTATCCTATGTTTGTGTTGGCTTTATTCTTTGTTCTTATTTAATTTAATATAATTTAGTAATTTTTATTATAATATAATATAATATAATATAATATAATATAATATAATATAATATAATATAATATAATATAATATAATATAATATGCAGTGTATGTACAAATTGTTATCCAATCTGATAAAACAATTAATAATAATTATAATAATAATACACATGTTATAATAAGTAGATGAATAAAAATTAAATTAAATAAGTTTAAAATGAAATAGATGTAAATAATGAGATTTATCAAAAATTAAGTTTAGTACATTGAGATAAATATTTCAGGTGACAAGATTTGAAAATCACTTAACAACGGTTTATTTTTTATAAATTTAAACATACTTTTAAAATACCTCTGATAAACTTTAATGTTAAAGTGTGGACAGTGTCACTGAGTGGTATTTTAAGTCCAAATTCCATATTGACAAAAGGATATTTGAATGGAATGCCAGCCATTCCTTTAAATAATTACAAATGGAGATATAAAAAATTTAATTTATATTCCATAGAGAATGTTTGCTTTGATAATCGTCACAGTTTACGTGGTAGTAAAGAGAGACGGCGCACCCTTTTTTGATATAGATTATAGCTCAATGTAGTGTAGAATGTCGTGTTTAGTGTATTAGGTTATCGCCTTGTCTTGACTTCACTATACTGTCATTGAAAGATCTCATTTCATTCATAATTTTGCAGTGGGTAAAAACCGGAAGTGAATAGCAGACGATGGTTTAAGATAAGTGATAAAAGTGACACGGGTAATTTGATTTAATAATCTGAGATATTAGATACTTTAATTGTTCATAGTATTAATAATTCATTTCATTTTATTTTAATTTAAGGTATATAAATTCCAAAGATTTCAATTTGTAAATTGCATTTGTCTGTCTGACGTAAGTGAAAAGCTTTTAGCAAATCAAATTAATATTAATCTGGTGCGTGTTCATTTTTCATTTTTTTTTAAAATCTAAAGCCTTTAGTAATAAATATACTCACACCTGTAAAAACCTGTTTATTAATGAAAATATATACACAACTCTCAAAATACATTTTAAAATAATCAAAGGTGCTATTTTCTGTACTAAAATTTATAATCTAGAATAATATCTGAAATCTTGAACCGGAACTTGTCTTAGTGTTAATAATAATTTTACATTTAACACACCATGTGGAATATTATTAACAACAAATTTCTCATTATCTGTGTGTGAGCGGATATTTTACGTTTATGGTGTTCCATTCCGAACAAAAAAACCACAAATATGTTATACCGAACCTAGGAGTCACCAGTTAGGAATTCAAACCACGGGAACAGTTATATACAATCCAAGGTTATAGCCCGACATCATATTGATGGTCTTTTATCTCCATTAGTAAAAAATTGCGATGATCTCATAGAATTTCTGGTTTTGTTAAAACAATTTCCATATTCATTGTCTAAATCAAAGCAAACAAAATAAGGTTTAGAGGGTTTGTTTAATTTAGTCTATATGAATATTTGTTTATGGGTGATTGTGGGTTGGACATATAGATTTTAAATTCAAAAAAATCATATATTTCATTTCGGTATTATTTCAATCTGCATACATTTTAAATGGATAATCTAAATTATTACTTATTAAAAAAACTTTTGGCCGTTTTATTTATTTCAAATGTTGCAAAGTGAGTTGCAAAGTGAAAACTTTTCATAAAGACTTGTAAATCCGATGAACCCGTTGCCGCACGTACATGTAGTTTGATTATGTTAACTAACAATGATTATCGGTGTTTAATGTCGTGACCAGACAACATGGATATGTTAGAACTATTCCACAGCTTCACCAGAAGTCATTTTAGTCCATTAAGGGTGTCTTAGGTTACATAACTGCCATTTGTTCTAAAGTAACATGATTTTACAATTTTAAATGCAAAACCAGTGGCATGGGTTTGTTGAACTACAGTGCAGGCCTGTCGAAAGTTTAACATCAAGCTATCAAATTAGTGTCAGATCGGAAGCTTGTCCCGAAACCTCGTTAGCTATATCTCACCAACAGTAGCTATCTATTTCGTGGCAGCTTTTTGGTCACTAGTTATTCATGTCGAGGCTATTCAGCTGCCTAACTCCTTTTGGTTAGTTCAGTGTTTAACTTTCGACAGGTCTGTACATTATGCGCCATTATTGCGGTATTCAACTGAGCATATAAAGCATCAGCAATCTCATATTTCATCATTTACGGTTTTAACAAAAACTCCAAAAAGCTTTTCTAATTTAGAGATTTAATAATATTATGTAATAACAATTATTATTTATTATTAATGTTAATATCATGTTATTCCCATGGAAACTTGTTGAAAAGTTTGAAATAAACGATTTCAAAATATTTACCAATCACAGTATATTATATATAGCATACAAATACTTTACATTTTGAACATATAAATACTTCACATTTTGTGCTGACACAGTTGCACCTGACTGACAAATTTGACGAATTTAAAACAGATTTAACTAAACATTAAAACATAATGCATGTGGTTTACGTGTGAAAATTACAATCTAGTGTGTTTATGTAACATGTCATACATTAGCAGGTGTAATAAAGTCGAGGTTCCGTAATTAGTCGGGCACGCAGTTGGTTTTACATCATTTCGAACTCTTGCATGCATGCTGACAACTTGTTCAGGACCAGCATTGGAAGCAAGCAAAGACCATTTTAAACTCAATGATGAAAGGATCTTAGCAACATTAGATTATTCTTATGTATGTATTTATTTCCATAATTTTGGTTCGAGTACTATTGATGAAGAATGTTATTCCGAAACGACCGTCTAGTACTACAAAATTTCTCTTGAGTTTAGGAATAATTTCCTAGCAGTAAAACATGATGTTTTGCCAGTAAGACTTTCATTTGGATTGGCATAAGTTACTTTGTTAATGTTACATTAATGTTGTGTCTCTTAAACTACTTATGTTTGAATAAGAAGCCAGGAAACTTCAGTAAGGAAATGGTTTTAATTGACACGTGGATACTGTTTGGAGAGTTCAAGATACACATTCTCCAATTTCTGTTAACCGCTACCTGTGTTTACGCTCTATGTCTAAATTGACAGGTTGTCGCGTAATTTGAGAAATTCCTGAAAGGATGTGGCTTATACAAAATGGACATAAATAATAACATTCTGATTAATTATCGACATCATAGAGGAAATATAGATATAACTTGGGAGTTTTTAGACATTTGGTGGTGAATTTTATGAAGTGACACTGATTATATACATACGACTCTCACTCAACGCATTGGACGTGATAGATGGACCGGATTTCAAAAAACCACTAGTCAAAGAGTGTCCGTTTGGAGTAACTTGGTGATTCGCTGATGTATATAGTTTGGTTACAAAATTCTCATTATGGAAAATAATGCATAGATGGTAATAAGCTATGTTGAACTTATTATGTCAATATGAGCTACTGCTTTTGTGAGATTTACTGTCGCGATACACATACAGTGCTGCAATCGTACACACAATACTGGAAGCGTTACACTATTGACTCGTGAATGCATATACATTTTTATTCTTTTTTATAAGTTGCTTACCGTGTTATTATGGTTGCTATAGCGTTTTGGCTACGATGCATATGAGGTCTAACGCAATTGGTTTGAGAAGTGCATAGGAAACACCTGCTTAATCGTGCCGTGGTTGTCAGTTCATAAACCGAATGCCTAATTCTATATTCAGACTATTTGATTTGTATGACAAGTGTTTAATTATATTTAAAAAAAATCAATGTCATCATGGTCCAAAGCTATACACATTTTTGAACCCTAAAAACAAAAAAATACTGCAAAAACACTCGTGACAATTGCGGGTATCTTTGGCTTATCGTCATCTGGCAATTGGCAGGTAAAAAAGTAAGTAGTTTTATCATATAGATGTCAATTAAAATCTATTACTTACTTCACTTATATATTTTACGCTGTTAAACGGGATTTAACTCATTGTTCTGCATTAGTTTGACGTATTAAGGAAAATAATAGAAAAAGTAGCATACAATTTTAGGCTTATGTTATATTGTAAATTTGTGAATTTTCTCAATGAAATATTAAAAAAAATTATAATATGACAACATATTATAATGTTTTAATATTTCATTAAAAAATCCCCCAAAAATCCATAATAAGACAGGTCTGACGTTAAGTAAAAATCCCGTACTTGTCTTATAATAGTTATATTTCAGATAATGGTGATCATTCTCTCTCTCTCTCTCTCTCTCTCTCTCTCTCTCTCTCTCTCTCTCTCTCTCGTTCGTGAGATTATCTATAAAACTGGCATTAAGCAGACATTTGAGTAAATAATTTAAAATACATAGTTTTAAGATTATTGATTGTGAAGATGATGCGGAAACAAAAAGCTTGTTACTGTAATACACATGGTCATGATTTTCATGGAATTCGTGAATGGCCGTTTCCCTTCTAAACCTATAAATATTACAACACACACAGCATGCGTGGGTGGTGATATTTTCTGCGATAAGAGCGAATGAATGAATGAAACCTATCTAATGTGAATTGCTTATTATTAGTATATTTGTACGTGTGAGAATATGGAACCAGCATGTTACATTAACCGCGGCTTCTCTGAGTATGGGGGTTGACGTATCGTTATGGAATGCCAGTACATATGTATTTTGAAAAAAGGTAAGTGAATTTTATATACTGCATGCACAAAAATCGATAATCGGCTAAGAAATTGAAACAATATTTGTCTAATCAACATTTATTGTTTTATACACGATAGATGGGCTCTCCTAAGGAGTGGTATAATTATTCATCATGATTTCACTATAGTAAATTAGAGGAGGACTATTTTGTGACCTGTATACATTTTGTACATTAACTTTGGTCTTTATTACTCTTGTATTTCACGTTCTTTCATCATTCGAATGCATCAAATAATAAAACCAAGTCATTGACATTTCAATATGTAGCATATTTGTCCCATTACGTAGGAGGTCTATGTTTTGTTCCATTACACAGGAGATTTTTTGGTTCATAACCGACAAAATCATTGACATTTAGTACAGAGAATTTCCATCCCGACCCGACAGTTGATAGAAGATACCAGTGCCCCGTTCCAAGGAAGATGTGGCATGTATTTAGATATGTAAAAGAATGTTATAAGCATAAAATTCGGCACTTTCAGCTACAGGTGACATTGCACTGTAACCAATAATCCAAACCATTCTCTTACTAATTGATTATTCAGCCATATTTCATGTTTGCATAGTATTAAAACAATAGGCAAAGGTCCCGTGGTGCAAATCATAACATCCATTCATTCACCCACAAAGGAACTTGGTACAAATTGGTATAGACTATTGCATGAAATTTCTACATAAGAGGATGGCGAAGGTAGGAAATTTTTTGAACTGTCGAGTCTAGCTAATAAAACAATATGTAACTGGAATGAACGTATCGCTCATTTTATTAAAGACCTCAAAATAATGCAATGTCGGATTGCTAAGGGTGGATTTAGGGTCCCGTATCACGGTAGGCGTGGATTCTTCTTACAATTGTCGGATACCTGTAGGTGGATTCGGAGTCCTGTTTCACGGTAGGTGTGGATTCTTCACGAAATTATCCTGTAGCTATATGGTGATGTCTCTTTTTTACGATAGGTGTTGATTCTACTCGCACGTGGAGGCACTTGCAAAATCGGTCATTAATTACTGATAATGTTTTCGTTACCAAGTCTTGATTTGGGTATTGAAAACCTTTAGAACGTTGCATCTCAACGAGTTTCATTGTGTTACTGTTGAACAAAATGCGCTTTTTGTGTTGTATATGTTTGGCCTTCAGTAGATTCTTGTTTGCTTGTTTCTTTCATTTATAATTGCTTTATTTGATATATATTTTAGCTTCTTGATTTCTTCTGCTATTCTTATAACATTATTGTATTGCAACAAACACTTTAAGCCATTTTGCAAAATATATTTTTAAATTGTTAAATGGCTCATTATTTTTTATTTCAGAAAGTTTCTTTGTTCTAGAGGAGTTGAAATGCCGATAGTGTAAGTAAGAATGAGGGTCAAACAACAAATTTATGTCTCTAAGACATGCTAACTAGAATATTTAAATAATTTTAATTCAAGGTTGGTTGATGCTAATATTTTTCATGATCGGTACTTCACCTCTACACATACATGTTTTGTATGAAGGGTAAACTTATTAGATCAATATCCCATTGAAACAAAAACAATTTAATACGAAATTAGCACAATGGTGTTGTCATCTTACACTTCATGACGTCAGCTGTCTAAAATTAAATTCTACTCTAAGCGTCGTTCCTGTTATTCTGTAAGGTCAATGTCCCGTCGTTAAGGTAACCGGATATTAACTTTAGGAGCATCGACCACAATGACTGCCAGTCACAACATTTAATTGCTGGAAGTGATGAACAAATAATGACTTAATACCAAATTTAGCTGACTATGCAAAAACTTCATTTAGATACAGACCTGGAATGAAACAAGAACATGAGCTTCCGCTGTGCCCTATCCGTCAGTCGCTGCGTAAATAAACTAAGCAGTGACTGGCAGATTGGTTGCAGTGTGTGCTAATTGCAGCATACCATCTTTAGGTCAAAAAACGACAATTGGATCTCATAATTTCTTAAACAGGTTTCGACATTAACCCCAATATTCAGATATCGACAACGAAAATGTCGAAAACCTAGCGGTTAAAAAACCCAATTCTATTTGTTCGTTTGGGTCTCTATTTTTATAAACACAGTTTATATATTATAAGGTCAAGGGTGGCCGATTGTCATTATAATCTTAAAAATAATTAAAATTATTCCACAAATTCAAGTTTTGCCATATATTACTTGATGATGATGATTTAAATCCCACTTGATTTGGTTTGAGCTACAAAAATTAGTCGTCCATGAATTTTAAGAAGAACATGCCCAGAGTCCAATTATTCAAATTTCTGTGTCTATTTTGGTTTCACAATTTTGATAAAAATACTACTGATGAGGAATTATATTCTGAAAGGGCCGTCTAGTGATGTAAAATTAAAACTGGTATAATATGTAATTTATCACATTCCGAGAAAATTTAAAATCGGCATTCCTTAACCTACAACCCGGAATCGCTTAATTACATAAACTCTTTTTTGTCGATCTTTAAAATCGATATTGTTGTATAATATTGATATCTGTATCTTTATGACATGTGCCATACATGTAGGGGAATATAAATAGTATCCTACGCATATTTGAAGAACCACGAGTACCCTAGGAAACAATTATTCACAAAGACAAGCACCGGCATTATGTATTTTTACACAATGACAACCTAAGGTTTGATACAAACACCTGCTGGGTATATTATTCAATAAACGGTTTTATCATTCAGCGAAAACTTTTTCTTAATCGACGAAAACTGATATTTTGGAAATTTATTATATTCAGTTTAAATATGTTAACTGTTAATTCGTTAATTTGACGCGTAAAATTTACATGGGCATTCTCGGTTTTATAAAATAAAACTTGTTTCTGAAAAGTTTTTTTTTTAATGCAAATAAAGTATGTTTAGCATTGTTTATTAACGTAGGTCTAAAACCGTTTAACCCAGAGGTGGGTTTGAAACCCTCTCTGTGATAGAGTAGTGTGTGTGAGTGTGTGTATGCACATTTGAAGGGAATTGCAGGATTTTATGCTACATTCCAAAATTTTCTGGGGGAGCTAGACGCGTCCTCCACATCACCATTGTGGACACCCTGTCTTTCCAAACTTGCCACTGTATCCTAGGTAACCATCAGGTGAAGAATATATGGACGAGAAGGATTTAAATATCTGTGAATCGTCTTGCCATTTTTATCAGTCACTGTGTAACATATAACCACGGGATTGGTAGGAATGACACGATAGACCACTTTAAGCAGCTTAGTATGCACGTTGAGATAGATGGTTATCTCTAGATATAATGTACACATCGTTAATAGTTTTATTCGGTTAAGACAGCGGCAAGAAGAATTTATGAACATATAAAGAATTTTAAATTGTAAGTCTCAGATGAAGGAATAAAGGTAAGAGAAAGAATAAAGAAATAAAGATTTCCAAAATCTTTTTTTTCAGCCTAATGCCATATCTAGAATGAATGCAATCAATATCTGAAAAAAGCAGGATGTGATCCTACAAGTGGAAATATATTATTTTATCCATGATTATATTATTATGTGCTATACAAGGAACATCACTCCTGAGCCAAAAAATAAATCACAAATTCAGAGTTTACAGTTACACGTTGTATAATTTTAGTTCTTATGCCCCAAAAAAGTTTTCGGAACTATTTACTTTTTGTTTTGTCCGTTCGTCTGTCTGTCTTTCCGTCACACGCTTATCCACTCTGCATCCCCTACATTTCACAATGGAAACGAATCCTGGTACAAATATACACCAACAGTCCAACACAATACGATGTGTCATGTTAAGCGATATGTCACAATGTCATGTCTGTCTGAATAGTAATGCATATCTGATGCATAATTGCTACATTTATTTATAATACCCCGGCCCTTGATCGAAATTTTAGCTTTGAAAATTAAGTTGTGTCTGTTACACACACACACACACACACACACTGCCATCATGTCTAGTTCTTGGTTGTATTGGCCACATGTTTTACCAATATTCTATTGACGTTAGCATTTAAAAAAATCCAGATAGCAATTTCTAACTAAACCTAAACCTAAAAAATCTACTTGACAGTAGTCATTACAACCAAGAACACAATACATGTATAATGGTTAGAAAAAGAAAGAAAAATTAGACACATTTGGATCTCTTATTATAAACTCCCGACTTTTAGACGTCTAATGTCCGTTGGTATAGTTATTATTGGAAAAGTCCCAACCATCCTACTTGTTGTACAACCATTAGTCTATAGATACGTATGAATAAATTATGTACATACACTATATATTTCTTTTTTGCATCTTCACCATTAACATGTAGTTTTCCTTTATTTTACCGGTGATACGTTTTGTCTTCGCAAAATTGTCAATAACAAAAATGTCATGCGTCTTGGAAGAAATGTATTAAAACCTTTATTAATGAATAAAGTATTGCAAGTAACCTTGCAAGGGTTGGAAGACATTATACAAACTCCAATCTTAATAAATTGTTTCAGGGTACACCGATTTAAAGCCATTGGGTAACTAATCATGGGCACATGTAAATCGGTAGGTCCTTGTTACTGGCTCATTTGTGTATCGACCTGGATTATGTTCCTTAGGTACAAAAGAAGGTTGTTGTATAGTGTTCAAAACGTTTTTGATTGATCCTGTTTTTAGTATGGTGAATTACGATCTATACATAACTTTGTTGAATGATTTTTAGTGTTTTCAATACTCGGAACTTAGTTCCTTTTTTACAATTTTTACATTTTTATAAAGGGACACGTGTTTTGTTTTGTGAAATAAATTTACATACAACTTTCATTCTGGAACCTTGAAACATCACAGAACGATTATTTTTATCAAAGATATGCATATTACTTACCAAAGAAATTATTTGTGTTTTTGTTTGTCCAAGGTCTATCTTAGAAAACAAGGAAAAAACCGGGTCATATAAGAAAAATGCGAAAACTATATATTTACAAGTTTCCATGTACGTGTTGAATTTCTGGTTTTAGATTAAGTTTGATTTTGCTTTTAAGACATTTACGTTCCTCTGATATTATGAATGTTCGATTGTAATGGCCAGTGTTTTGTTGTTTTGGCTATCGCCATTTTTTATTTTTTGTTTATGGACTAGTGTTTGTTTACTTTCTCTAGGAGAACGCACAATTTTAAATAGGAAATGATGGCGAAATACTCAAATTAATGTACATGAGCCTAACGCTACCACTAGGACACCATTTTGATAGTGATGAAAGCTCTGCAGGAGACTAACACACGGTTAAATGTTATAGGGATTTTTCAGTACATGTATATTTTTCTAATCAAATTTAGTACACTTACTCTAAGATTAGAATACAATTTTCCAAAAAAAAAAAAAAAAGAAGGGTCTGAGTGACGATATTTTGACTTGGTTTGGGGATTGTCAAAAACGTTGCCACAAGCTAATGTTTGTCAATTGTTTTCTGAGTAATGTAAAATTCAGTTTTAGCAAATTTATGATCAACAAAAAAGGGTGTAAATAAAGAGCGGAAAAGTTGGACCCCTATGAATAACGCTCAAATAACACATTGTCAACAGAGCCAAAAACAAAAACAGGGACAAACTTTTCTGTAATCAATTAACACTTCGAAGCCAATAAATAATTTTTTTACAGGCACCATTACAGTTACCAAGGATACAACTAACTTGTAAATTTTTTTCAATTTATTACATTGACCTATATCTTTATTATTTCGTATGTTATATTCCAAATTTCGAACGCATTGCTTTATAGTGCTAAAACAAGGAACCCACATTGCAGCATATTTATGTTTTCGGTGTAAGTTGAAAACACAAATTTTGTTATTTTTTAAATGTTTTGCAAACAATTTTTAAAATGTTTTATGACTTCTGGTAGATGGTTCATTACATTGTGAACAAGTGTTGTACCAGGGAAGCATTATCATACCAATAGGATATCTGTAACAATAAATGTTTTTGTTCTTTTATTCTTTCTTGGATGAGGATGTTTGTTTTTACTTTGCTTCTGGATTGTGATTCGTACATGAATAAGAATGTTTGTTTTCATATGTAGGTACAATGTAAGTGCTTTTTAAAGACATTTAAACCAGTTAGTACATTTGGACTCCTGATTGTATGTATGCTCAAGATAATAGTCAAGATATCTGCATCTAAAACACAAAAATGAATATAATACTGTCATATGCTACTTATAAATATTTGAGTATCAGTAGTACATGGGAAAATTATTTGGTTAAACAGCGTGGTACGTTACACACATAACTTTGGTGGTGGAACCTCCATTTCTATTCATTATTTGATTGCATGGTGCTTACCTAACAGTTTTCCAGAAATTTGCGATTTAACAATTTAAACGTTTTCCTTATCGTTCCACACAAATTTTATAGGGAATTGATCTAATTACCAAAGGTACAGACCTTTCAAATACAATTTAATTATGAACTCATTCTGCCCGGTTACAAAGTTTGAGCATTGACTGATAGCGATGAATAAAGAGTAGACTTTCCTGGTTCGTATATACTGCTTAACAAAACCAAATACAGTATGGTAAAAGATCTTTCTATCGATATTTCTGAATGATCTTGCATTTTACTACCGTATTAAGGTGCATTTGTTTGTTGGATTTTAATATTAGATTATGTGGTACAACATCAAACGGAATGCATACATTTTATATCGGGTAAAGTACATTTGAGGTAACAAAATTGGCCACAATTAATTTAGAGTGTACCTAATTGTATGCAAGTGTATAGTATGATTTAATAACCCAATCTCCAAATTTAACACAATTAATCATGGTTCTTATATATTAAGCGATTTTTGATGTTAATTAAATATAACTGCTCATTAGTATTTAAGTATAATAAATTATTAAGTACAAGCACCTTACGTCGTATGGGGACGTCTCTAGGACTCTTAAAACCGACAAGTATCACATGAGTCAGGGGATGTTGGTTACGTGGGGGTTAAACAATCAAGAAAAGTCAATTATGTACACAGATAAGGAAAAAACTTTCAGTGCAATACAATCTTAAACTTCATCAATGTAATGCTGTGTCACAAAAACTATAATTAGTATGTCACATTAACATGTCCATGTTAATTAGCAAGTAATGCAGTATATAACATCCAGACTGCTGGTTGGTGTCTGGTCAATTTTATACATAATGAGAACGTGTACATGTCGTTGCAATATGTTCCATTGTTCATTGTTTACTGGTTTGACCTCAGGGGTATAATGTTAAAGGACCTCTTTGGCTGCGTGTTATCATTAGGGAACTGCAATGGTATTTGAACTATATAACTCCATGTAATCAGTAAAGACAAACATATCGATCAATGTCCAAATCACAATCTTAAAGCAAAATTAAAATCTCTGAAAACTTACAATTTAATTTAAGCACATGTACCTTAACCGGGAAACTTTGAAACTGACAAGCCAAGTTAAGCACTTAAACTTCAACAGGGTGATCTGGAAGGATATGCAAGCGACACCCACACCGTGTGAAATAATATATTTTATACCATTGAAAACCCCTTTTCAATAAAGGTTGTCTTATTCCTGGTTCTGGTTTGTAAAAACTTATATATTAAATTTTATATAATTTGTACTATGTCTGATTAAATGAGATATACAAGCAAATTTATTACTGAAAAACTTACATCGACGCCATTATAGATATCGATAGATATTTCTCTTAAACGTCCCATAAAGCCAGGTAAGATACTGGATGCTACTATGATATAACTATGACATGACATGATGTGAATGAACTATAATCTATGTATTCAGATGAAGAACAAAATGTATGTTATCCCTACAAAAGCAAAGTTTAGAACAAACTGCAATGAAACAAGTTAAACAGTTAAATGTTTTTATTATTTTTTCCCACTTTTGTAAGAAATGTGATATATCTAATTTTTTCGGAAATGTGTATTTTTCCAACACATGAATTAACATTGATACTAAAAACGAACATTCTGGCATCCAAACAAATACACACTTTGCTATGTAGAAACTATGTTAAGATTTTTCAGAAAGTGCAATCAATTTTTTGGGAAAAAGTTACATGTACCTTGATCTTTTCAAATCTGCTTAATATAGGGATACGTCAAGCAGTCATTAAAGTACGACATGGTATAGGATTAAAGGGGAATTCTAAATAAAAATGAAATCAAACATTTAATATGCAATAATGCTCGAAACAAACGAATGGGAAAAGAAAATAAGACATATACATATTAAGGACACCGATTCCTATTTTTGAACGGGAACTAGTTGTAATAACATACATGTTGGACATTCAATTCAATGTACATGTATAATTTATTTTTAATCTTACTTTGTGCAGTAAAATATTTTGGACCATAAATAGTACAGAGATATTTTGGTTTAAAAAAGATTTATTGGTTCGACAGATATCTACCTAATGAGCATTAGGTCGGTCATTGCTTTATTCCATTTCAATCAGACGCTGTACAATGTTAGGTCGGCAAATGGCTTTTGGCAGTTACTGCTAATTATGTGTCAGATATGTAAAATTACTTTTTATCTGATCAAGTTTCACTTTATTTGATTTAATGTAATTGTTGCACATGTAATTTCAATCTTTCAAATAAAAAATGCAGCAACATTAAAATTTTGACTTATTCTTGAATTATTCAGTGTATATTAAAAATGTATTTGTCCTTTGAAAAAACAAACACCAATATACCCGGTACCCGTCCATGTTCCAACCATTTCCCAAAAAGTAAAGTAAAATTTTTTAAATCTAGAACTCTAAGTTACATGCGGAAATTTCTACCCAGGGAGTGAGGACTAATGCCCAAGAAGGGTAACCGCCTCCTGTATTGTAAGCTAACGTATCTTTTGATCATGAATATAAAAAACAATTAAGCCCAAACAAGTTAACTTTATAAGCTTTATAATACCAAATATTGGAAAAACACTTGAACAGTTAAATATTGAAAATGTTTATTAAACTTTTCCTCCACTACTCCAAAAGAAAGTAAATTTACCAGTAAATGATAATAACAAATGAATTTATCCTGTAATTGCGGAAATGGTGACGTTTTCCTAGTTATTTAGTCAAGAAGAAAGCAATTTGCAATAGAAATCATGTATTTGATAACAACCAATGCATCCAATACGATACTATAAAAGTCAACAATAAAACAACCATTCAAAACAAACACATAGAGACCACGGATTTTAAAATTTTCTTCTTTGGTTTGGCATTGGAGCAAATGTCCAGTGGTATCGCTATAGTTCTATCGGAAGGCCCAAACCATTCCACCTATTTTACAACTAGTATTCTATAAATACGCATAGTTAAAATAAAAACAAATACTAATCCATGTCTAAATCCACAATCCTAAAGCAAAATAGAAACTTTGAAACTGACAAATTAGGTTAAATACGTGCACTTCCACCAGGGAAGTGAGGTTGAGTGCTCCGGAAGGAAAAGCACCTCCTGTTTATCTAGTTGCACAAACCCTGTCGTGTGCAATCATAATTGAGACTGAAAAGAACACGGAACTATGGAACGTCAATTGTATATCCTGTGGGTATAAAATTGAAAATAAACCTGATTTAACCAAACATTAACCCAACATAAAGTTCATGGAAATGTAACCAATGGAAACAATAGTTTTATTTTTATTAGATAATTATTATAATTATTATTTTTAAGAAAACGGTAAATTAAATAATAAGCTAAAGACAAGAATTTTAATTAAAAAAAGATCGTTAAAACGAATGCGCTAACCCGATTTCATTTCAATATTAAGAACACAAACGTATTTCTAATACTATGCTTTTGATATAAGCACACCCCAAAGCACTGTTAAAGGGGTATATAAGTTAAAAATAAATCAGCTTATGCATCATTAAAATGCACAATTTAAAACGTTTTAACTTTAATATGTATGATCTAAGAAGGCAAATCCCTAAACATGTACATGTTTCCGGTTAGGATTTACCCGCTTTTACCATCTTTGTTTTATTAACCTTCCGGGTACTAGTTTGCTTCACCTAACCCCCTCATGTCAAATCCACTGGCAGTTGTAATTTAAAATAAAATAAAGAAAACACTATTAACTTAGAAAGTTATTTTATATTTGATTTATGTATTATGCTGTTTCCTTTTATCTACCAGTAAGAGGTTTTCTTAAAACCACATGCTTGAAGCCCATCCTTGCTTTATCAACGTATGGAATTTACAAGGTGGTCCGTCCGAGCTGTTGTTTACTTAAAACGTCTTGCATGTAGACAGGGCAGTGTCAACTTATACATTGTATTGAGATAAAAGTTCTGGAACTCGGGAAACTTAATCACTTACTGACAAAACATGTTTATTGGATTCAAAGTTTTGACCGTCTGAAAGGCGGGACAGAGCACGTGCAAATTATCACACACTGGGAGGTGTTTTAGTTACATATGCGACAGACAAACCGACTTAACTTAGGAGTGTAATTAACCCGTTTTTAAGACTCCAAACTGGTAACATCTTGTACCAGGCAAAATAATGCTAGGTCCTTGGGTGCTAAGTCATCCATAAATCATTTAGTTAAATAGATTTTTATCATTTGTTTGGCGTTTGAATATCAAACAAAATTCTGATACTTCCATGTGTTTACGATATGTAAAAATGTATTATTGTATATATATGCAAATATATCTTTAAATATCCCTTATCTAAATTTCAGTCGGAATTTAAATTATATGAAAATAAAGGATTAAAGGAGATGTTAAATTGCTTTATAGGAATCCGAAAGTGTCAGAAAAAGATGATTAAATACTGGTCATACTGAGTATATTTCATTCACAGGAAATTACTAATAGTTAAGGTATTTCTAACGGAAACTGAGAAAAAATTATTCAACATTTTTAAATACAAAAATAAAAATCAATAAAGGTGTTATCTTTAAAATGCAACGTCAGCAAAAATATCGTAAGACATTTTGTTAACGTAATGATTACATTCAACATTATTCGTAAATAATATAATTTCCATACAATGTCGTTAAAATTATGCATTTCTTTTGCACCAATTTGAAAACGTTATTCTATTTACATCAATGGTAATTTTTGGGTGTGAGTTATACAATTAAAACAAATTGTTCTTGGTTACGTTGGCTGTTGCCGAGAATATGCTTTGCAGCTGCAAGTTCCCATCTTCTTTTGAATGATTAATTTATCATATACATGTATTAGTGTTGGTCAAAATACTAAAATGAAATTTGTAATTTTTAAATATGCATATATACTATAGAAGAAGATCACCAAACAATACAAGAAAATGATAGAAAATCAGAATCGGAGAAGAACAAAGACATATAAGAACTTATTATAAAGTTATTTCGTTCGGAAATCTAAAAAAAAAAATACGATTTGAAAATACTTTTAGAGAACCCTTACCATCCTTAATTTGCAACCTGTGGTCATACATATGCGCATGTAAAATACCACAACTCATATCAAAATGTTAACATTGTTTTAAATGATAAATATTTCACTATTTAAAATCTTTTAACACAAGAAGAACCATTTACGCCCATCAATAACCGATCCTTCAAGTGGTTACTATTCCATATTTTCGTAACATTTCATACGTGCATAAATTGCTTTTATATATTGTTTGAAGAAAAGAAAAAAAAATTTTTTTTGAAAAAAAACCAACTTTTTACTGCAAAAAAGAATACAAATAAATTACATAAGAAATAAGTATAAATGATCAACAATCCTTCAATTTAATACGGTAAATTAAAAATAGTATTCATTTGAAATTTTTTTTTTTTGAAATATGTCAACTCGAAAAAAAGCGCGCAGTTGTATCTATTATTAATCCTAGCAGACCGGGCATTAAGTGGTCACTATATCATGTTTCCGCCAAATAATTAAACATTGTGGTCAATATACGATACACGTACGAGGATTTATATGAATTCGGAGATTTCATTTAACTTTTAATATAAACCACATCCTCAATTAAAATCTGAAATAGGAAGGTCGAGAAGATATGTCGATATGTCGTAAACAACTTTAATTCTTACAAACACAAGTATAAGAATTACACCCAATTTAGTGCATTGTACAATTACTGAAACATTGCAATAAAATGGACGTAAATTTGACCGTGTTTCCATGCAGGGAGGTAGGTCTAAAAGTTTTAATAGCGGCTATCAAGAAATCAAATTCTTATAATTATGATTCTTTATTCATAATTAATAATTGTTTTTACTTTTATCTGAAATATGTTGTAAAAATGAAAATAAGCAAAATAAAAAAAATCTTATATTCGATATTTAAAGTTATTAAATGTAATCCTAGTAAATACAATAAAAAACTATTATAAAGAAACAAAATAATTTTATTATATATGTAACATAATCTAAAAGTATTATCATTATATAAGACACTGAATTAATTCATATTGCCCTTCTTCTACAAAATATTAACATCTATTTCAAATCAACATAAGTATTACTACCCGAGCGAATTTCATTATGAATTTATTAGTTATCCATATTCATCAAACAGATTCGACAAAATGATAAATAACATTACAATGATTGTGATTTGTTGTTACAACTTGTAACAACTTGTTTTTCCAATACATCAATTGTTTTAAACAGATTGATGCTGTAGATTCGCCATATGCTACAAGTATTGTCATGATAAAGTATACAGATAATCAATTGCAAAATTACTGTAGACGTCTGTAAAAAATTACCTAATGCATTGCAAAAAATCAATATTAATTTATTCGAAAACATGCATGCACGTAGCCATAACTTGAATTGCCACTTTTCAAAGTTTTTACTTTGCTTTTGAAATGGCGATTTGGACATGGACTGATATTCTTCTGTAACGCAATTCCTCCATTTCACAATCTTTACAATTGAATATTATATATTGCTTTCAACCACAAACATAATGTATCATTTTTTATAAACAAAATCGATTAAATAAATAAAAAAATAAATAAAATTAAAAAACTATTACTTGACCAGAAAATAAAATTTTAAGAAAATCGTTATTTAGATTGATAAAATTCTTAAAAATGAAATGTCTTTTCAAGACTTTTTAGAGTGATATTTGTTATTTATAACTAAAATATTATCAAAATAAATAACGGATCCACGACAGAAACTTTTATTAAATCATAATGTAATAATGACAACATTGTGCTCATTTAAAAGCACAAAATTCCATTTTATTTTTATTTTTCACTATCTAGAAAAAATAATTTCATTGCTTGAAACCCGATTTGAAGCACAACTTTGTTATAAGACAATTTAACAAAGCTCTTAGCTCGATCCAGACCCATTATTGTATTGAGAATCTATATTAAAATTGTCATACGCTACCCAAATTGAAATTGAAACGAAATAGTAAAAAATCTTTAAAAAATTAAATTGCTCAAAAACGCTTGTAAAATACAATTTATATATATGCATGTATTTATATATCTACATATATCTTAATTGCATTTGTTCCTGAAAACTCAACATTAAATGAATATCCGAAAAATGCCCATTCCATCCATATTATATTTTGAATTTGGCATTAACACCGCACTTACTGTCTAAATGAAAAAAAAACAACTTAACATAAGTTGAATATCCGAAAATGCCCATTCCACCTAGATTATGTTTTTAATTTGCCATTAACACCGCACTAGAAAGAAAAAACAATTAAATTTTTGTTTTTAAAACTAAAATATACTACATTTTACTTTCAAACAAATGAATAAAACAACACGGAACAAGTTTTGAAATATATACTATTATACATGTATTTGGATTCAAAAGATTATTATCATATTTGCTTTCAACAATAAATTATTATATTTTTTTTTTTAAAAAAATACATTTTTTTCATTTTAAAGATATCATTATATTTGCTTTTGATAAAAACATTATTATAATTACTTTCAAAATAATTATTCTATTCTCAATTGCTTCCAAACAGGAGGTGCTTTTTTGGGATCACCCGGTCTCACTTTTACGATGGAAGTTTGCGTGTTTACCCTAATTTACCAGCTTCAAAGTTTTAAATGATTTTGATTTCAAATAATCAATATTGTTATGTTTGCTTTCAAAAATACATTATTACATTAGCATTCAAAATTAAGTTATAACATTTGCTTAAAAACATACATTTTAATACGTACTTTCAAAACATACATTTTAATACGAGCTTTCAAAAATAAATTGTGATATTTGCTTTCAAAAATAAATTGTGATATTTGCTTTCAAAAATACGTTATCATTCTTGCTTTCAATAATTAATTTATACATTAGCTTTCAAGAATTTATCATTATATTTGCCTTCAAAACATACTTAATAATATTATAAAAAGCTATATATTAGCTTTCAAAAACACATTATTACATTATTTTGCAAACATACATTATTATATAAGTTTTCACAAAAAACATTATAATCGCTTTCATTATTATATTTGCATTCAAAACAACACTTTATTATTTTTGCTATCAACAACTACATTATCATGTTTTCTTAAAAAAATACATTATTACATTAGCTTTCAAATATAAATTATTATATTTGTTTTCACGAAGTTAATTATTACTCCTTCTTTCAAAATATGCATTATGTTAGCTTTTAAAAATCATAATTATATTTGATTTCATGAAATACATGATTAAACTTTCGTTTAAAAATCATTATATTTGCTTTCAAAACTACGTTTTTATAATAGTTTTCAAAAGTATTTTATAACATTTGCTTTCTAAAATGCATTATTATACGAGCTTTCAAAGATGCATCATTATATCAGCTTTTGAAAGTTTTCAAATAGCATAAAACATTATTATATTTGCTTTCAAAACTAGATAGTTATAATAGATTTCAAAAGTAAAATTATTATACGGGTAATTGCATAGCAATTAATTCTATAATTCCAAAAAATCATTATTCTATTATCATTTTTAATTCATAAATAATTATATTTAAAACAATGTCAACGGAGCAACATACTTGTACAAGTTGTATTGTTCCAACTAAACCTTGTAAATTAATAATTAAACATAAAATACAATGCACATAAAATAATTTATAACATAAAAAGCAACGCGCATTTTTATTTAGTCTTCATTTTTTCATTGTTTCAGGAATGCCGTGTTTTTTTGTAAAATCTGTGATAAAGAATTGAAAATATTATCAAAATGAAAAAAAACAAGAACAAATGCAAGTAAATGAAATCGAAATAAAAATTTGTAACCACAAAACATGAACTTTGAAATATTCTATGCAATAATCATGATAAACAAATGTAGTTGTATTATGTGCCTACAATTGCGAAATGTATTAGTCTCATTGTTTTGTTCTTTTAAATGTTATTTATTGTAATATGGTTTTGGCCTATAGGTATCAATTTTTTTAAATCTCTTCCGTAATGTCAATATTTATCACAAATCAATAAGTTACATGAGTGCTTAATTTGCGAAGCTAGATGGTGATGTGATGTTTGCTATCGAGGATTTTGTCAGTAATTGTTTTGTTCAGAATATTGTTGATCTTAACCATGATATTTCACCAGAAAGACGAAAGTCAAAATGCATTATAATCGCAATGATGAACTATGGCTCAACTTGTTTTTTTACCAAACTTAAAAAATATTTCTGATCAACAGATTAATAATTTATTTCATTGTTATTCAGTTATTTCTTATGTTATGATAGTCATTGCAATATAGATGATAAGTATGATGTCTTTGTGTCTAGAATTGTGCTGGATATGTTTGAGGTCGCATAGATGTTTCATTCTCGGTGACAATTTAGTGTGGCGAATGTAGCAGGAGTAACGACTCTCACTACAAGAGCATTTGGCCTCACTTCTCTAGTAGAAATTCGCGTTTCCAACTGAATTGCAATGTTTCAATGTTTTCAATGTTTCGCTTGCTTTTGGGATTGTGATTATGACTTTAAACCAGTATGTCTCTGTTTGAGTGAATTTAATAGGGGCTTGTTAACATATATTTAAAAACATTTTGTCAGCATTTACAGTAAATATGTAAAACATTTTCAATATAAATTGACCATCCGGTCTCACTGTTTTGTAGGACGTTCACGTTTTAACTTCATTTGCCAGTTTTCAAAGCTTTCTCCTTGTTTTTTTATTGCTTTTTTATTGTGGTTTGCACATGGATTGGCGTGCTTATGTTTGATTATTTACTTAATCCTCAATAGTCATAAAATCTCCAATTAAATAATTTAGAAATGTTTAGTGAAACACCAATGACAAAAACTATCGCTATAACAAAACCAAATGAAAATAAAAATTACAAAATGAAATGCAATTTTAATAGAGACGATTTACAAAAATAAAACACAAACACGCTAATCCATGTACAAATCACAATAACCCAAAGCAAAGTAAACATTGAGGAATTAAGTCAAACATTATAAATTTTACAAGAGAAGTGATGCCGGGTTCTCTGGAAGGATAAGCACCTCCTACATAGCTACCTTCATCTGCAACTCAAAATTGAGACTGTAAAAAATGGAACAATAGTCGTCAAATATATCCGGGATAATGTTGGATAGAGACATCATACTCATCAACAATATTCGGATGACGGTCATAAAACATTTTGAAGGCTTGCAAATTCACAGAGTCACAAATTTATTTTATTTCGTCGTGTAAACTTTCCATTGTTGGAACAAGCTCTAACATAGCATTTTAACTGTGAAAAACACATCATTAGCAAGAGATGCAGGTATATTGTTGCATAGAAAAGGAAAGTTGACAATAGAAAAATGCAGTCTGCCGTGGGTGTCGAAAGTGAGGCACAAGTCCACTACGAAGCAGAACTGGATCATAGTTTTAACAAACGCACGCTGATTGTAGTAAATATAATGCATGCTGTTCAATTGCAATGTTTAGTAATGCCATTTTCGGGTAAAGGACTATCTGCCATGAAATTTGTTTACAAATCTTTAGTTTGCTTTTTATAATTTGACATGGACCTGTATATTTGTGATTGATAAATTATGTAAGAATATAAAATCATATTTTACACCTCAACGGAATGTACATTTTTGCTGCAAGTTAAAATCTGCAATTGTTCAAAAACTAAGGTATATATCATCATGCAAAGTATTATTTTAGCTAAATTTGGTAAATTATATTTGGGCCTTTGAATATTTTAACAAAATCTTGAAAAAAATTGTTTTCACAAATTGGCCAAAGCACTACTGATGAAGATTTGTACTCCGAAATGGTCTTTTAGTGCTGTGAAATGAAAACTAGTATCATATGTAATTACATTTCACATGGTCCTATATAACGTACTTTTACGCTTGTACTTTATCTGGATGTGTTTTTGTCTGGCCTTGCTCAAAAAGTTTCCAATCCGTATGCTAGTATCATTTTTTATATTTTCGCTAAAATGATCTATCAATTGTAAGGGTAAGGTTATGGTAGCCTAGTTGTTTCCTATGGAATGTATCTAGTTGAACTGACGATTCCATAGTCCTAGATACGATGAATGGCTTCCAACTGGAGATGGTAAGCCATATGGTTTATATTATAGCCTATAGTTGTGGACCATCAAACTTTTATATAGCATTTAAATTTTGTTAACGAATCCATGTACATTTCATAAAATGTTATATTTACATAGAAGAAGTACACATTTATGCTGTAATCTTTTCATACATAACTAATCTTCAAATTTTCACATTTAGTTTCTAATTTCAAACAAGATACGCAGAAATTGGGCTAATAAAAATTGCACGAGTATTTTACCCTATACTTCCTATGTTAATTAAACTTCGTTAACCACAATTTCGCACACATAACTTTTTACCACTGAATTATTTTAAATAATGATCGATTTTTTATGGTTTTAAAAATGAATTAAAGTATAATAGAAAGTTTGAAAACTTTCTCTGCTACCAATTATAATTAACATCATAATTGGTCTATCAATACATTTTGAAAAAAAGTATTTATAATAAAATGTTTAAGAAACCATACGCCATAATGTTAATATGTGTAAGTACAGTATAAAATTTAAATATGCGAAATAAATAAAAAAACTTCCACAAAGGAACTGAGGTGGGTGCACCGTGAGGGTAGAGACCCATGTCTTGCAAGCTAAACGCGACAAATGCTAATTCCAATACTTATTTATCAAGGATACATTTATAAAAATCGTTGCGATTATAGTCAATTACCTTTTGGAGTGCCTTGATTAACCTTTGTTGCAATGTTCCCGAATAAGCAAAGCATCATGCTTCATTGTATAAAGTAGTTGAAACTAGATCTTACATTTATAAGTTGTAAAACAAATAACTTATGAGCAGATATATTGCTGTAAAGAAAAGGAAAGCTGACTAAAGAAAAACTGATCACCACATTCCGATTAATTGGCTCCGATAAATCATGGTCTCTTTATTTATATTACTAGTTTTTCTATATAAAAAATCAAAAATAAACATTCTAATCCATGTCCAAATTAAAATCCTGAAGCAAAGTAAAAACTTTAAAACTGACAAATAAGGTTAAACGCATGAACTACCATCATAAATGTGAGACCGGTTGTTCCGAAAGGGTAAGCACCTTCTGTTTGGCTGGCTAAACCCGTCATCTACGTAATCAAAATTAAATGAAAAAAACATGGAACTATGGGACGTCAAATACATTCAGGACAATCCTTGACACAGTGACATCATACTTATGAACATTATTTTAATGACGGCCACAAAATTATTTGCAATATACCTATGTCCACAATTTTTTGTAAGCAGTTTGTTTTATTGTATTAAGTCCCCAAAGTGGGAACAAGCTCTACCACAGCGTAACAAATATACCAAAAGCATGAGCAGCAGGTATAAGGGACAATTATCAAATCAATAAATATTATACAATCTCCGTAAATATCACGGTTTTTCAAATTGTAGATAAAAAGTCTGCGATTATACGAGTAGTCTTTTCTTGATTTACATTTTTGCTTGCATTGCCAAGCATTTATTTTTGAAATAAATATTTATTTATTTAAATTATTACGTGCTTTTGAAAACTTCATTGTTTATTAATATCATTTAAGTATTTCTGAATAAAAAAACAATTTGGTTTCTCAAGTTTAGTCCCAGCACTACTGGTGAGGTATTGTATTAAGAAATGTCCGTCTAGTGCTGTAAAATTTAAACTAGTATAATGTGTAATTGTGCAAGAATATAATAAATGCGTGTTTTAGCGAAATCAAGTTAATTCTAAAAACTGATAAAAAATCGCGTTTCACTTATCTCCGAACCGAATTGTCCGCAATTTGATTAGCTAGCAAATTTGTTTCCTGCATAAAAATTATCAAATATTTTGTCATGTTTGGTTGACCGGGTAAAATCTGAATATTAGAAGAATGTTATCATTCTGACGCACATTGTGTTAAAATTATCAATTTGATAATGTTATTTTTATTTCATTGATGCTGTGTGGGATGATATTAATTAATACATTAAACGAATCAAGCTTCAAACATCTGATAACCAGGTATTATCTGAAACGGAAAACTATTCATTCTAGCTAAGGTTACGGGTCTGAATCTCGGAATCTGGATGCTATTGTTAATATTAATTACCTAAAATTTGACAATTTTATTCATAAACGTTACCCTAAGCAATTAAAATACACAAAACAAAAGTAATAATTATATGTGCTGCTCATTTACTTTGAACTTTCCATAATAATTATATTATAAAAACAAAAAATTACAATACAAATTACAATTATAAAATTTACTTGACAAGCTCGAATATGTTTCTACCATGTTATCCACAATATTAATTCTCAGCCTGAGCACAAAAATGCTATATTGTGTTTCTAAATTCTTTTGAAATTGATATCCCAATCTTAGAAAATTACTTTAACGAGCTTTTATTAAAATTGTATGCATTTTCATTTCTTATTATAGCAAGTAGGAAATGTTGCACATTAAATGTAACAGCAATAAAAAGAATATTATTCTTCTCGTAGAAACTTATCAAAAAGCTTCTATGTAAAATATGCAATGAAAACATTGTGCATCTGTATAGTATATTCACAACAATATGTTTAAATCTTAAACAAACAATAAGAAGAAAAATATAACCATATGCTATGAAGAATTTATCAAAAACAAACATACCCATTACTGTACGAATAACAACCCAAAACAAAGAAAAGCTTTCAAATTAAGTTAACAACGTGAATGTCCACCAGCAACATAAGGATTGGTGCTTCGGAAGGGTAAACACCTCCTGTTTATTTACCTGCATCCGCCATGTGTGTATTCAATATAAAGAATGAAAAGAATATGGAAGTATGGGACGTCAAATATATCCAGAATAATTTGGTTTATTTGAAACATTATAATTATCAGCAATATTGTGATGCTGGTCATAAAACATTTTGAGGGTTATTTTAGATAACATTTAATGAAATAACTGGTTGCTGAACTTTTTCATTATTTGGTGAAAAAAAATTTTCAAATGCTGTCTAGGACCAACCAAACATTTCAACTATATCACATGGCATCGCCTTTATTTTTTAAACCATTATCTCGCCATGTCTTTGCCTAACGTTTTTGTATGTTCTTGTTCTATCGTAACGAGAATGTGCAAGATACATTTAGATGACGTTCTGTCTCTTAACAATCCTACATTTGGAGACTATGTAAATGTCATCTATCCAAGTGAGCTTGAAATAAAAAACACGACTAATTCCTCAAATTCTGCTTCATATTTAGACTTATACCTGAATTATGACGCACACGAAAGGCTACATTTGAAACTTTATGACAAATGTGATGACTTTAATTTTTCTATTGTCAACTTTCCTTTTTAGGCAGCAATATACCTGCTTCTCCTGCTTATGGTGTATTTGTTTCCGAATTAATACGCTATGGTAGAGCTTTTCCCACTACGGGGACTTTGTAAAACGAAGGAGGTTTCTTGCAAATAAATTGTTGACTCAGGTTTATTGCAAGCCTAGGCTTACCAAGGCCCTCAAAAAGTTTTATGACCGTCATCACAGTATTGTTGATAAGTTTGATGTCTCTGTTTTCAGAATTGGCCTGGATATATTTGACGTCTCATAGTTCAATGTTCCTTTCACACAATTTTGATTACACACGTGACGGGTGTAGCTAGCTAAACAGGTGCGTACCCTTCCGGAGCACCCGGTCTCACTTCCCTATTGGAAGTTCACGTGTCTAACCTAACTTGTCAGTTCAAAAGTTTTTACTTTGCTTCTGGATTGTGATTCGGATTAGTATGTTTGTTTTTGATTTAGACAACTTACAGTTTTCGTTAGTAGGATAGCAAATGTCATGGTTATACTTTACGAGTGTTGAAAGTACCTAAATTCCAATACTAGTACTTTAAATCTATACATAATATTGCTGAAGTTTTAGAATGAAATAAAACCCTTACTTGGAAACGCCAAAGCAATAAACAATAATACGCAATACAAGTTTATGAAATACACACCCAAAAAGGGAGAAACAAAAATACAAATGCTTTTGTTGTGTTCTTATTAATATTAGTTCCTAACTGTATAATCAAGTTAAAACCACCCCAAAACACAAACATGCCGGTTTAATTCTATATCACAATTTTAAAACCAAAGTAAACATTTTGAAAATTGACAGATCAAATTCAATCATGGACGTGAGACCGGATGCAACAGAAAGGTAATCACCTCGTGTAAAGCTAGCCACGCCCGTCAAGTGTAAAATCAAAATTGAAAATAATAGGAATGATGTCAATATATCCAGGATACTTTTGGATGACGGCGATACTTTCTGATGACTTTAATAATATTAGATTTCAATTATCCCAAGTTGCTTGTGGTAACAAACACTGTAATAGCGAATTAGCTGTAATACAAGTACAGAAGCGGGTATATTGCAGCATAAATATTGAACTCATTACATTTGTTATGCAGCCTAGAATATAAAACAGAATAAGTTGGTAACAGAAAACGTGTCTTTTGGAAGAGTCAATGCAACCAGGAACACGACACACTAATGAAGAGAAGACAAGTCAAAAAAGAGAAACACGTTTTGGGACCGTTGATTATAAAATCATAAACGGACACTGGATTAAATTTCTAGTGGTGCAGTTATAGTATTATGTGAGGGTTTATAATCATCAACTTTTTTACATTTTGTGGTCAATGAATATTAAACTCTGGTAAAATATGTTTTCGTCCTTTAGGTAGGTATCTTTATAACATCTTGAAAACAATTTTGATGTCAAAGCAGGAATTGTCTCCGTCTAGTGTTGTAAAATTAAAACTGGTATAATATGTAATTTAAATCTGGTGGCTAGTGCCCCGAGGATATCACAATCTCAGAAGGCAATAATCGTGTATTATTGTCAGAAATATACTTTTGTCTTAATTTCCTGCTATTAAAAAATTGAAATTCCTCAAAGATATACTCCCTAATTCAAAGTATTTCCTTAGCTAAATTTGGTGAAATATATTTTGGTCCTATGGGTATCTTTACAACATCTTCAAAACAATTTTAATTTCATAATTTTCGTTCAAGCACTATTAATGAGGAATTGTTTTCCGAACTGGTCGTCTAGTGCTGTAAAATTAAAACTGGTATAATATGTAATTAATCCCAGGAGTTTAATTTTAATAATTAAAAAATAACTTATGTTAGCCAATGGAAACAATAAAGATACATGTGTTTCTGTCTGGGTTTTGAACTTATAGTAACAACTATGCGCTTACATTAATATTTTCGAAAAAATATTTACGAAAACTTATGAAGAGATGCCTTTTGATTTCCAATGGAGTTCAGAAACATTTAAGAATGCAGTGAAGGGCATTTCCATATGATAATGAAAATAATCTATAAATTCATATTTTCGAAACATTTGATGGATTACATTTTGTACACAAATAATTGACTGCTAGTTCAATGTTTGGTGATAGAAAGTTTACTATCATTATATTATATTTTTCTGTTGCACATGCTATTGCCAAGTACAAGTGTTTGAGATTCTGAGTCGAAATTAAAAAAAGTACTCTGTTGATGACATTTAAAAAAAATGAAATTACTATGAATAGCGTTTATATGTATTGTAATGTTTAGTTAACAGTTATATAATTACATATTATACCAGTTTTAATGTATAAAACAGAGGATAGAGTGCTTTTTGGTTTATTAGAAATCAAGCAGTTGTCGGCAACTTTAAAATGAATATCGTTTTACAGGAGTTCTGTGTTTGGGATATTTCACCAATATTTGCATCTAATTGATAATTGATTAAAGCTATGTCTTGTTAATCTGAATTCTTCTTCTAATGCCTTTGCAATTGTCATATCATCTGTTCTTTAGGCGAAAATTGAGAATGCATGCTTGCTGTTGAACTAATTTACTCTTTTCGTTTACTTTATGTGTTATGCTGCAAAACTATAACTAACATTAAAAATAATGATTCTATGTAGGCAACATGATGTTAAGACCGAAATTAAAAAAGTGTTATACATGTATGACGCAAAAAACACACCATTATTTTACAATGGAAAAAGTTACTATATTCAGTTTTATTGGCGATTATCATTTCTAACGAGAAATGTTTTTGTTTTGCATAATATAATAACTTTATAATAATATATTATAAAATAGATAAAAAAAATATTTAAAATTGTGTTTTATAGAATTACCGGTCATAAAATATATTTGTAATGTTCGGTCCTTTAACCTCCTCTGAACAGTGGTTTATCATTATGTCCCTGTTGGTTAAAGCAGTCATCTTAATTGATGTCGAATGTTTGACCTCCTGTTAAGAATAACCATTCGGTCTTCTTTGTGGTTAAGGCCATGCTCAACGACAACAATAAAGTCCTATCTTACAAAAATATAGAAAAGTGCATTACTAATTAATTTTGCTTTTTGCATAGTCATCAAACATGCAGAAGAAGTATAAAAGATAAATATAAGTTTTAGCATACGATGGATAGACTTTCAACAAAAAAAACAGTAAATATTATGCAAAATTGACCTTTCAAAGAGACATATAGTGCGTTGTTTCGAAACATTAAGTACTTTGCTCGTCAAGACTTCAGATACAAAACATCAAAATGTTCCACATGGAATTTCAATAACACTCATAGACAAGACACAGATAACGGTTATTGACAAAAATATTGTATTTAATAAAACTTTTTTCAACATAAAAAGTTTAACATTAATAAGTTACAAATGCATTGTTGAAGAAAAATAGACAAAATATTTTTCCGTCAGAAAAATACAAAATGCATTAAAATAGTACTAACATATACAGTTACTTTTGGTTCAAACTTGCCGCATACAAATGATATCTATTCCACAGAATATAAACAAACAAATCAATTAAAAACAAACGTAAACAAAGTATTCGATAAAAATCACAATAAGCACTCTTTTTGGTTGCTAAAGTAATGACGAAAATATACAAATAATTTAGTGAGAAGGTTTTGAAAAACAACAGACAATGCAACCAGAACCACGTACGAATCCAATCAAAAACAAACAAAACATTTCATATTTAAATCTCAAAAAGAGACAATTTTTGAAAACTTGCTTATCTAATAAAACGCATGAACTACGAACAGGAAAGCAAGGGCGGATGCTGTGGAAGGGTAAGCATCTCTTGTTTAACCATTTACACCCATGGCGTGTGTAATCAAATTGAGAATAGAAGAAGCATGGAAATGTGGAACGCCAAATATATCCAGGATAATTTTGGATACAGATTTATAAACAATATTGCGGTGACGACCATAAAACTTTTTGAGCGAATTGATCTACCTATGCTACAACATCCTGAAATCAAACATTTATTTGTTAGTTGCTTGCTTCTTTATATAACATTTCCGTAGTGGAAACTCTACCATAGCGTATTTACTGTAAAACAAATAAATAATATAAAACAAATAAATAATACAAATAAAAAATGACAATAAATACAAACATGTTTAATGACCACTGATTATTAAATCAAATACAAGAAAGAATTTTAACCGGAAAATGTGTACATGCTAATAACGCAATTTAAAAACCACCATTTTGCAAAAAAAATGATAGTGCTGTTTGGTTTTAGTACCAGTGTGTAGGAATTGATAATCATACTTTAAAACCAAAATCAAAATATAAAATTGGTCCAAAATTTAATTGAGAATTAAAAGATTAGACGCATTTGAATACTGCTTAAAGTTTCAAAAAATACATTTATTTATTAATATATATAAAAAAATATTTCAGAATTATTTTTCAGTTTGCTGGAACATTGTCCAAATGCACAATTGTAAAAAAAAGTCTGTTATATATACATGTATGTTTAAATTTTTGACAAAAGTATTTTTCGAGGTCTTGACAGAAAAATTCAAGTACATGTACTTGTGTTTGTACTGCAGCGTGATATAACAGAATTTAGAAAATAAATTATTAGGAAATAAACAGAATTTCTGCATGTACTTTTAGCAGCTATGAGAAATTATTCTTCTGGGAAAAGAATAAATAATATTTTGAATATACAATAATAGGATATAGGTAATCTCTAAATTAATGCTTGACTATTACATATTAATGCTTAAAAATTACGTACACATTCGAGTTGGTGTTACAAATATAAAGTGCTGAAATTATATATTACCGGGTATACCAGTTTTAATTTTACAGCACTAGACGGCCATTTCGGAATGCAATTCCTCATCAATAGTACTTGCACCAAATTATAAAACCAATTTTTTTCCAAGATGTTGAAAAGATACACAAAGGACCAACATATATTTTACCAAATTTAGCAAAGGAAATACTTTTCATGAGGGAGTATACCTTAGTTTTTGAGGAATTTTATATTTTAACTAGCAGCAAATTTAGAAAATAGTATTTTCTGAAAATAATATACAATTATTGCCTACTGAGTTTATGATATCTTCTTGGCAACAGCTACCAGCAGAATACCGATTCTATGGTTTAAATTACATATTATGAAAGTCGGTTTCTTCTATAATATCTCATTTATTTTGTAAATCAAAAACAAACATACTAATTCATGTCCGAATCACAATCCAGCAGCAAAGCAAAAACTTTGAAACTGACAAGTTAGGTAAGACACGTGAATTTCTACCAGGGAAGTGAGGCCGGTGCTTCGGAAGGGTAAGCACATCCTGTTTAGCTAGCTACACCCGCCACGTGTGTAATCAAAATTTTGTGAAAGGAACATGGAACTATGAGACGTCAAATATATCAAGGGCAATCCTGGACACAGAGACATCAAACTTATCAACAATATTGTGATGACGGCCATAAAACCTTTTGAGGGCCTTGATAAGCCTAGGCTTGCAATATCCCTGAGTCAACAATTTATTTGCAAGGAGCCTGCTTCGTTGTACTAAGTCCCCGAAGTGTGAACAAGCTCTACCACAGCGTATTAATTGGGAAACACATAAACCATAAGCAGGAGAAGCAGGTATATTGCTGCATAGAAAAGGAAAGTTGACAATAGAAAAATTGAAGGCATTACGTTTGTCATGCAGTTTTTAATAATAATCAGACGGAACCTCCATTGATAACTATTTAAATTTCTAAAGTACATGTATATATTTTCAGAACGTCAAATGTTTTATTTTATTCTGGCATTTAGAATTCCATTACATGCCAAATATTTATTCTTCTGTAACAATAAATGAAAAGATCAATTTTATCAAAATTCATTTTTGCTTTGAATTTGTTCTCTCGATTTTTCAGAACTATTTTGTAAAATTAAATTAACAAATTCTAAAACATTATTTCAAAGCAATTACGTAAAAAGTAATGAAAGAAGTTAGTAAATCGAACACGAACATACTTGTCCTGTTTTCAAATCGTAATTCGAAAAGCGAAGTGAAAACCCTGAAAACTGGCAAATCAAATAAAACACGTGAACTTCCATCTGGGAAATAAAACCCGGTGTTTTGGAAAGGTAAGCACCTCCTGTCTAACTAGCTACACTAGACACGTGTGAAACAAAAACAAAATCGAGAATGAAGGGGACAGGGAACTATGGTACGTTAAATATATGTATGATAAGTTTGGATACGACCTTAAAATTAGGCTTGCAGTAGTATAAAGCTACCATATTTTAATAAGCTTTACCATAGCTTATCACACTTAACACAAATACACTAAAGCAGGTGTGTTGTTGAATAAAAAAGGAAAAATTGACAAAAGAAAAAAATTGAAGTCATCACGTTTGTCATGTAGTATTTTCATGGATGTTATAATTAAAGCATATGTCTAGATATGAAGCAGAACTTGAAGAATCAGTTAAATCTTTTCAAGCTAAATATGATTGATTGTATTCACATATTCTCCAATTAAATAAAACACAGAATAAAATACTGGTCAGCGGAGTAGTTAAAATGTTTGCATTGTCTAAACCATCTAAACCATCAAACTTATATAAAACGGTACATGTGTAGTAGTATTTGGAACATACTACGAACAGTGACAAACACAAACAAATAACAAGTATCACATAACATTTTGTCATTTTCTGTTTTATTTTTTCTGTCGTGAATTTTGTTTTCCGTTTTAAATATATAACCATCACGCGCAACCAAAGTACATATATACGTATACTCTGACAATTTCCCTGTATGCACTTTAATCGTGTTGTTTAAACTTGTAAATCTTGTTTTAATCTACAAATTGTATGTCTATCGATGTGACAAAAAAGAGACTTTTTGTGCTTTATTCTTGTAATGTTTAGCCCCTGTAATATTTATTTAAAACAAAAAAACGAATACTTCTCAAAATCTAGTTTCTATAAACAATTAGCAAAAACGTTTTCCGTGTCACGAAAAAGTGAAAAACTTAGGAAAGTTTTCAAATTCACAAATATATAATATCTTTTCTGTAAAAAAGGAACATGGAACATTCTGAACATGGTTAGACATACAAAAGAAGACTGCACTTTCCCTAGAAATACAGGACAAGGCCTGTCAAAAGTTTAACCTAAGCTAACAAATGTGAAGATTCGGCAGCTGAACTTTGCTATACGTCACCTATATCTCGGCAGCTTTTTGCCAGCTGCTATCTGTCTGTCGGCAGCTGTGAGTTTGGTTTATGCTCGTATTCATATTAAGCATAATTACACTCACATTATTTTTGAAAATTGACATTAAAAACCATCCATTTGTTCTTAATGGTGTTGTCCAGCAAAACAAATCAATCTAATCTGATATAACACGATGATACAATGGAGCGGGAACAGTTTGTAGCTGAAAACACGATATATTTACTATTTACAAAAATGAATAAAAAGAACACGATGCAAAAGGTCGAAAATAAAGCATGACAAGATAGAGACGTGCTGAAACCAATGATAAGAAAACTCAAGATTCCAGACTTGGGACAAACGATTGATATAATGACAATATGATAACCAAGGATCTGGTGTATGTAAAATTCAGAGACAGACCAACTGGTCTCCTAGTGAACCAATCTATAATATCATTTTGAAAACATGGACCCACCTATTGAGGATATCCAATTTTAAAGCATTTTGGCGTAGAACGGTCAATTTCTACTCGTATTTATCAAACATAAATATATGTTTAATGTTTGTTTTATAAAGCACTGTTAAAGAAGTATATTTTGGACCATATTCACCACAAATAATAAACATCTCTCTTAAAAAATAAAAAACAATTCACAAAACATTGTCAAATTTGTAGCACGTCGGAATTCATAAGGTCATATTAAAAAGTCATTTGCTGTCATCTTGCAACAAACATTCAATTGTTGTCTATCTTTGTTTCTGGTTGAGAAAAATAGACGCATGTGCTTACAAGTGATGGGTACAAATGTTTGAGGCTTAATAAAGTTCGGTGATATAGATTTGTCATTACATTGTCTTTTGAAATAGGATTGTTTTTACACTGTCTTTGCAATACATATTAAACAAATGTTAATTGTGTTTTTTACTTTGTCATTAAACATATAGTTGACACAAAAACACAGTTGTTTCTTTTATTTCTTGGCATTTGAAAGGGTTTTTATATGCAGGTATGTAGATAAAGTACTTTTTGCATTTAATATCGTTTCAAATAAAGGCGCGCACTTACCACACACTTGAGAACCACAAATTGTGAACTGTAAGCGATTGTAATTTCAAGCAAATGATTTTAATAAATGATGTATCCGTAAACAATCGAATCTATAATTATATTTTATTCAGCCTTAATTTACTTTGTAATATATGTATATAAATAAAAAATTGCTGAAAATCGACTGAGGTTTTGTGGTTTAATTTTGGTATATTTCTGGAATAATTAGAATACGACCGTTCAACCTTATAATTACTGTACTCGATTTCTTTTTTCTGCTTAGTAACTTTCTTTTTAACCAATGACCCTTGACCCCTATAAACATAAAGTCTACCAATAAAAGTACATGTAACATCGCTGAATTAATCAAAGTTCGCCCGAATTCTTGCAGTACATTTCGTGTGAGTAATTTCCGCTTCTTTAGCACCAGACAGATCTGGTTACAATATTCTTACTTACCGCCTCTACAACTGAGAGCTTTATCTATTTTTAATATCAATTTAATATAAACACCAAGAAATCTGTTATTTTTGAAATCTTAAATTACAATAAATTCCTTAGTTTGATGTTTTTACAACACGTTTCGGTCATTTTGGTTTTTACACTTTTGTTTATTTATTGACAATCAACAATCCATTAAAAATAACTTATCTTTAAATGCTGAAACCGGAAGAAAGACATAAACATCACTGGCTCTTTGTGTAGATACCCACAATTGTAACGCCTTGGTCCTACATAATATCATATAACATCTCATTTATCAAGGTCTGAAGAGAAATAATTAGAGTTATTGTCTATGGCATAATTAATTCCGTGTGGCTCTTGGGTATTGCGATATACAAAAATATACTTTGCAGTACCCAGATAACAAAAAAAATATTATTTTCATGAGGGGGCATACAGAAAAGAAAGTGGCCGCCGTTTGTCAGCAGCATTCCAATACATACTAATTCAACATATATTGTATCCATGACAACAAATTAAAAGGGAAGTTTTCAGAATAGCTATAAATCTAATGACATATTTGGTATATCAGCAAACCTAGCCGTATGCTGCATTAAAAATACGTTCTATAATACCTAGAAGGCCTTTGTTTATTGTAATTATCAATAAGAAATAAGTCTATCAGATAGTAAAGATTATGGCCTGATGTTCTTCCAATAACTAACTGTCCTATCCGTCCGTCTATTGCTGCAACATTCGACAGTTAAAATCAGAGGTCAAGTTATTTTCAAAATATGCATCGGCTACAATGACAGACAGCATAGAGTTGAAAGAACGATTCCAATCAGTATAATGGGCTTTTGATTTAACTCGATCACCGATCGCATAAATTTAGTACAAAATATGCATCCTGAATTGATTTGAAGTCAGATTCCAATCAGAATAATGGGCTTCTGGTTCAACTTTATCACCTATTACATAAATTGAGCACAACACAATGGCGGATTCAAGGTGTGTGTGTGTGGGGGGGGGGGGGGGGGGGGGGGGTTATGGGTCCCCTCTTTGTAATGACCAAGTCCTCAGAAGAATTAAAATTCATTTTTCGCCGGAGGTTTCGTTTCTGGTCCAGGTGTCTGACCTGAACCCACTGTTACCTTTAGCGTCCCACAAATCCTCACCACTGGAGGCTCGGCTTTCGGCGCTCGCACTTAATGATATAATTCTCACCCTCCCCCTTCATAATCCTGGATCCGCCCCTGACAACATATGCATTCTGAATTCAACCAGAATAATTATGGGCTTTCAAATGATTCAATTGATTACCGATCACATAAATTGAGCACACTATTTTGCATGCCGAATTGATTTGAAGTCTTAATCTGTTCCCTTGATTGTTTTATGTACCAGTAAAGAATATTTCACTCATATCGAAACGACACCAGTTGTAAGTAAAGTGACAGAAATTGCGGTGCGCTTTTGGTAGTGTTCAATGATAGTAGGTCTTTAACGTGTCACGCCTAGAATGACACGGGGCATAAGGTTTTAGTCTCTCCCGAAAAGACTCTTCACTTCCTTTGTGGTAAACGCATATAAGAAGTAAAAACCATGAATGATACTTCTAACACCCGTAAAATAAGGAGTCGAATTTATATTTATTTACATAGTGTCATCTCTTACGTCTTATTTCTTTGTTTTGTTTGGGTGAAGTTTTCGTGCTTGCAATGTACAATGGTCAGCTTGAAAAGATTTTAGACCAATATGGTGGATTCCACACGTGGCGGTTGTAGCTAGCTGACTAGGAGCTGCTTTCCCTTCCGGAGCATCCGGCCTCACTTTACTGGTGGAAGCTCACTTGTTTAACTTAACTTGTCAGTTTCAAAGTTATTACTTTTCTGCTATTGCGATGTAGACATGGATTGGTATAATTGTTCTTGATAAATTATTTGTAAACATCAACAGTATTTTACACTTTATAAAGCCATAAGCATGGTCTATTTATTTAAAACATGTTGTAAATAAACTATTCTTACAAGGTCTCTCAGTACACGCCGAGGTTCTTAGCAACTGTCCATCTGTCCCCGGCTTCACAATCATTCCTTAGCTAAGATTTTCCGGCTTAACTTAAATTTAGCATTTGGTAATCTTTATGGAATTACTGATAAATATTTTTGTCAAAACCAAATGCAAATGTTTTAAAATTGAATTGAATTTAAAAAATTTAAAAATGACACCTTAAATTTCTGAACGTTTTAAAAAAAAAATAACAAAATTATAAAGACATGAAATTTTGCAAGAGTTAAGGAAATGATTGTGAAACCGGGGCCTGGCCCCGGTTTCACAATCATTCCTTAGCTAAGATTTTCCTTAACTTAAATTAAGCAAATTTTGATACTCTCTTTTTGGAACTATTGATGAATATTTTTGACAAAACTAAATGCAAATGTTTTAATCTTGAGGTCATCTTAAAAATAACACCTTAAATTCCTGAAATTCTTGAAAACTAACAAAATTATGAAGATTTGAAATTTTGCAAGATTTAAGTTAAGGAAAATCTTAGCTAAGGAATGATTGTGAAACCGGGACCTGGTAACGTTAATTTAGGTACTATTCAACTAATATTATATACATGAAAGCTGTTAAGTGACTTGTGGTTATGGAAATTTCTTAAGTTCAAGTTTATAAATTAAGAAAATTAAAGATTTTAAATTAAAAAAAGTTCAATTGTGTAAATTAAGAGCAAGTTAAGTTTAAGGACACTGATTGTAAAACAAGACGTCCCATTTTTACTTGATGGGTGTAACTGAATTCCTACAAGGGTTATAGAGAAAGTTTGTTACCAAGAATGTTAAATATCCTTCCTGTGTTTAAGTCCTTTACTTACTTACTTTGGCCTTTAACTCCCAGTAGAGCTAAGGCCATTGATAAAATATCTCCAACTGGCTCGGTTCCGTGCGAATTTTTCAATGTCTGACGTCAGTCTTCAAATCAAGGGTCTCTCATCGCTGTGAGTTCGAGTCCCGCTCGGACCACATGTGGGAAAGTAAATTTCCCTTACCGTTGGCCTTTACTGGTTCACCTGGTATCAGTTTAATGGACTGAGGAAGTGGTAGGCTTGTCTAAAGCGTTCTGACTCTGTGAGCTAGCACGGTAAAGTCGCCTTGAGTACGCGCTAGTACAAGCCAGACCATACAACACACTCGCACTTCACATGCATACACGCAATTGTTCATAGATTAATCCATAGAGATTAATAAATAGTTCTCGTCGCGAATAGCTCATTTTTCGGAAAAATTGCTGATGCGACGTTAAGCAACATTCAACCAACCAACTTTTCAATGTCCGACCCTGTTATATCGCGTATCCGGTTTTTTTTTTTTTTTTGCGTCTTCTTTTCCTTTTCCCTTTGGGTTCCATTTAAGAGCTTTTTTTGTTATGTTGTTCGCAGGTTTCCTTGTGGTGTTACCTATCCAGTTCCATTTATGTGTCTCAATAAGATATTGTTTTGTGATCAGCCATAGCCTTTCGTTATTGATTTTGTCTTGCCAGCCGATGTTTAGGATTCTTCTCGGGCAGTAATTTACAGAAGTTTTTGCAGCATGTTTTTCAAGTTTCAACGCCAAAGAGTGCGACTAATTTTACATTGCCATTGCTGTTGAAGAGATTATATTTTTGATAATTTAGAAATGATCTCAAGAGTTCCATCTTTTCTTTGAGATGATAAATGCTGTTCTAGCTTTGTTGATTCTTGATCTTACATCTCTTCTGTTTTCCCAGAAATGTTGACTATATACTGCCTCAATAATGTGAAAGCTTCTATTTCTTCTATACCGTTTTTGTTGATTTTAATTAGATGTTATTTATATTTTCATTGCTTTTGTCTTGTCAATATTTATTTTCAGAACTATTTTTGCATACTCTCTGCAAGCCTTGATGTTTTCACTAGCATTTGTTGTTGTTTGTTAGCCCTTACTTATGGCAAGTTATAAATTTCTAATAAAACCAGATGGTAATTCTCCAGACACATTATCAGATCATGACATAAATTGAGCAAACCAAAACAAGAAAGCCCGAAGCTGACTAAAGTTCCTAGAGAAAACCGTCAACCTATGGCAGGCAAACTTGACAAAACACATTATGATTTGCCAGCGAGATTGGAACCTTGGTGTAGCTCTGTGATATCAAAACTGGAACTTTACAAGACTTATATACATTTCTTTAAACTGAAAGAGATACATACCAAAATAATATTGTATGAAAACTTTACTTTTGCACATGATATCTAGCAGTTGACCTGTGAAGCCATGCAGAATTTTTCTGAACAATTTTTGCATACGTCTCTGCAAGCCTTGGTTTTTTTGCATGCATTTGTTGTTTGTTAGCCCTTACTTATGACAAATTACAGATTGCATTGATCTTTCACATCAGCATCTGGAGTGCACTTTGCTATGATTATTGTAAAATACATCTTAATCAGATGCATTTTGACACATTCTATTAATTTAACATTGGAATCTTTTGAAAACCTCAGTCTTATAATGTAAATAATTTTCACTTTATTCTCCTACATAATACCTAATGTATTGAATGGAAATGCTTCCTGGTACCAGGGGAAATAACTCTGGTTAACATACCAAAATAACTGATCCTTTTTTGTCTTTAAAACAAAATCAATACAACTCTTATGATATATAAAATTTAATTCTACAAAATTACAAGAACTTGTATAGTTTCTAATATATCAAAAAAATACCCGTACTACATAATAACATTTAACAAAAATACAGTTCTATCTATAATAATACTACTAGATACCCGTATTACTTAATCCACTATAACATGTACAAAAGATTTGAGCGACTTTTGTTTGAAACATTCATTCAAAGGTTTATGGGGAACTCATTCAAAGGTTTACTCATTCAAAGGTTTATGGAGAACTTATTCAAACATTCAAAGGTTTATAGAACTACATAGTATACAATAACAAACTAATGCTACAAAACTTGCCTCCTGACCAAGGGTTAAATAAATGCTTCATAACTTGTTTATACCTGTATGTACAGTTCTTAACCCTGTATAAGCATAAGAAATAACAGATGACTCGCTCTGTTAGCTTAAAAATTTACACAATGTTTTGATCTGTATTTTTACAACTGAATTTTTTATACACACAGTGGTCACATGTTTATAAACAATCTGGAATATTTATGTAAAAAGTATACAAAAAGTTATAGAAAACATATATATGGTAAACTATATGGACAATATACTAGTATGTCTTAGGCACTACATGGAACACATGCTTTTCAGCATTTTACCATTTGTCCAGTGGTTTTTCCCCATGCTGTCTTATTGATAAGATTTGATGATTTTCCTTGTCCATGTAAAAATATGGTACTCCACTACTATGTACTAAATTAGTTTTAATATTTATATTGTAAAAGTAATAATAAACATATTCCACTAAATTATTCCATATTATGAAATAACGCTAATGAAATGATGGTAATATACACATAATTACATGAATCTTGTGTTATGTTTGAAGTACAACCAGTATTTCGACCATCAACTTTTTTCTCTTTGAAAATAGTCTTATTTAATCCAGTGCTCATCTGAAGAGAAAAGATTTTTATATGGTCCAATACATGTGCCATAATCTTGTCTAATATACCTGTCTCATTCCTTTATTATTACTAGCTATTTGTTTTGTTCCTTTATTGCAAATATTCATTACAAATGAGGTTATCTTTTTGACATTTTCATTTTCAGTTTGGCATTGTCTAACTTTGTTTTTGTGTCTGTTTTGCTTTTAGTATCACTTTTCTTGGTCTGGTTTGACCTTGGCCTTGGTTGCCTTGATGATGACCCAGTAGTTGCATTTATCTGCTTCATGGATTTAAGCAGTTTTTCCTGCTGCTGTACAATTTCATCTTGACGGCTCCATAGAAGTATATGCAGACCTGAAGCAGTAAAACAATGTATAATGTATTTAATGTAATAATTTGAGTGAGATTTGTTTTAGTATCTGTGTAAATTTTTGCAACATTATCTTTGACAGAGATGTTCAAAAAGGCTTGATTATGTCATTTTCAGACAAAATTAAAATCTTATTGGAGTGTACAAATGGAAGTTTTTCTGTAATCTATTAATAAAATCATATCAATTAATGAAATAATGTTTTACATCCCTAGTTCATGTCTAACACTAAGACATCATCAGCAATAGCTAAAGTAAAACAACTGTTTATAACAACTATGAGGGGTTTTGCCATGCCTTGCATTGCAGTCTCAGGATGGTAGACATGCATGGAAGTGTGGTTAAAGCGTTGGGTTTTGAAAGGTTAATAAAAGCTTATATGTTACATTCCCTTAATATATACTATTGAAAACTGATGTTTTTGTCCGATGAAATACTCCAATGTACAACTCTATCATACCAAGAAAGATAACTCTCAATTTCAATTACATATCTACACACATTAGATAAAACCTTAATAAGTGATACCATGTACTTTATAGGTTTAATGTTCAAACCAAGACATATAAACAATAGACAAGTGGAATGATATAAATTGCAGTTTTTTCTGGTTGAAATGGACACTCGACCCACTGGCCTTAATGGACAAGGTGGTCCTTCTATAGAGACAGTTACTATAGCAGGTTTGCTGTATTTTCTAATGTGCTTCATTGTAAAATGTTATAGTTTTCTGGATATAGTATTTACAAATGAGAGAGAGAGAGAGAGAGAGAGAGAGAGAGAGAGAGAGAGTTAAACATACCCATTCCTGATGCCAATGTATCTCCTCTCATATTGAACTTGTTAAGCTGGAAATAAAGTACAATGCAACAATTATACTAGTTAGTGTACATGTATATTAGAATAACAGGTTCATTGGATTAAAGTTAAAATAATTTGCAGTAATTTAGATATCCATGTTCTATATGCATGTTCTTAAAGTTAATCAACATACTCTGAAATTAACATTGTCATATTAACTGCAATAAAATAAAATAAGAGCAATGTCATGGAATTAATTATGTTATATATTCTTTATAAATCATGTTAGTTTTTGACCATGTTTTAATCCAAGTTTGATGCCATTCATAGCCCATATCAAATTTACTCCTTCAAAAAAAGTAAGACTATCTGCATTGGCCATCAACTGGTGATACTAAAATTTGAGTATTTATAGTACATGCCCTTGAAAATGTCATTGAAATGTTACATACAAGATATCTTACTTGACCTCTCTTCCTTAAAGGGAGAATTACTGGTAAAGAAATGTTTACTCTCTTCATATACGCAAATCTGGAAAGGCATTTCAAACACTTACACATACTAGTCCTGTTGCCGTGGGATCACTAAGTCTACAGACAATATCACCATTATCAATATCAATGATGTCAATGGATCTTAGTTCTCCCTCCTGATAACCTTCAAACTTTGGGTCAGGATATCGACCAACAACCACCAAATCTTGTAGAGGATGCCAGGATGCCTGCAGAATTGAATAAATTATTTTCATATTATACATGTTCATCTAAAAAAGATATCTGATTTCAAGAAGTGTACTGTACTGTTTGTACTCAGCAGCTTCAAGGTGCTAAATCAGATCAACTTAAAAACTTGGGAGTCATATGAACAAAATATCCTTAAGGATTTAAGTAACAACATACTTGATCCATTTGAATACACAACCCTTCTGGTACAAGGAAATGAAAGTGCTAGCCTTACAATTCCAGTCAGTCTTTGACTTAAACATCAAGTGAATTATTTATCATTAGTGCACAATAACAAGATGATGAGTGCATTGAAATCATCTTTATCATCAAGACTTTCAATGTTTGAAGAAGACAATAATTTCATTATAGCTGCAGTATTAGATCCCCAATTCAAGCTTAGGTGGTGCGAGTCTCATCAAATCAACAGCATAATTGAAACATTACATGCATTACATTGCCATGTAATTGACCCCAGGCCTGCTTGGGACAGACTAAAAGGTAATCTAAGTAACAATAATATTGGGCTTTATAAAGGAAGTTAAAATAACCTATATAAATATAGAATGGAGCAATAATGTTACATCTCAGGCAAGATTCTTTAGCACTCCTCAATTCTAGGATGCTGGCAGAATACTGACAGAAGACCATCAATCTCCACAAGCAAAATTACAAACTTTTTCACATTTGGATCTGCAAGTAGGATTCATACATTGGCAGTTAGAGACGCTGCCAGGTAAACTTTTCTAGACTCAAAAATTAGCATATTTAAACATATTACTAACCTTTATAGGTGTGATATGTTGGAAAAATCTGTGAGGATGTAACACTGTCTGTTCTAGTGTCCACTCTGGAGCTTTGTAGACACGAACTTGATTATACTGGTCAGTAGTCAGCAGACGACATCCATCTGTGTGGCTAAAATACGCTGAAAAACAATATAGAAGTTCAGACGACATCCATCTGTATGGCTAAAATACGCCGAAAAACAAGAAAATCAGTGAATTAGGATCCCCTGCCAGTTGGAACTATCTTTGTTAATTAGATTTTCACTATGTTGAAAGGGCAGTAACTCCCAGCAAAATAAGTAAACAAACTAAGTTATCTAGAACTGTCTCTTGAGAGCCTAATACCCCCAACATTAAATGTTTTCCATAACCTTGACCTTTCCAATATGACCTTGGTTCAAGGTCATGACACACCTTTGGACCATGAAGATTATTCATGTTAAGTTTTAGGACAGTCCTCCAAAGCAGCTATGAGATATGGCCCGGACAAGATTTTACATGGACAGACAGACATGGTGATTCCTATATACCTCCCTAACTAGTTTGCAGGGGTATAATGATATGAGTGCCTCTTATCAATGTTGATGTTTAGCACCAAGTTCCATTAAACATAAGATCATGATTTTAATTACAACAAATTTTATGTCATTTTTCAATTTTAGGATTTCAGAAAAAGGGAGAAAATTTATTATCATCCTCCCAACATAAAAAGACTTATGACCAAACTTACTAACCTGAATTAACTGGTTTGTCATGTTTGAGGTTATAGAGATAACTTTTTCTGTCCTTCATCATCCTAACATCCCAGAACTGAACAGTCTGATCTGTAGATGATGTACACAACAGCCAATCTTCACGTGGTGAAAACTCTGTATGGGTCACCTTGTTCTTATGAAGACGAAAATCAAAAATCTGAAAATGAAAGATTTTTACATTAAAAGAGAGTTTTCTTTCCTAAACATAATATGTGCACATTATGTATATGGTTCACAATAATGGGATGAAAGAGTGATATCTGTAGTGGTAACTATTATTCTTCAACATAACATCAAAGTACTGATGGCTCTCACACAGGCTGTGTTGATTAAGTCAATTTAAAATCACAAACAAGATTACATGTATATTTCACTTTCTAAAATATTACAAGCAAAAGGAATGACTAGTGCACGTACTCGCAACAATTTGTGTGTAGAGTTATTAAATATCTTGCTTTGAAACACAATCGACTCATTTTTAAATTTGCCTGATGCTTTTAAATTTATCAGTACTTTCTAATCATAACATATTCAAAACAAAACTGTGTTCCTACTTTTCTGCCATCATAGGACATCAGCTGTGTATTGCCAACATTATCTCCCGCTGCAATCATTCTACGGCGTTCATTAACATCTACACTACAATACCAGTAACTGTAAAATACAAAAAATACATTGTTGTTTACGTTTGAGAATGGGACTTCATTATCACTATTGAATTCTATGATTTTGAAAATTTTAGTTTCAAATAGTTTTTGAGCTATTCAAAATAAACTACCAAAGAAAGTTATAGTAGAGTAGCATTAATTTATGCTAAGTCAAAATTCTTTCACTTAAACCAAGGTGGTTAATTCAGATCACTTCAGGAATGGGGAGAAAACTGGAGTGCCCAGAGAAAACCAGTGAACCAACACATTTTCACACTAGACTATTGGGAGTGGTATTCCAACTAGGTGGTGAATGGCACTTGGATTCATGATGACAATTACAACCATTTGGTCTGTTCTTGGATGGTGGAGGTTACAAGAATACCTTGAAACTGAAATTGGGCAAATGAAATGACAAATTTTTTCAACACTTGGATCTACCCAAGTGGAATTTAAACCTAAACAGTGAAAGGTACTATGACCTGTAAGTGCCACCAAGGTCCCAGAGAAGTAATAGGAGAGTGATACTTTAGATTTAGTTTCATGGAATGTAGTACAGACAAAGATACAGAAGGGTGGGAATGGATGACTTTCGGATTTTTTCAAATTCAATTAACTCAATGGATCTTTTCAGGCAAGAGTTATTATCCTTAGATATCTTGTATAATAAATGGACACTGGAAACAAAGTTCATCTTATAAAAGTAACTATGTTTCTATTCCTGCCAGCAAAAAATCACTATTGGCCAGTTTTTTGAGAAATTCTTTCAAAACATTACCATTTTAACAAATTTGGAAAAAAAAACTTCAAAAAGGGCCACATATTCTCACAAATTTTGCTAATTTGACTTCTTATAATTTTAAAATTGAAGAAAACTAGAGGCATGTCAAAAATATGTATATGTCTACATCTACATAATGACAAATTCTGTTGTCTACTTACTCATAAAAGTTCATTGTATCAACTAAAACCTTAGAATGTTTCCCCTGAAAGTCGTGAACAGTGACCTTTCCATCTAAGGCAGCGGTAACAACCTTCGTAAAATCATCCGGCATAAACTTTATAGCTTGTACGTTACCTCCAGCCCCAATCTATATTGATGAAAGAAGAAAATTAAATCATATTACTCACTCATGGGGATTTGTTGTATCTGCTATTATCTGTGTTCTTTTTCCTTCAAAATCATGTAATGTGACTCGTCCATCAACAGCTGCTGATATGACTTTCTGATGGTCATCTGGCCAAAATTTCAAAGCATTTATAATCCCACCAGCTCCTATCTTTAGGGATAAAATGGCAGAATTAAAACTTTTAACAAAGAGTGACAGACTACTGATGAAGTCAAGACTTTTCCTATTCTTGGATTAAGCTAATAAGTTCAACCGAATTAGCACATTGGCAAATATTTTACATAGTGATGCTAAATATAAAATTTCAACCATCTAGATGTTTTGGTCCATGACAAGATTTTTACAGATGCTATTATTTCAGGTCACTGACCTTGATTAAAAGTCAAGGTCAACCAACTTCACAAACCTGAAAGCACTTGCCAAGGAAGATCCTCGTCTCATTTTTGAGAAGGATTCAAAATGGCCAGTGATACACCCCAAACATCATCAGAAAAAGAAAAACCAAAATCAACAGGTAGCCATGAGCATTTGGTTCAGGTGAGCTAGAAAGACCTGATTACATAACATTATGATGTTGTAATTAACAATCTAAACTTATGACTTTAATTATATTGAATAAACACCTGCTGAGTCAACCTACTACAGTGACCAGTCACTTAATATTACTTCCTCATTCCATCACATAATTAAATAAAGAAAGAGGAAAGATTTGAAATGCACTTAATAACATCAGGACATAACAAATTAAAGAGCATTCTTAAAATAGGTAAGTTATATAATGTGGAATTATTTTTTTTAAAAGTGCTAGAATTTATTTTGCTTATTTCAAGTTCAGTAAATGTGAAAAAAAACTGGAATGCCTGGAGAAAACCACCAAACTTCAGCAAGTAAACTGACACACTTTTTCACACTAGAATGTGCCCTGAATGGGATTCAAACCTGGTTGTGAGAGACCATGAAACATTCTTACACACTTTAGACCACTTAAGAACAACAAAAATATTTCGTGTTTCAAAACCACAGGATGCAAAAATTTGATAGATTTCTACATCATATCATACTATCACATATTATCTCTGCAAGAACAAAAACTCTTATATTTGAATGAATTTAAGTCTACTGGTGTTTCCATTTATTTTTATTTTTTGGGTTTCTTTTTAGTGGGGCAAGGATTATTAGAGGAGCTGTTTTCCAAAGGATTTTCCTATCTTTATAGCATACCTGTAATCTTTTATTTTTTTTTAATTTTCAAATGCAAGAAAGGCATGTCACAACCCTGTCATAATGCCCTTCATACAGCAGATGACTTTGTGCAGTAATGACTTTTTCACTGTAACTCAAAATTATCTTTATAAAATATATACATACCCCTTGTATGAATTTATCGTTGTTGACATTCTTGGTGTCCCAGAGTATAATCACCACCTTTAGATCCTACAGCTAGGACATCAGGGGGTTGTTGGGTGCCATTCCATTGCGTCACACGGCGGTCAAAGGCACATGCTGTTCTACAACTGCAGTTCTGACACTACATTAATGATTGAATTATACACACTCTGGAAAAAATAAAAGTTTTTTTTTTCAATTGTCATATAAGTTGACTTATACCCTTCATAGGTTTTGTGATTGTGTCATGAACCTTGACCTATGCACCTTAGTTTGGTATAAAACACATTGTTTCATGTTGGTTTATATTTGTGCCAAGTTTGATCAAAATCCATCCACAGACACAGAAGATATTGAGCAGGCATGATATTGGGAAGGACTGTCACAGTCAGGCTTATTCTTAAACCCGTAACTTTGTGTATAAATAGTATATATATGTTGTGAGAAGGCCATCAAAAGGAATCTGAGTAAAAGTTTTTATGTTACTTTAAGTATAAAGATTGTTTGAATTCTAAATTATGTTACAGACTGGTTGCGGGTAGTTTGGATCTATCAGTAGATAATTTCACCTTCTTATCAAGACATCACCAGATGTAGGTGAAGTTACAATATTTTTTAACTAAAGCTACAATAATTAGGCAATATGCAGAAACAATTCTTTGAATATTGCTTCACCTTACAAGACACTAGGAAAAAGTATTTAAAGATTCAACAAAAGGATCAAGAATTTCCTTTAACTTACTTATGCCAATCTTTAGACTAAGGTCAAATCATAAATAATGGTATTACTAAATAATTTTCAACCAATTACTTAAGATTTGCAAATGCAACCACTACTAATAATTGCCATGGTTGCTACCATTAATTACCAATCTACCAAACAGTATGTGAAATATACAGAGGCATTGCATCAATAGTAGTTACTGATGCAATACTAGTTATCAAAAGTTACACTTTATCATCAAAGCTTGGATATTTTTATCACAGGTATGTGTGCATAAAATCTGTTTCACTTCATAACTTAAAATTTAAATCTATACACTTTATATGTAAATGTAAATGAAGTTGCTAGTGTCAATTCAATAATCAACAATGATACTACTGTTACTCTTTGTGAGTGAATTATGCTCAATATCCAAATGATTTTATTGAATAAAGTTTACTACTTTCAATTTTTAAAATTTGCTTCAGTCTAGTTGTAATAGGATTTTGCAATGTGCACCTATGGTGCACAAAAACCAACGTAATTGGAGTTCTTCTGTATGGTTCAGAGTCCTGGAAGGTGACCAACACCATCACTCAAAAACTAGACACATTCCATACCAGATGTCTCCGCAGGATTCTAAAGATATTCTGGCCCAATAAGATCAGCAATGAAGAGCTGTATAAAAGAACACAAACAGCTGCCATATCCGACCAGATCAAAGAGAAACGCTGGAGGTGGATCGGCCATGTCCTTAGAATGGAAACATCAAAGATACCGAGGGTAGCCTTAAGATGGACTCCACCTGGAAAGAGAAACAGAGGAAGACCCAAAGAAACATGGCGGAGATCAGTTGAGAAAGAGATGAAGGAACAGGGATGGACTTGGGGCATAATACAGCAAATGGCAGCCAACAGACAGAGATGGAGGTCCATTTGTACATAATATTATTATGTCACCAAAGACATCACTTTCTGTGTGAACATTACTTTTCTAACATATAAAATCCAATTGCAGATTTCCCTTTCTATAGAAATAAGTTAATTGTAATGACAGATTTGTAGACTTTTTCAGTTATAAATATCTAGACTTTTGCAAGTGAATAATCTCATATACTATTAAAATTTTAGATGTGGATTTCCTATGAAAACTGCATAATTCAATGTCAAAAACGCAGCGACAGAGAGTTCAATACGGTACACAGCTTTTTTTTTGTTCAGTTTGGATCAAAGTACACATTTCCGGAATTTTACTTCGACTTTGGTTCAATTTGTCTTTCAGTCTTGGCCTAAATAAAAATGGCAAACGTCAATGTCAACATTCAAGCATCTTACTGTTCTTCAGTGTCAGCGATTTTGTTACATTTTTTAGAAACTACCTTCTGCCTATTAAAATTGGGAAAATTTAAAGTTCTGAAATGCAGCAAAATGCATTATGAAATGCTTGCAATAGCTAGGTTCCTCAATACAGAGATGTTGTATTGTCACATACAACATAGGCAGTATAGTACATTGCACTTTTAGTTATATTACTCATTGTGATGTCAATATTTCAAAACAAATGTAATCACAATAGTTCATAATGTCATTGTAATCACAATAGTTCATAATGTCATTATTTCAAAACAAATGTAATCACAATAGTTCATAATGTCATTATTTCAAAACAAATGTAATCACAATAGTTCATAATGTCATTATTTCAAAACAAATGTAATCACAATAGTTCATAATGTCATTATTTCAAAACAAATGTAATCACAATAGTTCTGTGTTTTTCTGTGGTAAAATATAATTTTTTCACATAGTGTTGTTTTCATTTTAATTATTATTTTAAATAACCTAGTTGGAAATATCATATACACCATGTGTATGTTAGCCCTTCGTATCAGGTCTTGTACTTATTTTAGTAGCGTATCACTAGTCATAGTGATACCTACTACTACATAAAAAGGACTTGACCGGATACAAAGGGTTATATATACACACTGTGTACCAGGGCCCCACAAATCGCCAAAATCGGCTAAAAATCCCCGAATTGGCTCAATTCTGTTGTGTTCAACAAACCGTGTAAACAAAATACCTTATAAGGCCTCAGTTTCATGTTTTAAGGAGATGATTCAAACAGCGAGGTGAAACAAAAGAGCTGAAAAGAATACCAAATTAAGCATTTGAATATTAGTTGGCTGTTATTCGAATCCTATTTGAATATTCGGCACAAAAAAGAAAATCTCCATTTTTGTAGGCAAACGATGTGTATTGCACAAGGCAGATGAACAAAATTACCTTATTATATATTCCTTATTCATAGGAATGCTGTATGACGATAATAAAATCATAATCTCTTTAATATTCTTCTAAGTAAACCCAGATTTTAATGATTAAGACCATGTAAGCAGTAAAACATGCGACAGCCATATTTTTTTTTACTTTAACCCGACAAATAGTCGTTAACCACTCTGCATTGCATAAACATGTATTAATCATGATAATGACAGAAAGTAAACAAAGCACATGGCTGTAGTCTTTCCTGACTTTGTGGTGACTGTTTGGATGAATAAAGTTTTTCATGAATAAAATGAAGAAGGAAAGGAAGCATCTGAAAGTAGATTTTTGCTGTGTAACATTCCAGACGAAATGTAAGCTCCACCAAAAAGCTCTATAAACCAATGAAGAAGGGGGGTTATGAATGAGTTTTTTTTTAGCGGTGATTTTTACCGCCGAATGACCTTATCGGCGTTTGTGGGGCCCTGCTGTGTACATAATATGTATTGTATAGTAATTAAGCCATGTATTGTGATATGTACTGTATCAAAGGGGTATATCGTTCTAGCCCTAAATATAAAACATTACCTTAATAAGCCTTGACTTGCATTTCTGCCCCATGGTTTGATGTTGCAGATAATGTAGCAAGTTGCTGCTTCTTTCTGATAATGGCGTAACTGCATTAAGGTTTAAACAGGTTGTTCTTGGTTTAAAAACAAAGTTAATCATATTGTCATCTCCTTTGTCCCTGTTGTCACTGTTAGCTATATTGTTATGATTTTCACTTTCCTGTACGTTTAGTTCTTTCCTGGGACTTTCATGGTTTTTCTCCACAAGTGAGTTTTTAGAACTCTTTAATTTCTTTGCCAGCCTTTTAGAGTATGTTTCTTTACTTGTTTCTTCATCATTTCCCTCAATATTATTGGTCAATCTTTTCCTATTTGATCTTCTTGTTGCCATGGTGACTCAATATTCAATCTGTTAAACAAATAAATCAATTAACTAATAAATTAGATTTTACACTCTCATAATCATATACTTCTGATGTATACCTATGTATAGCAAAGAGTAAAATCGAGCCTCAGTATACTGTAGCGTAGCGTGAAAGGAATGAATGCAAGCATGGTGCTAAAGGCACCTAACGCACTGTAGTCGTGTCCTAAGTAAGTTGTTACAGGGGCATGCTCCACCCACCTCTGGAAAATTTTGAAAAAAATCGAGCAATTTGGAGCATTTTTTTGCATTCTAAATCAATATTTACATGATTAAAAGGGTTAAAATTCTGCTTTTTTCATCACCGGTCCTTCGGCCGAGAAATTAAAACAGTCTCAAAGTGGGTGTTGCAACGATAAAGAACCTTAATTGCACGTTGTCCTGACCATATTGCAAAGGTCAAAATTTCTGTCACTTCACCTACAGCTGATGTCTCAATATTTTAAGTGAAATATTCTTCACTTAGACGTATACCTTCAGCAGTAGTAAATTGAACTGAATCTGGGTATTTGGGCTCACATGCATCCCAAGAAAATGTACATGGCTTATTATGTTAGACAAACACATTGGCTTATACTTAACTGTTAACTATTTAGTCGAGTAGGCATTTTACTAACCTAGAAATGTTCATTCCTATGAAGTTTTTTTGCTGATTTGTTTTCCTCATGGGTCCTTAAACAAAACTAGCTTAGTTGCCCTTCGGGCAAATTTGGGCAACTTGCACAATATACAAAAATCCAAAATGGCCGCCAAAAGTCAAATTGAAGAACATACTGCGATATAAAATATCTTCCAATAGCTTGTAATATATCCTTTTAGATGTTTTCAGGTATGAGAAACCCATTTCTGGTGTTAATTTTAACATACGGAAACACTTAACTTGCACAATAAGCTATAAATCCAAAATGACCGGCGGACGCCATCTTGAAATTTTTTTTATACAAAGCAAATTTATGATTGGTTGTAATATATCTTTCCAGGGGTATTTAGGCATGGACAACTCAATTCTGGCATTAGTTTTACATTAAATACCATCATGTCTATAATGACCGACCATATGTGTCAAATAACTATTCAAGCTAGGATAGCCATGGGTACTCTCATTTTGTGTAAAAATTTAAACATTCCTATTCTCCAGAAGAGATACAAAATTGTTTACAGGATTTTTCAAGGCAATCATGTCCTTGCGTTGCACTTATGATTTTGTGCCTTATATTGACATAACATGACAAAAGACGTTCTTGTGGCACTGGATGTCCTTTCGCAATAACATGTAATGAGAATTGATCTTTGAATTTCAATCCGAAATCGGTTATCATTTCATACTCTTAAGGAGGATCTTGACTGTAGGTACCCTTTCACAACATTAACTAAAGGTGAGACAACAGAAAATAGTGTTTGAAACAAAGTCGTAACTATTAGGCTTTGATGTTCTTTATAAAGAGCCTAATGAAACATTTTTCCTGCTGGTTGCCATGCAGAACAACAAAGAATGGTTCAGATCTTATTAAGTTATTTGTGATCTTTGTTTACCAAGAACACCAACTAAATGAGAAAAAGAAGAGTTTAAGACATCTCGAACGAAGACCATGACACTGAGGGCATGCATGCCTGTCAGTTCAAGACATCTCGACCCAAGGCCATGACACTTACAGCATGCATGTCTGGCAGTTCAAGACATCTCGAACCAAGACCATGACACCTACAGTGTGCATGCCTGTCAGTTCAAGACTTCTTGAACCAAGACCATGGCACTTACAGCATGCAAGACATCTCAAATCATGACCATTGTTTGATGCATAGATGTTCAAAATTCCATCCTTCTATCCTATCACTCTATCTGTATATCACACTGTTTTCATACTTATACACACAATACACTAGGAAAACAAAAACATCTGTGTCGTCAATCAGCACACAAATGCTATCACGACATGTTTGTATAGCCTGGAGAACATACGATACATAGTTATGCTGGATTCATCATGGCTGAATCCACAATCGTATACATATTGCTGTGTTGTTTCCTCTGTCCTGGTCCTTAGAAGATACGAGATAGTATTTGTCAAATACAATATTTTCTTTGAAGTGTCTGGGTACCAATATGACCTATTTTGGGTTGATGCAATGAAATCTGATGTGTTATCGCCATGTAACCAAGGGATGCGATAGAAAAAGTGTGAATCATTGTGATTGTTTGTGAGTTTTGGGGTGAACGAACTCCACAAAGCGATTTGACTAGAGCTGACTTCATGCCTTTCAAATGACAACCGTTTTCAACCACTATCAAAAAGGAACAGAACCAATATCAAATACAAGCAGAAGCTAAGCTCAAACTGCCCTGCTGTCCAAACAAAGGTAACCAATAAAACATGTTTCCAAGATCAACAACTTGCTTTGTTTTTGCATCTGACGGCGTCGCTTTGAAACATATTGCCTTTATTATCTTTATAAGCTAATAATGGCATTATAAAACTCATCAGGTTGTCTTGATTGTACTCGTATTCCATCTAATCATACATTACAACTGAATCCATCACATTGGCACATAAGATACAATTTTACGAGCAATTTCCTTATGACCTGTTTTCATTTAGAGTGAGTTTGAAGAAGCAATAAATTTTGGTTAGATATATCTAAGGAACACAAAGGATTGAACTCTGAGTTATGGTCCGTATCACACTCAGAAAATATTCATTCCAATCGATCAGAGAAGCACCAATCTACCCACTAAAATTATCAGGCTAAAGAGCCATGCCTTTAAAGACTCATTTTTAAATTTGATAGCAGTTTGTTCTCCAAACTGGTTAGCTAAGACATCATCCTAATAACCATCATGGTGCCGACATGCAAGACAGGACACGCATGTGTTTATAGCAGACACTGAGAAAGTTTACCAGCGTATTGTACATGTTCAGCATCAAATAAAATTATTCGTTGGGCGTGTTAATCAGGATACAATCAGTTTTGTTGGAAGATTGTGTAGGGGTATTATTTTCTGCGGTCCAGTATAATTTGAAACAGCATTGTCAAGATCTAGACGTTGAGATGTTGCTTATTGGCGACTTAAAAGTAAACCAAATCTAGACTGTGCACTACCTTTTCATTTACACCACATTGATAAACATGGAAGTCTGTAGTCATAGCGTGTATATCATAGCAGTCATTGGAGTGGAAATAGTAGATCAAAACTATCATAAAACCAAAAATATGAGTTATAAAGTTTAACTCCAACCAATCAATTTGTGGAAGGCTGTTGCATTATCAGTGACAGATTTTACTGTAGATTCCCGAAACCATAGTACTTCATTATATGACGTAATGTATCAGTGTTCATGTAAAAACCGAATCAATTCATTGTTGACAAACGTAGTTTGATAAGGTGTCCGAGTATAATTTGGTTTTCAATCGTGGTAATATGTATGTGACTGGATTAACTATGATAGCAATATGTGGCTTTGAAAACTTCTTCGTTGGATACACACTTTTTTTAAAAGACACCTTAGCAAAGTGAACTAGCCTTTACACTAGACTTAGTAAAGCTGAAATCACTAAGATCATGTTTTAATATCTTATTATAAGGAATGGTCGAGCCTCATTTATGACCTTTAAATCAAAATGTATCAAGATGTATGATTAAGTTACGCAGCATTGAATGTGATATGCTGAGTTACATCTTATATAAAAACCATGTTACTCCTACCTTTGTTGGTCAAAATTGTTAAATATACTTTTAAATTGCCCCAAATGTTAAAAACAACAACGGAAATGAGTTCCTCGTCCTTGAAAACATATAAAACGGTATACTACAAGCTATTGTAGAACAATTCTTACAAAAGATATATTTTCAATATGGCGTCAGGCAGCCATCTTGGATATATGCAAATTATGCAATTTGCCCAAGGTTGCCTTCAGGGCAACTAACCTAATTTAACTCTAGGGACCCTATAGATACAAAACAGCAAAAAAACTTCATAGGAAAAAACATTTCTAGGTTCAAGTATTGAGTATATGGGAGTGTCAACTCGACTAATTAGACTGAGGAACGAGACAAAATTTTCTGTTTCAGATTTGAAAACAAAATCATTGTTTAACTTTCGCAATATTTTGGTTTATTTTATTTGTACATAATGACAGACTAAATTAATATTTAATTTTTTATCAAAAAATTATGTGCAAGCACAGGATTATTGGCTTATATGTATGCTACGCCACTGGTATAGCAAAATATAAAATCGAGCCTCAGAAAAAGTGGTGGACATACATTAGGGGTGTGCGATATTACCGGTATACCGGTATATTGCGGTATGGCAGGGTCGATACAATATACCGGTACGCAAAATAAAAAACCGGTATATCGCGGAAATTTAAAAAATCAGTAGATTATGCTTTACGGTCATAATTTTGTTATTAACACTCAATACGATGTAATATAATCTTTATCTCGTAAGTGTTTGTCAACTACATACAAAATAAAGCGCGTCTGAGATACGTTATAACCGATAATGGCAGACGACGAAGTAAAACTTGTCAAAAACAAACGAGCAAAGGCAAAAGTGTGGGAACATTTTAAATCTAGGCAAATAGCGGGGACTAGCAGTGTGCACTGTCTGTAATGCAGACGTTAAATATGCTGGATGTACAAGTAATCTTACTTCGCACATTTGCCGCCATCATCCAAACTTAGATGCCGGTTTGGCTGTTTCTGGTGTGGCTTATGACCTGCAGCCTCAAAGGCAACAAAAATACACAACTTTTAAGCATTCATTAACTTTGCAATATATTGCAATATGCTTTTTCCCCCAATACCCACCCCTAACATACATATAGTTCACAGATTAAATTAAAGCAGAATATTTAAGAAACACACTTAAACAAAAAAACAGGAATCAAAGATTTAAAGCAAGAGAGGCAAATCAAGTACAAACATACCACAATACATTGCAATATTAAACATAGCACTGTCGTGCTGTTGTACAGCGTACAGTAGTTGGGAAAATTGTGTTGTGGCAAGACAGAATATAACCGAAAATTCGGGAGGGGGGGGGGGGGTCGATCAATGCATATATAGTCTGACGGATGTTTTTTTTTGTTTTTTTTTTTTTGTTTTTTGAAAAAGAAACAATGTACCAAACCATGTATTGCTGAATTAAATGGTAGAAAATAATAATTTCATAAATATATGAAAAAGACAATCGGTAATTAAAATTTAAAAAAGTTGTACCCGATCGTTTTGTCATTTCGGATAGAGAGAAAGAGTTTTGCAGATCCTACCGTCGCTATGAGGGGGTACATTCTATCGGTTGTATGTAACTGGATCATTTGCTGTTAATCTGGGTTTTAATTAACTGCTGATTATCACTCACAATATTCCCGTTTCATGTTAATGGTGAAGTACAGTTGTTTTACCAGTTCCGAATTTTTACTACCAAATAATCTAAAATTTCAATCCCGTTCAATTAAAGGAATCGCAAAATAACTTTCTAAATTTGCTTCTACTTGAATGTATGGGCATTAATTGTTTAAATAATATTAAACTTCAACCGCTTCCTAAAAGGTCGACTGATTGTTGGTGACCTAGTTTAACGATGTAAACAAATCGTGATCACGGAAATGCTTTTTTCAAGAAAACATACTACCACGTGTTTTTGAGGACAGGTGTCGATATTTTGGAATCAGTTAACATTTGTATTATTACACAACATAAATTTTATTTCCTCTGCTTGTGGACGACGTCTGCAGCAGCGCTTATATGAAACCCTGTTCGGAACTGGTAAAACGACTGTACACAACACTGTACGAATTATCTCCCTTTCACGAAAGTGAAATCTAATCGATAAACATTTTAAAATATGACACAATTGCCTCAACATCAAAATACGTTATCATAACCTTCAAAATAAATTTAAATTTCCGTAGATTTCGCGAAGAATTAATTAAACAACCTGCCGTTGCTGTTCATTTCATAAAAAGTTATGATTTTACATCGTAGGACGCAAACTTCTCGAACTACTTTTTATTGTAAACATGAGATCAGTTCGCCAAATTGCAGAAATTATTAGGTGCATCCCGTCGCAATATTTTACTAGATTCCGAAATGTATTCCGAAAATTTATTCCAAATGTGCATATGTAACCAAATGCATTACCCGTCTCAGAATACATATCTCACAATAAAACAGATATACTTCTTTCACGCTCATTTACCAGGCGCACTATTTCCAGGTGTACTCATATCTTATAATTTCATAGCAAAGAAGCTCGATATCTTGGAAGAGAGTGACAACAATGTACGCGTTTTCACGCTGTACAAAAACCGATTAGTCACGATCCATACTGCAATGTCTCTGGAGTTTCACTTATATCGAGACATCGCCAGCTACAGGCAAAGTGCAGAAATTTTATACTGGACAATGTGCAGGGGGGGGGGGGTTAACGTGCCATCAGTGAATATATACACATGCCAACATCATGGAAATACTTTGCCACATCTAAATTATCATACAGTAAGCTAAAGTTTTCGGAATTCATTTTACCATACACTCGGACACTGAAAGTTTCGCTGATTTAAATATGCCTAGTCTTGAACTGTAAATTTTTATGAATAGCGGTAGTTACATACAAGTTACAGAGTTTTGTTTACTTATGTAAGTTTTCGCGGGAGAAATAGTGCATTTTGGGATTGGGATTACGAAATTATTTCATTCGGACAATCTCGGATAAATACGTTTAAATAACGTCAGTATTAGACAGGTATCCCGATTAATTTTTACTTCACCACAAATTGTGCATACAGGTTTCCTGTCTAAATCTGGCTGCGTTCTTACTGTCACTCAAGATACTGCTACCCGAATAATTTACTTCACAACCGCAAGTACTACAATGAAATCGCTTCTCCGAACGCATCTCATCTTTTAATCTGTAAATTAATTTAATAAACGAAATAAATATTACAGAAGCAACGATTGAAAATTTTATTTGAATAAGAATAAATTGTTCAACATTTATAAAATATTGCTCCTTCTCATAACAAAAATATTGAAACTATTAAATACAGATATTAATATTTACAATCCTGAATTTACAAGTTAGAAAATTCGTTTCGATATTAAATTGCAGATTCATTGGTTAGTCAAGGTCGTCAAAGAAGCTGTAGAGAAAAATATTTTGAAAATGAACACGGTTTCAATATTTTGGTAGGTAAACAGGTTTGATTTTTTTTCATGATGCACTTTTTCTGCAAATTTAAGTTAGAAATGCATACATGTCACGGGCAATCAAACATGCTTAGTTCAACTAGCTCTAGTTGGTGTGATTTTCAAGAGTTACAGTTCCTTGCAAAATTTGATGCAGATTTCAGTCTTTTGATGGATTATTTTTTTCACCTGCACAGTATGATGATCTATAGGTCGATAATCTTGTTGTATCATCTAAGTAAAATACTTGGAACTTGACAATCAATTTCTAAGTGTTGAAACAAATTTCATGATTTACAAAACACTTTATTTTCTTTTGCTAATACACATGCTACATGGTGTTACATACAGGTTAAGAGACGTTGCTGCTGTCTCACCTATGGGGTACCTTTTAATTGGTACCAACAGGTGACCCGAGTTTGATTCCCGGCGTCGTCAGAAGGGATTTTTATAACTTATTTCATTGTAACTAGTATTTACGTTATATATGCACATCCAAAATATCTATAGAATGTCTTTACACAGAGTAACATGTTTACACACATTGAACATTCTTGTAAAAGGTGGATCCTTTTGCGCAGGAACATTCATATGAATGGTGGATCCTTAATTCCTTTTGCGCATGAATATACCGGTTTATGATTCCATAGAATTTTTTATAGTTATCATGATGCTCATAGCAATTATCAGAGTGGACAATATCAATCTGGCTTTTTCTCCTCAAGGGTGAACATTTTACTGCCAAAAAATTAGATGGACCATTTTTTAAAGCTTAACCCTTAACTGTATCAATACGAGAGGGTATAAAATGTGTAGGCGGACTGGCAAAATCTTACACCCTATTTCAATGATCTATATTTCAATTAATATTTATTGAATTTTTATAATATTTTCACATAATATTGGGCATGATCTCAATTTTTACAATATATTTTTGATTTTAAAAAATATTTGATATTTTTGAAGTTATTACAAAAAACATGGGCTACACTTTTTCCAATCGGTCAAAATTCATCCGAGGCAGGATAACAAAATTTTACCACCCAATTTTCAATGATCTATATCTCAATAAATATTTATTGGACTTTTATAATATTTTTACATAATATCGGGCATGACATTAATGTTTTAAATATATTTTGATTTTAAAAACATATTTGATATTTTTGAAGTAATTAAAGAAAATACGGGCTACACTTTTTCCAATCGGTCAAAATTCATGCGAGGTAGGAGGAGTGAGGTTTGAACATTGATCGATATATCTCCACATAATTATGCTTGCCTATTAAATTTTTTTAACAAATACGCGGTGGATATATATCTTTGATACCACCAAAGGGTATTTCCTATAATGCAGTGGTTTTCTTTTTATAACCGATTGTTTGTGACAGTTTATTGTTCTTTAATTGCGATAAGTACGCCGCCATCTTTGATCAAGGCACGACAGGTTCACCATTACACAGGAGGGATTTACAGAAAAATAACTTATAAAGCAATCAAATGTCACAAACAATCTGTTATAAAAAGAAAACCACTGCATTATAGGAAATACCCTTTGGTGGTATCAAAGATACATATCCACCGCGTATTTGTTGCAAATTTTAATAGGCAAGCATAATTATGTGGAGAGATATCGATCAATGTTCAAAGCTTACCCGTCCTGCCTCGGATGAATTTTGATCGATTGGAAAAAGTGTAGCCCGTATTTTCTTTCATAACTTCAAAATATTAAATATTTTTAAAAATCAAAAACGTATTTAAAAAAATTAGGCCATGCCCGATATTATGTCAAAATATTATAAAAGTCCAATAAATATTTATTGAGATATAGATCATTGAAAATTGTGTTGTAAAATTTTGTTATCCTGTCTCGGATGAATTTTGACCGATTGGAAAAAGTGTAGCCCATGTTTTTTGTAATAATTTCAAAAATATCAAATATTTTTTAAAATCAAAAATATATTTCAAAAATTGAGATCATGCCCGATATTATGTAAAAGTATTATACAAATCCAATAAATATTTATTGAAATATAGATCATTGAAAATAGGGTGTAAGATTTTGCCAGCCCGCCTACACATTTTATACCCCTTCTATCAATACTACCGTAGGTTTAATGGTTGTAATTTCAAAATAAAACCAGAAGAACATGCAAATAGTCTATTGACAAATATCATTGTTACCACTGAGGTAGCTCAGTTGGTAGAGCACTCCCTTCCTAAGTGGGAGGTCGTGGGTTGAAACCCAACCAGGTCTACCCCAAGACTTGAAAGTGGATAATGAGTAAATCACTGTTCTTTCTCCAAGTACTAGGCATAATGAAATGAAAGTCACTGTTCTTTAACATAGGAACTTAAAATAAACAAGGTCTTTTGGCTAGTTTAGACTCCTGTTTTATATTGCCATCAACGCAACACACAGGCAAAATGTTTCTACTGTTGTCTATAGCGACGTCTCGATATAAGTAAAATATTCTTGACTGGGACATTAAACACCAAAAATCAACTCAACTCAACTCAAATCAAATGTTACTGTTAGCACTACTAATGATTAAATTTAACTTTTAATTTTATATTTCAATGTTTTAATGGTATTTAAATTTATGTTATATTTCCAGATGAGTATATAAAGCATGATGAATACTAGACACATTGTTAAAAGATTGGCCAAACTTGGCCTGATTGTTGGAGGGGGAGCTTGTGTCGTGGCTTATGCTTACCCCAAACTTAAAGCGAGAAATATTGCCACAGCAACTGAAATAGAAAAAGAGTATGCCTGGACTCCACTTCCAACAAGAGCTCAGATGTTACAGTCAATGGAGAAAGAAGAATTTGATGTTTTGGTCATCGGGGGTGGAGCAACTGGGTGTGGTGTAGCACTAGACTCAGTCAGTAGAGGTATAAACAATGCAGTGTTTGATGCATGTTCTATAATTTAGTTTACAACTCATAGCTAGCTGAACCAGTGGCTTTTTAATATATCTGTACAAGACAAAACTGCAAAAGCTTAAGAAAACTTACATGTAAAATAGGGTTTAAAAATCAGACCAGTCAACAGTTCTAAGACCTGTTACTTTTGAATCTGACCTGTAATATTTTATAAATTGTCTTACATGTTCACAGATTATAAGATATCCTCATTGAAATTGTCTGAATTGTTTTCCTTCATGTTTTAGCCTGATTTCAGACTTTTACATGAATGTGAACTATATAAAGTCATGTTCAAATGAAAAAGTTTAGAAGAGAAGTAAGATACTAGTCACTGCTAGCTGTGATCTTAAAGAGTACCTGTAACCAAACATATTTATTTAATATTTATGTTAAGTACCATTGAAATATCACAGTATGGAAAACCACATCAAATTGAAGACCAAATAAAAAAAGTTACAGCATTTTGAATCCACTGATTTTGCCTTTTGGTTGCTACAAATCAAATGACCTGTTTCGAGAGTTACCTATGTGTGACATCATAACAGTAATAGTTGTAGTATCTAACATGAGGCAGTAGTAATTATGCTGTTTTAGCAATATGTGATATGATAAATGTAGAAAAAATTAACAACTCAGAAGTGCATCTTTATATGTCAGAAAATTACTCTGAATAAAGGTAGTTTCCCCAAGGGAAATATGACTGAAATTACCCAATTTTTCTACTAATATTCCCCAAAACAGCAGTGATATTTGTTTCGCAATATAGTGTCTTTACAATGAAGATACTAGCTTTTGCCAGCATATCATGATGCAATTTGCTAGATCTCAGAATTTTAATTTTCCCAATCTTAAAGGCAGAAGGCAGTTTAAACATAATCCTTTTATCCTTGAATAAGGGATTACCTAATGTTGAGTCTGTATGTCATAAGAATATCTATGTATGTAGACCTGTAAAAAGCACTTTAATATTACTTTAATAGATCTTTATGTCATTTAATAATATGTAATAAGAAGAACCATACACATGTATAATAGAAAGAGAGAGAGGGGAGGAGAGAGAGAGAGAGCATGGAAAAAAAATAAGATAATTGAAATTAAATCATAAATGAATGGTAGTAAATTTCCATGATTGTTTTATGGTTTTCAAAATTATTTAACTCCATCATGCACCCATTGTCAGTTACCAGTCTATTAACATTTTTACTATAATTATCTTATTACCATCATCTTACTGTGAAATTCTTAATTCAACACAAAATAAAAAAAAACTGAGGTAGTATATTACCCAGGTGTCATGAAAACACTCTATAAAACACCTGTAACTCAATTTTGTGAATTTAATTAATCTTGTAATTATATCTTTGAATTCTTCACCAGGGTTGAAAACAGCGTTAATAGAAAAGTATGATTTTTCATCTGGTACCAGTAGTAGAAGTACAAAGTTAATACACGGAGGTGTGAGGTACTTAGAAAAAGCTGTGTTTAACTTGGACCTAGAACAAGTAAGTAGATAGACCAAGGGTCGAAAACATTCTTAGATGAACCTAAAATCGGGGCTTTTTGACATAGATAATTTAAACGATTAAAAATATTTCTACAAAGCCCATAGATATATAGCGAATATCAACGTTAAAACCATAGTGATTATTAAGGTCAAAGGTAATTATTAACAGTGTTTATACTGTTTTATTACCTACCTACCTACCTACCTATCCTCTTCGTCCCTGGTGGGGCATTTGCCATTTTTTGTGCCTGTCCCCAGGATAGTCCAAGGTCTTCCACTTCAGCCTTTATTGTTCTTCTCCAGGTCTGTTTTGGTCTTCCTGGCTTTCTTTTTCCCTGTGGTGTCCAAAAAGTGCTTGTTTTAGTATGCGTTTTTGTGGCATTCTCAAAACATGCCCTAACCATCTAAATCTTCTTTCTTTGATCTCTACGCTGATTGATTTGCAGTTTTATTACTGAATATTATCATTGTTATACGTGCCAACATGACTCATAAGCCAATTATTGTTTAAAGATTTATGCACATTTAATATACCGATAAATATAAATGCAGATGAATAATTAAAATCATTCCACAAAAATTGTAATTGTACCAAATTTTTCAACAGGAAACAGATTTTAGTCAATAGCAACCTGTCACTTTCCAATGTTGACATGATTAGTGTTAACTGTTAAGTTTTACCTTGAGCTTTCAGATTTATCATACTTTTAATACCATCAAGAAGAGAACAACAAGATATATAATTATTAATAATTCTTGTCTTTTGCGTTTTGATCATCAGTTATTGATAAATGTCTTTGTTTTCGATATTTCAGTATAGAATGGTTAAAGAAGCTCTGAGTGAAAGAGGAAATCTAATAGAAATAGCTCCACATCTAGCTTATCCATTCCCAATAATGCTACCTATATACAAGTAAGTAACAACCACTATCCCCCTCAATCACAAAGTTATCATTCCTTGATCTATAATCAGAGTTTTCATCCTTGTACTTTTAGCTATGGCCAACTAAGGCTATAACAATACGTGATATCGCGATTACCCGGAGTTACCTAACGTTTCAGAACTTTTTAGTGATGAAGGCGCGAAAAGTATGTTGTCCCGTAAATCTCGCGAGATTTGCGGGACAACCGTAACCAGTGTAAACATGAATGTCAGCATGGCATGACAAAACAATGCCGACTTTATGTTGCTGAAGGCTGTGCGGCCGATAGTAGAAGGGAAATGTCGATATTTCTTATTTTTCACTTCCAAAGGTACGAGGTGTAAGAAAAAACTGGCTAAGAATAATCCGTAAAGATGGATTAGAGGAGCAGATAAATACCAACTTGTCAGGAAATTTATCAACGCTACGATTTCCGCCATTTAGTTGTCTGCTCTTAACATTATGAAGATGCAGAGCCCATACCACTTATTCTATGCCCCGCACTGTTTAGGTATAACAACTTTTAACAACGGGGGAAAGGCAGGAAAACGAAAAAAATCGTCGGACGTCGTAACGACAATGGGACGAATCTGGAAGGCCAAGAATGACGCCTGTATAGAAAATAAGATTAATAAAGGAATCTGGGTTAGATGAGTCATCTTTGTCTACCCATGGATATGTATAAGGTGAAATGAGACATCATATGAACCAGAGCATACTCTGGCAATTGGTTTGACAGTAAAACAAATGATATCCAGCTCATTTGGTAAAGTGTGCTGCTACATGTTATTTAAATTAATATTGGATGAGACCTTGATAGTGAAAGACCCCTCCCCCTTGTCATTATACATGACATGATGCCCTGGCCTATCACCTTATAATTCTATAATTTAAGTAAAATGCATAGGTATATTTTACTGCATTTAGCAGCACTTTTATGATCTTGATGTAAGTGAAATAATCTTGACTGGAGGTATATTTTTTTATTCAATCAGACTAATAATAATGAATATATTGACTGAACCTAAATAAAGTAGTAATGTACACAAGAGATTAAAAACATCAGATGAAAGTTTTTTCAGCTGATCTTGTGTGAATTAAGTGACTGATTTACTTGCAAAGAGCCTGACTTGTGCTTCAGGCAACATTTTATGAATTTATTTTCTTGTCATGGTAGCTGAGATGTTAAATTGCTTGCTATGTATTTGGGAGATTGGGATTCAAACCAAGGAGACTTAAAATGGAAGTCCTGTGTGTGGCTAAATAATCCCCTATTGTTCTGAGCACACTGAAAAGATTTAAAAATCAGTCAATTCACCTGTATGACTATAGATGGTGAAGTCTGAATATAAGTGAAATATTCTTCACTAGGATGTAACACATCTTCTTCAATCAATCACATTCAATCAGCTTCTTGTCATGTAAGAGGTGTAGTTACTGGCTTTAAAATTGAGGGTTGTGGGTTCAAACATGTGAGAATATTACAGATTTTCTGAAATGATTTTCATAATTTACTGTAAAATGTTTACAAGACAGTGTTAATGAGTCTTAAAATCATTGTGGATTCAGACAACTCTGTAGAGAATAGGCTGCATATTGCTTCTACATAAGACACCTACTATAAAGTGACTGGTACACATTTTGAAAAATTGTTTTGACTAAAAATATGAAATTCCTGAACATCTGTGGTTCTAACTAATGAAAAAATTCAACAAATAATTTATTTCATAAATCCATAAAATTATAAGGTACGAATGATGTTGATATACAAGTGTTTAAAACACTTGGGAAGAACAAGGCACATTTTCAAAGTTAAAACAATCTCAGGCTGATCATGAAATGACATTCACCTCTCGTAAATAAATACAAAAAGAATGTAGATATGATATGTACTGTTAACTACATATACAGATAACTATCTTGTCTGTCCATTTTGTAAATTTGAATATCTAAGAGAATTTAAAGTTTTCACAAGTACAACACATATGCCTCCATCAGCTGGTGAAATTTGATCAGATACACTAGATGTAATTTGATCTTAATGAAATGAGGGCTCTCTAACTTGCAATTGATCAGCAATTTTTCAGTACAATATCATTACATTTAAATTTTTAAATACCTTCAGGGCTGTATACAATTACAACAGTTCTCATTTGGTTCATCATACTTGTTACTGCTCAATGAGTTGAGTTAAATAATAGTGTTTAACGACCAGTCAAGAATATTTCACTTATTGAGACATTGCCAGCTATAGACAAAGTGAACAATTTTTGCCTGTGTGTTGCGTTGTGCTGATGGTACTTACAGCAGGGTTCTTCATCATGTTACTTACGGAGCCAGCACTCTGTTACTGCTCAACGATTTGAATGAAACAGGGCTGAATTTGAACTACTTTGAGTTAGGGGCCCAGCTCACTTCAGAAAAGAAGTTGTGATAGTAATAAATAGCTAAAACATGTAAACATTAAAGGGCCCAGATTGATATTTAGTAGCCATTGACTTCTGGGCCCCTGCTAATCATCATTCCTGATGAAGAATGAATAAAACAGCTGAATAAATTCTTCATTAAATTCATTTTTAAATAACTTTCTTACCTAAAATTACAAAGCAGATAAGAATGAAGGATATAAACAATTCTGATAGAAAACTTTGAGTTTAGTTAATACAGAGTTCATAAATTTGTACTGAATAGTACATGTTCAATATAAATACCTTTCTGTGTATAAAGAATAAAGTCACAAAAAGGTGCACTACACACTGCCATTTGTCCCAAAATCTGAATATAATATGGCAAGTTCTCACTCTGTAAGGTGAATTGTTTCTCCTATAATGTAAAGCACTATAAAACTGTGATTGTTAGTCTGTCCCTCCTTTGACAATTCCATAAATAATTATCTGATTGTCCAGTAGTACACTTTGCTAACATTTTTATGTCATCTTCATCCATAAATTGGTTAATATTGTCATCTCCATATTTCTTTATTATGTCTATTATATACAGATTATGTTCATCAAAATCTAGATTTTCATCTGAATCTGAGTAGGATAATACATAAAGTGCTACACTGGATGAATTTGACCGCTTTAATAATTTTGTGACATCTCTTTCTATTTCCTTCCTGTCCAGTGTCTCATAAGGTAGTGTCTGGTAGCCATCATTTGGTGTGGGCCAGGTTTCTTATAGACAGTAATATCACATCTGAAATATGTAAGATATAAATTTATTTTTCAAAATGTTTAATACAAGTCTTATTTTACATAAAAATTAAGAGTTGCTGGTTACTGGATTTGTTTTAATTACTTATTATGTATTATAATATATGACTTTCTTACACCAGAGAAATAATGGAAGATCTTATGGTTTAAACCATGATCTCAATTTACAGTTAAACCTTGACAAATCACCCCTATTGATTTTGTTTGGTCAATTATTAGCATAATAAAGGATTTTAGTGTTACATCAAGGTTGACATGGAGAACAAAACATAAAAGTAATGGATTTGGAACTTCAAAATATTGTTTATTGGGAATAAAAATAACAATGTCTTAATCTTATTCCTGATACAGTGTTCAATCTAGGATTTTTCAGAGAAGCCATTTTCAAAAACATTCCTCAACAACACCATAACATAAATATTGTTGTGTTCATGTAATGTTAAATATGGTCTACTGGCCTTAAAAATTGGCTCATTTGGCAAAATAAGGGCCCAACCAACACTTCTATAATGAACATTGACTGTTAGAAAAGAAATCTTTTAAAACCAAATACTTTGCCTATCTCAAATGGCCTCAAATGAACATCTCCAATCAAACCAGAGATGGTAAGCTATTTGGTTTACATTATTGTCTGTGGTTCTGGTTCAGCAAACATTGGTATTCTAATAGATTTAAACATTTTGTAAGGATGGGCTACAAAAGAGCAATTTCATACTGGTATATATACCTGTCCAGTATTTTCTAACAAAATCCATTATTTATAAGGTTCTGCAGATTGTCTTGACTCTGGTACACATTGTGCTAGTTGATGTACACCATTACCACCTGAAATAATAATTATAACATGTAACACTACATTTGAGATATACTAGTATTTGCATAAAAAATGGCTGATTACAAACTGTCTCATTTCATATACATTATAATTAATAATTTTTATATACTAGTATACATTTCTGGTAATAATAAAACATGCTTGATTATGGTATGGATTAATTTAAGCTGTGTGGATTCAGATTTGTTAATGAAAAGGGGATAATTATTGAAAAGTCAGTGATCTTCAAATATGGGGTCTTTATAGGGACCCACACTATAGGTTATATTTATATTGAATAGTCCCCCAAATTGTGTTATGGGACTGAATTTGGTCATTTGATTTTCTAATCAAGTTGACATTATAAAGAACCATTTTGGAATGTTTCTAAAGTGTTTCAAATGCCTACATGTGACACCTTAAAACCATAAAATATTTACTGAAACCATCCTAAGTGTACCTGTTTAGACACAGGGCCCTGTAACAATTTAAAAAAAAAGAAATTTGGTCAAAATAGTTATGTGACCATATTTGTTATTAATTATTACAGAGACATATAAACCCATATATGTCTCTGATTATTATTTTACAGTAATTACTGTAATTTGACCATATATTTTTTATAATCTTTTTTACTGACCCCAGTGCTTCAGAGTGGTCTCATGGTCAGACCCTGGTCCATCTGAAGCATTTACAGGCACTTGTTTCTGATATTTAAAAATTACACTATATACCCAAAATATAACAGTGTAATTTTTTAAATACCAGAAACAGGTGCTTATGGAGTGAACACTAAATTCAGTTTTCTCAATAAACGATTTATTAAAATAATAATAATAATAATAATATTATTATTACTATACAACGACTGTGCATACCTATATATGCTCTCTGAACATCATGGACATGACCATTTGAATGCAGCTGATAGGCGTGCTGTCCTTCTTTCTATCATGGATTCTCTGCTTTGACCAACCACACTATGACAACAAGAACTGACCAACATCTAACATGGCAATTGTTGACAACCCCCGTAAATCGCTGGACCATTGTAAACTCATTGACAGGTTTCAAAACTTCTCTGTCGCGCACTGTCCGTCGCCTGGTGTTCTGGATGCTACAATCGTCACCCAGTCTATAACAGGTACGTTTAATCTCGCCATATGTAAACAAAGGACCAGCAACTCTTTTTTTCTTTCATTAGAATGATTAACATCGTGTTCTCCGACGTATTGACAGGGTTCTTCTCTTTTTAACGACTAATAATTTTCTGATGGTCAAATCTCGTCTGGGTTGTGACGGACGCCGATTTGTTGCCATGTTTGTCCCCAGAAAACAACGCCTTTCTATCTTCATCACTAGAGAGTTCCGACGAACGAGTAATCGCGATATCACGTATTGGGCCATTTTGGCAAAAATATTGATGTTATGATGTCTTAGAGGTTTTTTGTTTTTTGAAAATGGCCTAATCAAAACAATCCTAAAATAAACACTGTGCATTATTATGATACATGTATATGGAAATTTTGATTAATTTGCTTTTAAAACTTGGTGCAATCATATCCTGAAAGCTAAGGATTATTCTTTTATGTTTAATAAAGTAAAAAAAGGATTGGAAATATCTCCTTAACCATAAAAATATTTGTGTCAAAATATGAGTTTTATATGGATCTATATATATTACATGTGTGGGTCCAAAATTGCATGTAAAATCATAGATTTGGTCTTCAAGGGCTTTGTTTGGGTGAGGGGGTGTTTATAACTCAATAGACGGCTCTACAGTAAAACCTTGATTCATCGCCACCATCTGTTCAGTCAAATTTTGACGGGGTTTGGCGATAAATTGGGGCAGGCGGATAATAGGGGAAACGCCAAGAGCAAATTGTGTTTCGGTTTTGTTTTTTGAAACCTTCCGCGGTCGAAAAAACGGGATTATTTTTTGTCAAGTGTCCGACACCGGAAAACAATCGGTCACATTCAGTTTCGTATTTTAACGGTAAAATTTGCATGTATGGGTGAAAACGCAATATAAGCACATGTATCATAAACTTAAAATTTCGTATGTGTTATAAAATTTTAGATGACATATCATACTTATAAAAAATTCGCGATTTTCTGACGGCACCCGATTTCTCTTGAAAATCAGCACGAAATTCAACTCGATTTTTAAAACTTGTACGTTTTTTGTACCATGAATATTTCTCTTTGAAATTTTGACATAACATTACAATACTATTGTTATTTATTTCCTTAAAATATTATACCTGGTGCATAAAGTGTAGATATCTGAAAAAAGCAAAAAACCAAGAGCCTCCATTCGTCGTCAATGAAAACAAAAATGGCCGCGAGCTTCAGTGTACAGTAAATTCAGTGTCGTGTTTGAACGGTAAAGTTTGCATTTATGGGTGTGAACGCATTATAAGCAGATTTGTCATGAACTTAGAATTTCGCAGTATGAAAAAATCCGAGATGACATGCATACTTACAAAAAATTCGCGATTTTCTGACGGCACCTGGTTTCTCTTGAAAATCACTGTTAATCAGCATGACTCAATTTTTAAAACTTGTACGTTTTTTGTATCATGAATATTTCTCTTTGAAATTTTGACATAACATTACAATACTATTGTTATTTATTTTCGCAAAATATTATACCTGGTGCATACGGTGTGGATATCTGAAAAAAGCAAAAAACCAAGATCCTTCATTCGTCGTCAATGAAAACAAATATGGCCGCGAGCTTCAGTGTACACTAAATTCAGTGTCGTATTTTAACGGTAAAATTTGCATTTATGGGTGTAAACGCATTATCAGCAGATTTGTTATGAACTTAAAATTACGCATGTATGAAAAATTCTGGATGACACGCATACTTGCAAAAAAACCTCTATTTTCTGACGGCACCTGATTTCTCTTAAAAATCACTGTAGCCTAATCAGCATGAAACTCGACTCGATTTTTAAAACTTGTACGTTTTTTGTACCATGGTCTTTTCTCTTTGAAATTTTGACATAGTATTACAATATTATTGTAATTTATTTTAACAAAGTATTATACCTGGTGCATGCGGTGTCAATATCTGAAAAAAGCAAAAAACCAAGAGCCTTCATTTGTCGTCAATGAAAACAAATATGGCCGTGACCTTCAATGTACTCATACATTGTACATACATCTGACGTAGTGACGTCAATATCGTGTTTCGCTTCATCACACAGTCGAGTCATGACTGTTGCATGCATTATCGATTTTTCTACCTACATGCACTGTCAGCTGCCCAGCATGTTTACATATTGCGCTGACTTCTAATCGTTACATGTTGCAGGGATCCTACCATTTTGAGGTCCAAAATATAGGAAAAATAGGAATGTGGCATCAAAATTATAGGAGTTTTATAGAAAATTATAGGAGTTTCCACTAAAATTATAGGAATTTAAATAATTTGCACAAAAATATACATCCATGGCCTCTCCTACAGCCATTTCTGTTCCCCCTTTTACTAACAAACATAAAATATTGGCAACTGCAATGTATACTTACTGGTTTAAAAATACATAAACGTGAATGTTGTTTCATATATGTACTAAATGCAAGAAAATGTCCCCATTCTGAATTCCAGTAACAAAAATCATGATAGGAAAATATAAGAAAAGGGTAAAAAAATTATAGGAAATACAGCCCAACCTGCCCTCAAGGCCACATCTATATAATGGTCACCTGCCTATAAAGGCCAGTATAATTGTATCCTAATTGTTCTTTATTATTATTTGAACCTGTATACAAAGGTCACCTGTCCATTAAGGCCACTTTTACTGGTTCCTTTGGGTGGCCTTGATAGACAGGTTTAACTGTGTAGGAAAACATAGAAATGGTAGGATCTCTGATGTTGACCTCCACTCAAAGCAATATGTCTTGCTGGTCCAAATAATCAGCATTAATGTGTGTGTGTGTGTGTGTGTGTGTGTATGAGAGAGAGAGAGAGAGAGAGAGCATATGTGTGATGGGAGGGTAGGATTTGAGGAATTTTAAAACTGCATGATTATGTACAACATATTTACCCATTACAAGCCATATGTGTTATATACATGTACATGAGTAGTCTACTACAATATTTGACTTATTTCAAACCAACACCAGAATATGCAGGTGTGCAATAAAGTATTTATAAATTGAAAATGAAATGCATACATTAAATAATTAGAATGCTGCATCAAAACTAACCAAAGATAAATCTCATTTTTTTTTAAATTTTAAAATTAATTGTACATGTGAAGTAGTCATGGACTTGACATTTTAATGAGGGAAAAAGCATAAACTATATTATGTTGAGGCAGTGCTTGTGAAAACAATATTCATTAACTTGGGTTTGAGCTTAGCTGTGGATTAACATCTTTAGACATTGCTTCAATATTTCATATCACAAAATTTCATATACATACATGTATATATATATACACATGTATTTTAGTTGTTTAATGTGTAATTTCAGTGTTCAATCATGAATTTTATTCTTTCCTGATCATTTTCAGCTTATGAGGGTTAATTTGAGGTTGAATGTTACACAAATGAAAGTGTAAATAAGATTTACATCAAATACTTATTATAATTCCACATCAATTTAGTTTATTTTATATAGTTTTAATTTTAATACTAATTTTACCAGTCTAAAAAATGGGTTTTATCATAATTATAAATGAAAAAATGCACAAGTCATGAGTTATCAGTGAAAACTTGTTAAATCCATGGACTGAAACAAAATCAGCAAGGAATAATATAACTACCAGATGTGAAATAAGGTGTTTGTTGCTGAATAAGAGAAAGTTTATAAGTGCCTTACATTGCATGTCCAAATTTCACAAAAAGTGAAATCATTTTTCATATTGAAATAATCAGTATGGGGGGGGTTCTCTGGTTCCATACTTGTTCATCATCTGAATTAAATGACAACTTATGATGGGCCATGTTAGCTTAAATTTGAATTACTCTGGCTTTTAAGTCAACATCAGATGATGGACACATGTATGTTGTAGGTATGGTATGTCTATGTGTTTGTAACTCACATCTAAACACATCTGTCAAACTAAATTAAGCAAAGTGACTTTAATGACTTGGCTCAGTTGTGGGTGTTGAATCAAGATTATAATGGACAATTTGCAATGTTTTAGACCTATCTGTTTATGGTTTAAGTTAAATTATAATTTCATTTCATTATTTAGCAATTTCAATTATTACATTAGCAAAAAGATGCTGTCTCCTCTAAAGTTTTAGAGCAAAAACAGTAGAGCTGTCATGTGCTACTGAAATAATATAATTCAAATGTTCTGACTTTGAATGCATTATTTTAATAAAAATTCAAAATCACTTTAATCAGCACATGACAATTTCATAAAAATTCAATAGTAGCATATGCCAGAGCTAATTACAATAAAAATAACTTAGTAGCTTAGATCATAGATGTATACACACTGTATGAGTCCAGTTTTTATGCAAATTTTCAATTTGTATAGGATTTCAAATGAATTTTTTTCTGTTAAAATTTGATTAAACAATTAAATGGGACTGTATAATAAACCATGAGTTCATGCTTTGTACCAAAGTAAGGAAGGCGGGGTTTTTATTACATTAGAATTTGAAAAAATATATAATTAAGACCAGTGCCAATCTTGTGATGAAATTCAAAATGTACATATTTATGAATTGAGAGCTAAATCTAAGTTGAAAGATGTTCCTCATCTAAGGAATATTTTATGTAGAAATCCACACTCCTGGTCAAATATTAATGGTAAATATTTTGAGTAAACCCATTCCCCATGTATTTAAAATAAAATAAATAAAATAAGACAGTTGAATGTTATTTAGCAGCCAAATAAATTGAAGGCCTACAAAGCATACAGGCCAATGTGTCCTGAGTACATGCAGGCCAGTGTATTGGTATCCATGCAAACTTCATATATTCAGTGGTACCACAAATCAATCCTGCATGTTATATGGTGTAAAAACCATGACTACCATGTACAAAATACAAAAGGATCATTCGGGAATGCAAAAAATAACTTTGAGGCGGTGACGGCACTTTTCTAAGATGGCTGCCTGAAAGTAGACCCAAATTTCCGGCAAAATCGGCTTGAAGTGTGAAGAAAATTACTATTTAAATGGTAAAACTTACTTTATTTCAGCAAATAAATCCAAACAGCGTCTCTGGACTATCAAATTTACACATGGTGTACCATGAGGAAGCTGCCGTTGCATTATTTATGGGTCAAATGAGCCGGAAAAGGGACCGACCCATGATCACATATCCGACATTTTCATCGATTTTTTCGACTTTAAAACTTGTACGTTTTTTGTACCAGAAAATTTAACTGTCGAATTATACATCAAAATAAACACGGGAAAAAGTTCTTTCCATTCATATTAAAACATCTTTGGTGCATAAGCAAATGATTGAAAGAGATCACATTTTTCAAAAAATAATTTTCGATTTTAGGCAAGTGTCCCGCATTCAATCGGTATTTAAATGGTAAAATTGCCACCAAATTAGAGCAAATCTGCCTTTAATCAATTACAATTATTCAGAAATTTTAATAAAATGCCATGTGTTTCAGTAATAACAGTCGGTAAGACAAATATTTCATTATTTCCACGCCTCGAGTGTATGCCGTTTTTGGCCATTTTTTTCACCCCTTCTGCGCATGCAAACTTGTTTAATGAATTAATGCGTAGGCCGGGTTGGCGTTTCCCCTGTAAAGAAAAACATAAATAAAATGGATTTTGGGACTTAAAATAGTGTGGCCATAAGGGAGGTGGCAAAGTTATCGAGGGGCGTTATAACGAGGTTTTACCGTAGTTCCATTCTGGAATAAAGTCATATGATTTTGTAGTTAGTACATCATATGATTCATATCTTATGTGTGACATTTATTGTATTACAGATGGTGGCAGGTGCCATATTTTTATGCAGGAATAAAATCCTATGACTTTGTAGCTGGCAAACAGAAACTAAAACCAAGTTATTATTTGTCTAAGAAGAAAGCATTAGAAAAATTCCCCATGTTGAAGAATGACAAACTGAAAGGCGCCTTAGTATACTATGATGGTAATTATTGATAATTATTATATTGAAGTGGAAAAAAAAATAGAAACAAGTAATTTATATAGAAATTTGTATGTATCAAATGCTGCAGAACTAATAAAACTAACAAAAAATTCTTCAGTATTTAATGACTACATGTATATTTGTTCTGTTTTTATCAGGTCAGCACGATGATGCTAGAATGAATATCGCCATGGCAATATCAACAGCAAGAATGGGTGGATCTATTGGAAATTACTTAGAAGTACTAAGGTTACATAAATCTGTGAATTCAGAAGGGAAAGAAGTTGTGAGTGGAGCAACTATAAAAGACAGACTTACAGGTATGACTTCAGTTTATTAATAAGTATGTGACATTTGGGTGGTTTATACCGTATCATTGATTGTTGTACCATTGGATGCATGCTCACTCTCTATGTGGGAGGTCAGGGCTAGAACCCAGGGTGTGTCTGACCATGACTTGAAAATTAGTAGAGATTGTTCTTTTGCTAAGCACTCTTCATTTAGAAATGAAAGTCACTGGGTCCTTAGGAAGTAGGAGTGACACAATGTATCAATAATCAATTATAATCGATATTTAGAATTATGATACATATATCGATACAAGCTATAAAAAAATTGATATAACTGCAACTGAATTTTTGAACGCTCCATGTTCAATTTGACTTTTATACACACTGGAAGTAACAACAACGTGACAGTCAAACAACAACATGGATACTCCCAATCAAGTAATAGCTATTTTAATTCCCTCGAACTCAAAGTCTGATGTATGAGAGTCTTAAACTAACTTTACATTATTTGCTGAAACTTGTGTCATCATACCACATAGAGCATAAAAAAAATAAATTTTGTAAAATGTATTTTAAAGTGGCTTATATATACACATGTATTACCAACATATCCTGATACGTATCATATCGCGAGCAGTATATCGTGATATACATTGTGTATATCGTATTGTGGCTTTTCTGTATAGTCCCAGCCCTATAATAGGAAAACACCTTAAAAACCGATGCCCGCAGTGTTGCAGTAGACGTGGCATGTTAAAGAACCCTTCTAGCACATTTCCTTGAGAGCACATTCTTGATTGGGAAATTTAATTTCATTCAGTAAATCATCAATTGTTGTGACATTGGTTTCCTTGGTTAACAATTATGCAAATTAATCTTTAACTTGCTTCTTACATTTTCACACTGTTTACATGTAACTTTTATATTTCAGACAAAGAGTTTGACATCAAAGCTAAGTGTGTTATAAATGCCACTGGACCATATACAGATCGAGTAAGACTGATGGATAAACCTGAAAACAAAAAGATTTGCCAGCCAAGCTCAGGTGTTCATATTGTACTACCTGACTATTACAGGTAAGAATGGTATACTGGTGGATAAGATTTAAGGCCTCTGAACAGCATCAATATAATTGTCAAGTGTTTAATGACCATTCAGACATCTCTTAGTGTCTCTTTAGTTATGTTAATGCAGTCCTTGACAAATGGGTATAGATCATATTGAAACATGTTTATCATCATGTACAGCTGAGTTGAGTAGTGGTGTTTTATGCTTCAGTCAAGATCTTTTACTTATATTAAGACGGTCATTTCAGGAATGACAGAGTAAGCTAGAGTCGCCAGAGAAAACCCCAACCTTTGGCTAGCGAACTGACAAACTTTCTTGCACTAGGAACTTGATTCTCGAGTGTGATTCAAATGTAGGTATTGAGAGGCGCTGGGTTAGTAAGCACAGTTTATCATCATGTAGAGAATAGAATTTCTAGAAAGCATATTTCTTCAGAAATGAAATGATAAACGCCACTTAAATTACCATGTCTGTAGATATGATGATAAATGTAAATGATATGGAAATCGGATTAAAAAAATTCCAAGGGCCTTATTAAATCCCAAGGTTTTTGAAAGGTTTATAGATATTTCTACATATATGATAGATGTGAAGTAGAATTTTTTTATTGTTCTGTTGTTACAGTAAAAATTGCTTTCTGATAAATAACATGTGTTCAGTCTTTATTGTTATAAGTATATTTTCTAAAAGAGTTCATTATATTTTGCAGTCCAACCAATATGGGATTATTGGATCCAGCTACAAGTGATGGGAGAGTTATATTTTTCCTTCCATGGCAGAATGTCACACTTGCAGGTAATTATTGGCTTACATGTATATTAATGTTAGATTCATCATTTGCAAAGTATTAAAGCCCTTATGAAATGTATTTGATGATGAAGACATGGTGTAATTGCACACCACTGTGGTTTGTCTTGGCAATGATGTTAGTCCTTTAGGGTTATCTATTAGGGTAACATCCCCTTTACCTTTTGTGCCCAAGGTCCGTGGTTATCTCCTGGCACTCTGATTTCCTCCACCATCCATGAACCAACTCAATATAAGTGAAAGAATCTTGACTGGAGTGTAAAAATCCATTTCTTCACTCCCTTAACATTTTCGTCATTAAACCTATCATTGTTCACATGTCCACACTCTTGAGGGTTTTGCATGCTATATGTCTTTAGTCAGACTTTCAAGCCCCTGGTAGTTTAGCCTTGGACACAAAGTATCAAGTTATGGTGTAAACATATGAAGGCCATTTGTACTCAGTTGCAGAATAAAAACCAGTACTGAACATTCAATGTTTTCTCCTCATTCAATGGTAGCCAGAAGCCAACAGATACACCATTATGACAAATAACAATGTAATGATATGAACTTCTTTTTACGTATAAACAAACTCACATATCACATCTATGTAAATTAATACTATTCAAACCAAAAATCATTTCCTGAATCAGTTTGTTATTTTTGTTCTGTTTAAATTGTGAACTTGATATAAAGTTATATACAATTGGTAGATTGTAGTCAAAATAACCAATAGTATAAACCAGGTTCATTGGCATCTGCAGTGGTGCTAATTGGAATAATATGCCCCTTTCCTATCACTGCTGATGCTTTGCAACTAGTTTTGAAAAATTGTGATGTATTGTTTTGGAAGATTACAAAGGACAAAAAGTGGGATGAACAGATGGATGGATTGATGAAACTTTGAATTTAATATGTCCCTTTCATTGACCAGGTTCAATTTCAATATACGGTGATGCGAATTTGACTAAACCATAATTTACTCACATCCAGCAGTGGTGCTAATGTTACTAAACCTTGATGAACCCACATCTAATTATTTACAATAATTAAATGTTATTATCTGTTATAAAGGTACCACAGATACAGCTTGTGATGACAGATAATCCATCACCTACTGAGAACGAAATACAGTTTATACTTAAGAAGTTAGGAACTATCTCCACCCCGATGTAGAAGGTAAAAATATTATGTAACAAAATAATATATGTAGCTTTATTTTCTTGTCTACGCAAGTACTTGGTGCTTGTGTCATACCTTGACATTAGTATTGGTGAAAAATGTGTCATAAAAGATTTTGGTTTAAGTTTGTTGATGGAGTAAATGGTGTGTGAGCTGTTTTCTGTTTTTGTGACAACTCTTGTTTAGTTCCTTTCACCATCAAAGATTTGTGCTACAAAAAGACTGTTTAAAGTTACATAGAATGAAGTGTGTGGTTTAAGAATTTAACTTGCCAATGTCTTCTATAGAATAAAAAATGTAAAATTATTTGTTCCTCAAGCATCAATGGTTAAAGCATTTTCCCCTTGACTTAAATTTATGTTTACATATTCTCTGTATGTTTATGGAATAGCAGTAGTAATTGACGTATTGCAGGTCATGCCTTTTATGTTCCGACACTTGCCGCCATCACGGTACCAAAGCAGCGTCATAGCAACTAATGACGTACAGTTGAATCTCGTTATCTCGAACTCGGATATCTCGAACTACCTGATATCTCGAACTTTTTTAAAAAGTCCGAACAGAGTTGTTCTTTATTAAACCAAAATCACTCCGGTTATCTCGAACTCGGATATGTCGAACAATATTTTCATCCCCTTGAATGAAAATCCTAGGAAAATTACACTCGTTAACTCGAACAAAAAATTTAGGAAAATTAAATTTGTTAACTCGAACAAAAAATTTAGGAAAATTAATTTGTCAACTCGAACAAAAAAAATTGAGAAATCAAATTTGTCAGCGCCTACAGATTTTTTGGTAGAAAAAACACATTCTGACACAAATAAAATATTTGACTGTCGGCCTCGTGTTGATTTTAACATTACAACTTTGCACTGACCTCCCAATTTCCTTAAGCTCTTAATTATTATCCCTTGCATATGCAATTAAACCATCAAGGGGATTAGCAGGTGTTATAATTACTGCCAAGCTGAACATGGCTTCTGAAAACGTGTGATGTGAACATTACTCAATACAACCGGAAGCTTGGGATGATTAAAGTACACAAAGCGAAACTGGTATGGAGACCAAAGCGGACTCCACTATTTGTCGGCTAATAACAAGTAACAGATAATCTCCCGATTTTTTATATACTACATTCTCAATTATAAATACAAATAATAAATAATGCAGTTTTAATATATCATGTTTGAATACATACGATATAGGAGAAACCGGCAATATACAGTTTGACAAGATAAAACCGGAAGCGACTTCCGGTAGGCGTGTACGAGTTACTTCCCTTTTGTTGTTGTTTTTAACATCGGTTATTTTGAACTCCGGATAAGTCAAACTTTTTGCATTTCCCCGTCGAGTTCGAGATAACGAGAGTCAACTGTACTTGTGTCAATGACATCATTAAATGACACAATTCAGGCCAAGTTTTTATTCTTTTTGTGTGTAATGCAAGCATGTCTGGCCTTTGTCGGAACATTGTTGGCATGGCTGACGATCCGTCAATTGCTCAATTGCCGTTTATGTTTCATAATTCTTCAATCAGTCAAATACTTAACATATTTTCAAATAATTAAAATTAAAACAAAACTGATGAAATTATTTTCTTTTTAACTTTTCTATGATCCTGTATTTAACTGTATTATTCTAGTACGTAGAGGTGATGTATTATCAGCATGGAGCGGAATCCGACCGTTGGTACAGGACCCAAATAAAGCAGATACTCAGTCAATAGCCAGGAACCACATCATAGAAGTCTCTGATGATAACCTTATAACAATTGCAGGTAACCATAGTGATTTTACCCTTGACAATACATGTATCAACTTGACTTGACATTGCTATGAAAATTAGGTAAAATTCTGCAAGACACTGTAAGTTTTCTTTTGTCATTTCCCTTGGAAGATTAGATTAGTATCTTGAAACTTAATAAAAATCAAACTTAATTACTTTATCACCATTTGTTGAATCAAATTTTTGGCATTATAAATAGGTTTGTCAATAAATCAAGGTAGTTTTATTTAGAAAAATATTAAAGATCACAATTTTGAGACTTCAAAATACTTTGCCAAATGAGATGACGAAGTTATGAAGGGGCTTTACAATGGGGTTTTACTGTATACATATATCAATAATGCAACAGTTCAATATGATGAAATTTGATGTTCAGGACACTTGCTAAAGGTCAGATCATTGAATTATTTTGTCATGAGTTAAGATAAAAGGCTAAAAGCTATTAACTTCACAAAACTACTATGTGTCCAGTCACTTTTATTTATGTATTTGGACTTCTTGTTAAAACTTTGAGTTTTTATTTTAGGTGGTAAGTGGACTACATACAGACACATGGCTGAAGAGACGGTTGATAAAGCTGTTAAAGTCTGTGGTCTTAAACCTGTATGTGAATGTCGGACCAAAGGATTATTGCTGGATGGAGCCCATGGATGGACCCCAACACTATTTATTAGACTTGTACAAGATTTTGGTCTAGAAAAAGATGTAAGTCATGTTAGAGTGAAACCCAATTTGTAAAACTTTTGATTTTATATTTTCTTTGGGTGTGACAAAGACGGGAATTAGAGACATGGCAGATTTGTCTCCAATGTTGTTCACATAGGAAGTGACTGTTCTTTTGACGGAACACTGACTATCCATACATTCTACATATACACTTTACAGCCCTAAGGTACCATTACTCTTTCTGATATACCATTTATAAATAAATGAACATGTGTTTACTATGTTTCTATTCCTGATAACCAGAGTCACTATTGGCTACTATTATTTGAGAAATTCTTTCATCAGGTAATCTATTTTGGCAAATGTGTGAAAAAATGCTTTACAAAGGACTACATTTTCACAAATTGTGGAAATTTGGCTACTAATAATTTTAAGTTTGAGGAAATCTAGATTTGTATATATAAAAACATACATGTACATGTAATTTCTTTTTTTCAGGTAGCCCAACATTTAGCTAGTACCTATGGAGATAAAGCATTTAAAGTGGCTAAACTTGCTTCACTGACAGGAAAAAGATGGCCTGTTGTAGGGAAGAGATTACATGAAGAATTCCCATATATTGAATCTGAGGTATGTGTGTGTTTATTTATCTCTGAAAATAATAAACACTATGAAAACAACCCATATAATCAATTTTTTATGAAAACAACATATTTTTATGTAAAATGATAATACATAATGTGTCAATGTTTGAAGGGTGTTTACTAGCATCTGTTAAAGGAAAAATAAACTGTATGTTATTCTGCAAGCTTGATAGTAAAAGAAACTTAGAAAAATTCAAAGCTAAATCAATTAGTTATATAGAGGGTCTTATGTAATACATTGCTGTATTTATGAAACAAGTTGAATAAAACTAAATGCATTTAGCCTTGCATAAACAGAAATGTAAAAAATATTTGATTTTTTATATCTGAAAAAGGTATTATGGTCTTTATTACATGACTTTTTGTACAAATTTTGGGGTTGATTATACAATAAGCTATTTTACTTTATACTGGGTGAAGCAGATTTGAATGGCCTTATAAGATAGAGAACAACTATATTATATTATTGATTTATTTGAAAGGTGAGATATGCTGTAAGAGAGTATGCTTGTACTGCAGTAGATATTATTGCAAGAAGAACTCGGCTAAGTTTTTGTAATGTCCATGCTGCTCAGGAAGCCTTGCCAAGAATTGTAGAAATAATGGCTGAAGAATTAAAATGGAGCAAAGCAAAACAACAGGTATGTCATTGTCTGTGAAATAAAGTAGTGTTGCTCATTAAATACCTCTGTACCTACATGTATATACAGTATAACCTGTATACAACGGCCATACTCAGGGCCACAGAAATATAAACCGTATACAAAGGTGATCTTTATGTTCAGGTATATACAGTCCAACCTGCCTTAAACACCACCTCTATATAAGTGTCACCTGCTTATCCAGGTCAGTAGAATTGTATCCCCAATATCCTTTATTCATATTATTTGAACCTGTATAGAAAGGCCACTTTTACTGGTTACCTTGTGTGACTTTTATAGACAGGTTTGACTGTTTTGGTTGAAATATAAAGCCAAGGGACTTAACACACTGGTTTTATTGGATAGGTGACCTTTTTATAGAGGTATAGTTTTGTTGAAACATGAAGTAAAAGGACCTTAAAACTGGTCTAAATGAACAAGCGGTTTTTATTTAGTTATGGTTAAGCAGGTTTTAAAGAATGTTTTTACTAACATACATGATTCACTGTCATTGCTAGTAACTTCACTTATTTTGTAAATACATGTAATCATTGTAATTTAATGTTTTTGTAAAAAAGCTCACTAGAATGTGAGTTTTAGCCAAATTCAGATAAAATTGTCTTATCTTAATCTCCAGTACTAACAATATCGATTAGTCTAATTGAGCCTGGACCCGTTTTAAAGACCAATGAGGTTTGCCTTGAGAAAATATGTTTTGATGTGTTGAACTGGTGTTTATTTTGAAAATCTGTACCATAAAAAATATTTAGCTGATACAATAATGGGATGTTCACAGTAGTGGAATGTATGACATTTATATTTATTATATAGCAATATATGCTTCGCATAGAAATTATACGATAAACTCCAAGGTTAGTGTGCAATAAATATCGATATTTGCACGCTAACTTTGTTCCAGTCCGAGGTTTCCCAAATCAATTTGTTCATACTGCACACTTTGTCACATGACGCTGTCGTTTATGACGCCATACGATTGTTTTCGACGTCATCACTGTGTTGTTGTCATATTGCACTAGTTCTTGTATCCATTTACAAGAACTAGTGTAATATTTATGTTCTGTAGTACAAAATGGTATTTTTAGATGAAACACTTGATGGGAGTAAACAAATTTTTTTTTTATATATAATAAAAGGGTTATTTAACTGCAAGCTGGTGCAAATGTTGAGTCAACTCCGGACAATATTTCACAATATCAGTTCAATAACCCTATAATATTTATGCTAATGATGTTAGTGTGAAATATTTATTGTACATGTAGTCATGAAATCTTATTCCTGAAATTTTTTTATCATTTTCCATAATAATATGCTCCATTGAAAAAACATAACTCTGGTTTATTTCCAGCAAATATTTTAATTTCAATGGGTGAGGGAAATTTAAAAGATACCCAACATTCTGCAGCAATAAAAATTGCCCTGCTTTGTGTGGCAGCAAATATTCAGTTTTCCTTTTGTCCACATATCATAACACCACTTATATTAAATACTGGTATATTTTGATTTTTATAGGAGGAGATTAAGAAAGCCACAGAGTTTTTACAGTGTGAGATGGGACTCAACCTCGGAACTGGATCTACAAATGTTCCTATCAACTTTACTAAAGATGAAATTAATGCTCACGCTAAACGATTTAAGACACTAGACACTGATAATAAGGGATACATCACTGTCAATGATCTTAGAAAATATTTTAAGGTGAGCTGTACATATGATAATCTATTACAATGATTTTCCAGTGATTTAGTGTCTAGGATTTTTGGTTTTCCTCGTTCAACAACAGAAATGAATTTAATATGAAATTTGATATTTATATTGGATACTATCATGGAACTGCAAGTTTTATAAAAGGGACAGTGTTCACAATTCCAAACCACAACAAAAGTTATACCAGCAAAATTTGCTGCTTCAGTATGAAATATTCAGATTATTTACAAAAGATGATTGAGTTTGTGTCAGAATGATTTGTTTTTCCAATATTGAACAAATCACAATACTAAGTCAACTATGAATCTTGATAAAATCTTGACCAAAAGGGTATTTTAGACAGTTTCTTTACAGTCTACATGTGCACATATGTTCATTGGAATATGCAAAATAAAAATCTTTTCAATTTTGATTTTTTTCCTTGTTTTAGAAAATTGGAGAAAGAGTTACAGAAGACCAGCTACATGACATTTTGAATGAAGTAGATCTGAATAAAAACGCCCAGGTAGATCTTGGAGAATTCTTACAGGTGAGGAGCATAAGTTATTTCAGATCTTATTATCTGTGTGCACAAAGTTGCATGTATGCATGAGGCAAATAAAATTGAAGTGTTTAAAAAGTAGAAAATTACACATGAATTCATTAGTGATTAAAACACTAGAACATTACACATGGATTTATAAGTGAGGACATAACACCTGATTTCACGAGTTTTTAAAACACTTATCTGCTTATTCATTGTCTCAGAATGAGAAAAACGTATGTAAAACACCTAGGTCTATGCATTTACAAAATCTATAAAATGCCTCTTTTTAAACATGTCATGTTAAAGAACCCTTCATGTATATTGCATAAATCTAAATGTCTGCTAGGACACCATATACATGTATGTGATTGGGACCTGGGGTGTTAAATCCTCTTCAATGAAAAACAAATTATGAAAATTAAAACACTTGAAACTTCTGGCAAATGGCAATTATTTACATACACATTACAATGAAATATAGGATTCAATTTGGTACTCCTTCCCCCCCCCCCCCCCCCCCCCCCCCCCCCCCCCTCCACCCCCATAATTCAAAATGACAACCTACAGCGTGATATTCTGATTTCATTATAGAGCACCATATGTCTCTCACTCTCTTAGTTTGGTCAAAGTAAAGGCCATAGATTCAAACTAACTTAATTAGAATTAATTATAACAGATTATAGTGTGGCTTTGGCATACTTGCCTACTCTTATGATTTTGGCATAAGTTGTACCATTTTGAAGCTAAAATTATGAATGTGCAGTTGCCAGTTTTTAAAAAAATCCTGCAATTTTTCAGAAATTATGAGTTGAAACCATTTTATAGTCTGTTTATTGTAAAATATCAACTTCCTCCAATGGGATCAAAAATTCAAACCCAAGTATTCTACATCATATCTGTGTTTCATCGTTCGAATCCTTACCATTGGTTTTGTAAAAAACAAAAAATTCTATCAGAATTTACCCAAACTTACTATTAATCTTGAAAAAAGGATAGGCAAGTATGATTTGGAAAATGTTATTTAACAAGTGCTTGTATAAACAGTTAACAATAACTTACTATAGGATTATATACAATTTGCTCTATTTCTCACCACTTTCAATTGTTATGTTTCCCGGGACTCAATTTGTGCTCTTGCTGGAATTAAGAGAGACTCTAGTAGCAAATGATTGATATACTGTACAAGTATTAAGCATTTTCTGTGACTTTTCTGCCACATTATTTAAAATGTATAAATATTAAGACTCCTGCTTCATGTTTTGTACATCCTTAAGTACTACAACTGTATGTTAGCCATCAAATTGTTGACTGCTTTTATTTGTCATTGTGACATTTGTATTAGGTATACATATAGTGTTATATCTTATGTTATATGCATATGACTTACCCCCATGACCTTAATTTGGGAGTTGGTGGTCAAGTGGTCTGAAGGGCAGGTTATTTATCATAGCCTCTCTCACCTAGGTTTGAATCCCATTCTGGCAGGTCCTAGTGTTGGAAAATTTGCCATTTCATTTGGTTTCACGTGAACACTTCACTTTCCCCAAGATCCATGAACTCACCACCTCAATATAAATTAAAGAATCATGACTGGGATAACAAAACCATCCCATCCAATGCTTAATTGAGTGGCAGGGAACATTAAATGTCATGGCTGAATTTGCTTTTGATGTGGACCTTTTATCAAGTTTAAAAAAAAAAAAAGTTGAAGTTGACTTAGAACAGTCAATATTTATCAGTTTTGTAATTTTAGGTTGCCCATAAAATGGAAAAATTCAAGTAAATAAAAAAAAATATCAATACATATACTTTATTCTATATATCACCATATGTATGACAATGCAACATGTATGTCTCTCTTTCATTTCTTGTTTGTTTAAGCAAAGAGTATTGTGTTCTCCGAGATTTTAGCAATTTTTTGTAGGCAAAATAACTGAAAAACCAAATAAATGAAATTTGTAAATGCTTACAATTTGCAAAAAAAAAAGTTAAAAGAAAAAAAATATTTTATTTCAGTCGTACAACATTACAACATGATAAATATGAAAATTAGAATTTTTAAATGCTCACAATTTCCAAATAATCTTTAATTTGGTTTCAAATGTTCATTTTATTTGTTTCTATCATATACTTACTTTAATGTTTGTTTTGTCTTGACATAAATTTTAACAGCTTATGAGTGTGCTAAAGTATCACCATCAGCAGACATTCTCGACAAAATCCGGAACATTTAGACAAGTTTCCTCATTATTACATTCCTCAAAAGACTACTGAAAATTATGTTAGATTGGTAATACTCTAACAATATCAGACTGGTATTTTAACTTTAGATTTGTTTAATATGTTTTTCTCTTGTTTTACTGTTTGTCTTTGTGTGAATTAACCCTTTGACCCCTGAAGTTTCATATTAGAATATTTTAGTTCTTGTTTGTTGGACAAGTTTACATTTTAGGGGTCAAAGTGCTGTTTGTTTGCTAGTTAAATTTCTGTTTTCTTGTTTGATGTTTTTTAACCATACAGTATATATGTATATATTTAACTTAACATGGATTTTATGATCCAACATTCCTGATTTTAATAACAAGTACATAAATATTAATGTCCATTGTCCAGACTCTGCAAACCTTGAATATATTCTTTAGAGCTTTCAGACCTATGTGATTCCAGTGTGTGATAATGCTAACAACTGAGTGATACTTATCAATAAATATTGTTAATATATGTACAGTCAAACCTGTCTATAAAAGCCATCCAAGGAAAGATATAAGCAAGTGGCCCTTATAACATGAATAAAGACCAGTTTGAATTTTATTGGCTTTCAAAACCAGGTGATGTTTATATAGAGATGGTATTTAAGGCAGGTTTGACTGTTTTACTGGAAAATGATAAAATAATGGATTCTTAACACCCCCATATTTGCATGTTAGTTTTGCTCAAGATAATATTTGTAATTTATACAATGATACCAGAATTTATTGCCAATGTAGATAAAGTAAACTTAGAATTTCATCTAATTAGTATAACAAACTAATATACTACAGAATCCAATCTTATTGTTATAACAAATATCATCTTTCCATTGGTGGGTCCTGTTTTCTACCATTTGGTGATGGTGCCAAATTTATACCATGAATTAAAGGGAAGTATCTCTAAAGAATTTTCTAGAAATAGAAATAAACAATTTTGCTGCAATCGGATACAATGTTTACTAGTTGGTTTATCTCATGATGATTATTGTATAATAAAGCTTTTGCCATGTGACTAAGGTCGGTAACAGAGCTTGCAACAGCAACCAGTGTTCAAAGATATTGCTCAAGTTTTTCATTCATTCATTCAAAGTTTTTTGTTAAAATAGTTTGGTTGACTAAATGTATAGGTGAGCTGCACTGTTTTTCTGACTTGTACAGTTATTTTTTTTACATTTTTATTTCAAAATACCAAAAACAAAAAAAAAAATGGGTGAAAGGTTTTGATTTGTTTTGCTTTTTTAGTTGATCCATTACTTTAATGAAAAGAAGAAATTTTATTCAAAGTTTACTTGTGATGATTCTCAAGATTTAATATGATTGGTATAAAGAACACTTGTTTAATTAAATTAATGCTTTAATTATAGTTATTATTAGATGAAAAATGATATTGCTTCTGAAACATACTCACGCAAATGAAATGCTTTACATTACATGTATATTAAGGCAAGCTATTTTCTATACAAGAAAATTCAAACATGGTGGTTCCTGAGATGCTTACCTGTATAATTTCCATATGAAGCAATATAGCCAGTCCTCGATATTTTGGCAGAGTGTTTATAAACAGGGAAGAGTCTATATAATGTAAATGGAGTGAACACAAATCATATATAAGGGTAGTTTTGACAAATTAACTCTTAAGGCATGAATATGTGTATACACCAACATAATATTAATACATGTACCTATTTGTGTAAATTGGACTTGCTCATGTTTATGAACACTCTGCCATGAGATAGTGGATGGCATATAAATATTTTTTTTCTGTTTCAAAATATATTAGTAGTTGGTTCCTTGAGCACAATATTAAATTACTAGTCACAATATATCAGTATTTTCATGTGTTATAGGGTAGGGCATTTGCTTTCTGTGTAAAAAGTAGCTTGTCATTGACATTATTGACTTGAGATATACAAAAAGGACAGAGACTGACCCTTTGGAAAAACTCACAAATAGATGGAACATAAAAAAGATCTTTAAAATAGGTTTATGTGCTATAGTAGCCATGACATGGGTAAAGAGTGTTCTCAAAATTTGTGATATGCCCATATGGGCATCACAATTACAAGTGATTATAAATTAAATGGTACCCTGGTACATGTATTTGGTTGCCAGGAACAGATTTTGTTGGCTATGCTTGTACTGATTTCATCCATTTAGCTTAAAAAATACAACAGCCAGATGGTTGTTAAGAATATAAAATGTATTTAGTTTAAAAATTTCTTTGTCTCTTTAAATCTAGATACCACAAATAAAACTTAAAATAAAATGAACAAAAGCTTCTTTCCAGGTTTAGTTTTACTTTTTATCTTGGTCCTAGTTTGAAAATTTGAAAATTGCCAAATATATTTTTCACTTACTGTGACCAAAGAGTGGAGGAACAACTTTTATTTCAATATATGACGAGGTTGATTTCAATTTGAGATACTATAAATCACCTTTTTTTTCGTGAGCACTTTATTATCATGATATTCGCGACCTGTTCAATAATTGCGAAAATAAAAATTCATGAATTGGTTAAAGGCCAAGTAACTAGATGAACATCATATTAACATTTAAATCAGTTGCTATAAGAAAAACCTTCTTTAATGTTGGGGTTCCACATGGGATATTGTGAAAAATTCATGTCGGGGGAAATTTTCATCACAGGATCGTGAAAAAAAGGTGCCACGAAATTAAAGTGATTTACAGTATATGAAACAACAATGTACATCAGGGCCCAATTGTTCAAAGCTCTGGGCTTTAATAAAAATTAGTAAAATTTGTTGATATAAAAGTAATATACACTTTTTATTACCTTAACTGCTTCTATTTGATAATATAAATTTGTTGCGTTAATTTTTAATCGACCATTTAAGAAATATTGCCTAAAACACAAAATACCTATTTTGGCTAACCAACTGGTTAAGCTTATAAAGCTTTGAACTACTGGACAAAAATGTCTAATTATTACAATTTAAACCGTCAAGGAGATGAACATGATAATAATCATGAGTAGTTTTTGTTTGTCAAAAAATTGATCGCTACCTTCAAGCTTTATTAACAACTCCATACTGTACTAATAGTCTGATCTTTGACCTTATAATTTTACAACCTTCTCGTATACATTGTCTAGTATCATGAAATTAACATGAATTTCTTTAACCAAGAAACATTGTTGGATCTTTAATTTTAATTTTACGTTTATTGAATTTAAAAATATGTCAGTTGAACATTTAGCTTTTTACAATGAAACTTAGATTATATTATCATCTTAACACAGAAATCATTGCTTTTTGATTGACACATTGTTTTAATTTCTAATTTGACACAGTTTGATTTTTTTTCATTTTCATTTTTTTCGAATGTTTCAATATTGAGTTCTTCCAACTTGCATAGTTCTTATTATTTAGGTCACAAGTAATTGTAGTCTTTATGATGTATGTGTTTTGATAATGATCAAGTCAAATTATTGTAAATGTGTGGTCATAAATTCAATATCTTTAAATCATGTCTGGACGGTCCTCCAAATATAAGAGGTTGCAGAGTCTTAAATCTTTCAGAAATTATTTAGTTCAATTAAAGTAATTATCAATTTAAAATATTTACAAGAAGAGTTTTTAGATTTTGGATTTATTGGATAAACTTTTTCCAGTTTATACATGTACATGTTTTTTATCCCATTATTATTGATTTTGTATATATTGCTGATGAATCTAGATAAATGTTACAGTTTAGTTACCAACTGAAGTTTTTACATACATAATATTTGATTTTTGTATTTGTAGTTAATGAGTGCATTAAAGAGTGGTACAGTGGCTAATTCACGATTTGCAATAGCTGCTAAGATGTCTGATGCAGAGAGGATCTCAGTAGAACGCAGTGGAGGAGGAGTTTAGAAGTTGTTACCATAGTGATATTTATTTATTCATTTTAACTTTCGTCTTTGTACAATATCAATATAAAATATATTATAAAATAAGAAAATATACTTGTTCTGAACAATGACATAATTATTTTCACAGTTTCAGTTCTTTTTCCATGGACAGCAAGCTCAGCACATATATATATGGTATACAATCCTTTTTTAATATTTTATGGTGTGGAATTATCTTTCTATCAACATTAATTGGAGCCTGTGAATATAAATGCATTTGCAACTATATTTGTGCCATGTTTCACACTGATGTTATTTTTTACATGTTCTCACTATTTATGTATGTATATGTTGTATCATAAATTATTGTTTTGTATGGTGCTTGTAAAGAAGAAGTAAAGCTATGTATATTGCATATAATGTTCTTTTCACACTAAAAAACTATGTGTAATCTACTAGTCTAAGAGGATAAAAAACTGATGGAATATATAAAGTGTTTGTTTTAGGATTTAGTGGGTGACTAGTCAACAACAAATGTAACCACACTTTTAACATACTGTAAATCACTTATTTTTCGTGCGTAGAAAATTTCGTGCCCAAACCATCTTGGCCTTATTCCCAATTATTTGAATTCACGCTTGGAATCTTATTGAATAGACATATGTATGTCAACATAGAAATATCTGTGTACTGGAAATATTCACGTGATGTTTGAATTCGCGAATGGAATGAGTCACAAATTTATGCGAAAATAAATCTCTCATGAAATAAAAGTGATCTACAGTAAGAAAATTATGATATTGTAAGTTTGTAATACTGATATAACCACTGATGTTTGAAGGTATCTACCACTGGACTCCATCTCAATAATCTCTCATAGAAAAACAGCAGTAGCTTCTTCCTGAAAGTTTGGAGTCAAATTCAATTTTCCAGCGTAAAAAACATGGTCTTAAGGGTCTATTAAAAGCTCTGACCTTACTTATGAATATTTGTTACGATAAAAGATGTATACATAACAAGTCATATGTACCTTATGTGGCTGAATGGTTAATATAGGCAAAAGAGGTTTACAAAATGAGATTCCCCACAAAATCCAAAACATTATAAACATATTATTCATGTTTTCTGACTATAGCAGAAACATAAATCTTGCCAATTATCTTCATCATTTATGCATGGGAATTCTGGAAATGTGAGATTGGTCAAATGAAAAACCTACAGCAACTTCTTAAGGCTTTACAAGAGAGGGGCATTTTTAAAAGAAATATTTAATTTGTATGTCAATATTTGTGTATGAATTTTAAAAGAATATTGTTATACTTGGGTTGTTTTTAATTAGACTGATATGAAATAGAGTAAAGTTGTAGTATTTGATACTTGTGTGTTTGTGAATTGGTTTTTGTCCTTCTACAAAGATTTAGGTGTAAATTCTGTTTTAATAAAATAAAGTGTACTTTTTCTGTTTTTAGCAAAATGCTAAGTCCCACCAAGTCTTGTTTTTCTAAGGCAAACATATTCCATAGATCTCAGGTTTATTACTAATTTTGTAATCATTATTGTTAAATCACAGTTCGGGACTCAAGATTGATATTGTAGCAGATCTTTTTGATAATTGCATTTATTTATTTAATCAGCAAGATTTTGGTAAAATAGAAGCTTACATTGATATTTCAAAGGATTTCTTAAGCATATCTTTAGAGCAAGATAAAAACCCTTGAGAAACACCAAACATTGAGATTTGTCCGAGAAAGTTTTAATCATAACTGAATATTGGAACATATTAGCCAGGAATTAGAATAAAGATTGAGCTTAGATGATTTATTTCATGCATTACCTATGACATCTGAACATATCCTGACAAATGTTGTGATATTGCTTGCTCTCTCACTTTCTCTGTCATTAAATGTCAAAATCACTACTTGCTTTTAAAATATGCTTCATTTTACATAATGTTTTGTTTTGTCTTTGTTTTTTGCTTTTTTTGTGTTTTCGTTATGTTTTAGTATTGTGTACACTTATAAAACCTTGATTGGTATAAATCCTGATATTTATAGTTCACTTTCATTTGTCATTTACTTTTGTTAATCATTTTAAGCCTTTAGATTTAGTTTTAGTTAAGATAAATAAATTTATTGTTGAAAACTGAAGTGATCATTAGTTTAGCGTCTTGGGATGTATGTATGTGCATGTCAATGATATGGATAATGTTTAATCTGAATTTTCTGTTAAGGTCCCTAGAAAGTACATCTATAAATTTTTAGTTCTCTACAAATAGCAAGGATTTTTGTTGATGACTGCTTTGTTGGGGTCCCCTTCTTGGTGCTGATATTTGGAATGCAATAAATTGTAATAAACTGTGTCTAGAATTTTTTGTTTATTTGAAATCCCAACCTCTGTTACCATGGTTTCCAAACTGCAATACAAAGCACTAGGTAAAATGAGAATGAGTGAATGCAATAAGGAATATAACTATTTGTGATCTGGTAGTAAAATCATTTCATGAAGTTTAAGTTATGACATATGTAACGGTTTCAGCAGCATAATGGTTTTTAGCTCACCTGACCGAAGGTCATGTGAGCTTATGGCATAGTGCAGCGTGTGTATGTGCGTGTGTGCGTGCGTGCGTGCGTCGTTAACACCTATTTTCGACTTCTCCTCTGAAACTACCAGACAGTTTTTAATGAAACTTTGTCAGAAGTATATATGGGCCGGTGCAATTCAGATTTGTTCGTGGCGTTGCCATGGCTACCATAACTAGGTCAAGGTGACCTAGGGGTTTAAAATTCTTAAAAAATCTTCTTCTCCGAAAGTACTGATTGGAGAAAAAATCTGATGTGATATTTGGCTTCTCTAGGGTCTTAAGCCTATAGTTTGTTCATTTTGTGAAATTCGGATAAAAAATAGGTTACGCGTTTTTGCGTTTAATTTTGAAAAAATCGTAAAATAGCTTCAAATTGTTATAACTTGACTATTTGACCAGATAATGACATAGGGTTTTTAGTTTTGACATCTTCTTGTTAGTATCTTTAAAATAAGGTCAAGGTCGATTGTGAAGGTCGTGACCTAATTTTTTTTACCTCTGATTATAATAATTATCTCGAAAACTATAAACTTTTTTTATAGGCATGTATATTAGAATGTTGTAGATATTAATACAACGATCATTTTGATGTATAGAAAAAGGTCATGGGTTCAAAGGTCAAGGTCACAGATGCGAAACAATACCGAAATGGTTAATTATCTCGAAAACTATAAACATTTTGTGTAGGCATGTATATTAGAATGTTGTAGGTATTGATACAACGATCATTTTGATGTATAGAAAAAGGTCATGGGTTCAAAGGTCAAGGTCACAGATGTGAAACAATACCGAAATGGTTAATTATCTTGAAAACTATAAACATTTTGTGTAGGCATGTATATTAGAATGTTGTAGGTATTGATACAATGATCATTTTGATGTATAGAAAAAGGTCATGGGTTCAAAGGTCAAGGTCACAGATGTGAAACAATACTGAAATGGTTAATTATCTCGAAAACTATAAACTTTTTGTATAGGCATGTATATTAGAATGTTGTAGGTATTGATACAATGATCATTTTGATGTATAGAAAAAGGTCATGGGTTCAAAGGTCAAGGTCACAGATGCGAAACAATACCGAAAATGGTTAATTATCTCGAAAACTATAAACTTTTTTTATAGGCATGTATATTAGAATGTTGTAGATATTGATACAACGATCATTTTGATGTATAGAAAAAGGTCATGGGTTGTAAGGTCAAGGTCACAGATGTGAAACAATACCGAAATGGTTAATTATCTCGAAAATTATAAACATTTTGTGTAGGCATGTATATTAGAATGTTGTAGGTATTGATACAACGATCATTTTGATGTATAGAAAAAGGTCATGGGTTCAAAGGTCAAGGTCACAGATGTGAAACAATACCGAAATGGTTAATTATCTCGAAAACTATAAACTTTTTTTATAGGCATGTATAATAGAATGTTGTAGGTATTGATACAACGATCATTTTGATGTATAGAAAAAGGTCATGGGTTCAAAGGTCAAGGTCACAGATGTGAAACAATACCGAAATGGTTAATTATCTCGAAAACTATAAACTTTTTGTATAGGCATGTATATTAGAATGTTGTAGGTATTGATACAACGATCATTTTGATGTATAGAAAAAGGTCATGGGTTCAAAGGTCAAGGTCACAGATGCGAATCAATACCGAAATGGTTAATTATCTCGAAAACTATAAACTTTTTGTATAGGCATGTATATTAGAATGTTGTAGATATTGATACAACGATCATTTTGATGTATAGAAATGGTCATGGGTTCAAAGGTCAAGGTCACAGATGTGAAACAATACCGAAATGGTTAATTATCTCGAAAACTTTAAACATTTTGTGTAGGCATGTATATTAGAATGTTGTAGGTATTGATACAACGATCATTTTGATGTATAGAAAAAGGTCATGGGTTCAAAGGTCAAGGTCACAGATGTGAAACAATACCGAAATGGTTAATTATCTCGAAAACTATAAACTTTTTGTATAGGCATGTATATTAGAATGTTGTAGGTATTGATACAACGATCATTTTGATGTATAGAAAAAGGTCATGGATTCAAAGGTCAAGGTCACAGATGCGAAACAATACCGAAATGGTTAATTATCTCGAAAACTATAAACTTTTTGTATAGGCATGTATATTAGAATGTTGTAGGTATTGATACAACGATCATTTTGACGTATAGAAAAAGGTCATGGGTTCAAAGGTCAAGGTCACAGATGCGAATCAATACCGAAATGGTTAATTATCTCGAAAACTATAAACTTTTTGTATAGGCATGTATATTAGAATGTTGTAGGTATTGATACAATGATCATTTTGATGTATAGAAAAAGGTCATGGGTTCAAAGGTCAAGGTCACAGATGTGAAACAATACTGAAATGGTTAATTATCTTGAAAACTATTAACTTTTTTTATAGGCATGTATACTAGAATGTTGTAGGTATTGATACAACGGTTATCATGATGTAAAGAAAAATGTCATTGGGGTTTAGTATTTATGTTGTCTTTAAATCTATCAGCTAGCCATTAGTTATCAGGTGAGTGTATCAGGCCCATGGGCCTCTTGTTATTTTTATTTTTTGTATGCTATTTCATTATATACAGAAGGCTAATAGTTCATATTTATCAGCAATTGGGTAGGTGCCAGAATTAAAATAGTTCATTGCTATAGAGATTGTTTTAAAAGAGAATGTCTCAGGAATTAATAAGCCAGTAGAGATTCATGAAGTCGGAGCAAAATCAATATTCAAATATATCAATACAATTTTACATTGGAATTGATACTGTTGTACCCAATTCTCTCTGTTTTGGCCATAAAAAAGGTGCTGTATTACTATTACAATGAAACCTTTATAGTCCAGACAGCTACAAATTTTGGACACTCTCCATGGGATCCAAGTTTTCATGCTACATAGAACACCTTTAAGCCAGCCATCAAAATTGAGAGGCATTGCTGTATGTACAATAGTTTTATTGGAAATTATTTATACATAATATATGTAAAACAAAAACATCAATTTTGTTAATTTTGTGCTTTTTAAGTTTAATGTTCTATTTCATTACACAGCTGGGTAGATTTTTTTTTTATTTTTATACATTTGGCGTTTATCCTATCAGTACTTTCGGTACTTTGATTATTTTTATACTGTTTCTTCTCATGTCTTGATATGTATATGTATGTTACAGTTAATGTCTTAAGTTTTAAATCAGCTTTTTACTGAATAAAATAAAAATTTATCAATTGTTTATACAGTATTTGTAATTCATGATAATGCCCTGTAAATGAAATGGGAGACTACCCACTACTACCCCTCTCAGTCCACTGAGACACATTGGATAAGAGGAGATACATATGTTCAGAATCCCTTTCTGTGTTTTTAGTCACTTTTATTCATTTTACCCTTTTCTTGAAATCCAAAGAAATCATGTGATCTGTTTGTGAAAAGAACTGGTACGATTATGAGCACACTTCAATTTGGTTAGGAGCGCAGAGTAATAAAAGTATATATTTCATGGGTATTTAATGATGCTTATATCTGACTGGTTAATATGTTCTTCTTATAATCCCGTATTATTGATAACTTTGGGAACCGGTGTAAAATCCATTGTTGTGGGGTCATCATTATTTTGTTCGTAGGAAGTGAATGCAATTAATGGTAAGCAACGCTAAGCAGAATTTTAAATTTAAAAAAATCTTGAAACCTTTTTGAAATGCTTGACCTTTTTGAAATGCAATCAAGACAGAATAGCCCAAAGAAGTAGGTTGTATAGGACCAAATACATGAGATAATAGTATAAAACTCATGTCCTGTGCTAAATAGGGATTCATAATATTTAAAATGGTGGATATGCAGTGGCGGATTTAAGGGGGGGGGGTTGCGGGGGGTTGCAATCCCCCCTTTGAAAAATTAAAAAAAAAAAAGAGAGAGCTATTGACTGATTAAAAATTATTTTCTTGGCCCCCATCGAGGCTCTGCCCTAGACCCTCGTTTCTGGAAGCTCGCACCTAGCATTGATATAATTCTCAACCCCCCCCCTCCCCCCCTTTCAAAAAATCTTGGATAATTCTCAACCCCCCCTTTCAAAAAATCCTAGATCCGCCCCTGCTATGGCAGAGTGGCACTGCCACCAGCTTTTGGGTTCAAACCTCACTCCGGGCTTGAAATTTTCGGAGATAATTATCATCTCGTGCCCATACTAGAGCCGTTAAAAGCTCATTACTCGAAATTCTTTCGGATGAGACTAAAAGTCAAGGTCCTGTGTCTTGGTGCATGCTAAAGACACCTCTGTAGATGTCGAAATGGAGTAGGCAATTTGTGGCTGCAGTACATGGCATTTACAATTAGAAACGAGGCTTAGCAACATATAAGACATAACTGGTGTTTGTTTCATTGCCATGGTTTTGAAACGGGGCTGGTGGGTTACTGAAATATAAAGAGATGGACTTTACAATGACAAGCGAACACAAAACATGCGACAGTAAATCATTAAAATGTTTATCAAAAAGATCAGATAAACCAGGAACCGCTGGGTCATAATGGCAATGGTATTCATTCAGGCACCTGAAATAATGATAAAACGTCATCCAGAGGTGTGGTTGAAGTTCGTTTATAACCGGCTTCACTTCCTTGGTGGAAGTTTGCGTGTTTAACTTAATTTGCCAACTTCCAGTTTTTACTTTGCTTTGGGATTGTGGTTCGGACATGGATTTGTTCTCTTGTTAGCTCACCTGAGCCAAAGGCTCAAGTGAGCTTTTCTGATCACAATTTGTCCGTTGTCTGTCGTCGTCGTCGTCGTCGTCGTCGTCGTAAACTTTTCACATTTTCATCTTCTTCTCACGAACCACTGGGCAGATTTCAACGAGACTTGGTCAGAAGCATGTCTGGGTCGGTGCAATTCAGATTTGTTCGTGGCATTGCCATGGCTACCATAACTAGGTCAAGGTGACCTAGGGGTGCAAAAATCTTAAAAAATCTTCTTCTCCGAAAGTATTGATTGGAGAAAAAATCTGATGTGATATTTGGCTTCTCTAGGGTCTTAAGCCTGTAGTTTGTTCATTTCGTGAAATTCGGTCGAAAAATGGGTTACGCGTTTTTGCGTTTAATTTTGAAAAAATCGTAAAATAGCTTCAAATTGTTATAACTTGACTACTTGACCAGATAATGACATGGGGTTTTCAGTTTTGACATCTTCTTGTTAGTATCTTCAAAATGAGGTCAAGGTCAATTGTGAAGGTCGTGACCTAATTTTTTTTACCTCTGATTATACTTATTATCTCTAAAACTATAAACTTTTTGTATAGTCATGTATATTAGAATGTTGTAGGTATTGATACAACGACCATTTTGATGTATAGAAAAAGGTCATGGGTTCAAAGGTCAAGGTCACAGATGCGAAACAATTCCGAAATGGTTAATTATCTCGAAAACTATAAACTTTTTATATAGGCATTTATATTAGAATGTTGTAGATATTGTTACAACGATCATTTTGATGTATAGAAAAAGGTCATGGGTTCAAAGGTCAAGGTCACGGATGCGAAACAATACCGAAATGGTTAATTATCTCGAAAACTATAAATTTTTTGTATAGGCATTTATATTAGAATGTTGTTGATATTGATACAACGATCATTTTGATGTATAGAAAAAGGTCATGGGTTCAAAGGTCAAGGTCACAGATGCGAAACAATACCAAAATGGTTAATTATCTCGAAAACTATAAACTTTTTGTATAGGCATGTATATTAGAATGTTGTAGGTATTGATACAGCAATCATTTTGATGTATAGAAAAAGGTCATGGGTTCAAAGGTCAAGGTCACAGATGCGAAACAATACCGAAATGGTTAATTATCCCGAAAACTATAACTTTTTGTATAGGCATGTATATTAGAATGTTGTAGGTATTGATACGACGATCATTTTGATGTATAGAAAAAGGTCATGGGTTCAAAGGTCAAGGTCACAGATGCAAATCAATACTGAAATGGTTAATTATCTCGAAAACTATTAACTTTTTGTATAGGCATGTATATTAGAATGTTGTAGGTATTAGAAAAAGGTCATGAGTTCAAAGGTCAAGGTCACAGATGCGAAACAATACTGAAATGGTTAATTATCTCGAAAACTATAAATTTTTTGTATAGGCATGTATATTAGAATGTTGTAGGTATTGATACAACAATCATTTTGATGTATAAAAAAAGGTCATGGTTCAAAGGTCAAGGTCACAGATGCGAAACGACCCAAATGGTTAATTATCTCGAAAACTATAACTTTTTGTATAGGCATGTATATTAGAATGTTGTAGGTATTGATACAACGATCATTTTGATGTAAAGAAAAAGGTCATGGGTTCAAAGGTCAAGGTCACAGATGGGAAAACAATACCGAAATGGTTAATTATCTCGAAAACTATTAACTTTTTGTATAAGGATGTATATTAGAATGTTGTAGGTATCGATAAAACAATCATTTTGATGTATAGAAAAGGTCATGGGTTTAAAGGTCAAGGTCACAGATGTAAAACAATACTGAAATGGTTAATTATCTTGAAAACTATAAACGTTTTGTATAGGCATGTATATTAGAATGTTGTAGTATTGATACAATGATCATTTTGATGTAAAGAAAAAATGGAGTCATTTTTAGTATTTACGTTGTCTTTAAATCTATCAGCTAGCCATTAGTTATCAGGTGAGCGTATAAGGCCCATGGGCCTCTTGTTTTTATTATGCTTTTTTAATTTAATCATAAAATACATTCAAAAAGTGGTATGCCATACTCAATGTTTTAACAGTTAAAAGACCATGATTTGTATACTCCAGATGTATAATTGTAAAATAAACGGGACTAGGAAATACTACAGTGATGGTACGATGAGAGGACCACACGGCTACTGAACCCCTCCCTCCCTACTGTGCCATTAGTAAAACGCGTGCTTACGGATCACAGTACCATTTGCCACCTCATTTCGAATCCAGCTCCGACAGACCCTTTAGTGTGAAAAAAGTTTGTAAGTTTACTTGCCGAAAGTAAGTGTATATGTCCCCAGCCGCAATTAGTATGTCAAAAGGTCAAGGTCACAGGACCATAAAAACTTAATCGTATCGAATATAAGGTGTTAAGTTGAAATATCAAATTGATTTTAACAAGATGTATACTGTATTAAAAGAACCAAATTGGAGTCATGAAGGTCAAGGTCAATATCACAGGACCACAAAAACCGATTTCACTTTTTTATGTTTCTGCTCCTAAACTTTGTTTTTTATAAAAAGAGTGATATTAACAGGGTGTATGCAGTATTGAAAGAAGACATAATGCATACCAAATCGGAGTCGTCAAGGTCGAGGTCATAGCATCAAAAAACATGAAAAACATTGGAAATTGTATTTGTATTTGATTTAATGATCTTTTTTGTTTCTAATTGATGGTTATCAGACAGTGCTTTTCAATGTTTATCAATTTACAGAGGCAAGATATGAAGTTTTAAGTTGCAGAGGCTGAGTGTCAAAGCTTTTAAACACAAAACAAAGAGTTAATGTTTCTGTGTTTGGGGTTCACAACTTAAAAAATATGTATCCCCTTTCTTTATGCAACTCATTTTAGTAATGCAGTGGAGGATGCTGAGGTCAAACGTCTAGGTCATGTGTATTAGGTCATCAAGATCAAGGTCACATAATTGTACAAACTAATAATAAATGAAGAGGGGCATATATGTCAAACAGTGTCATGAATTGGTACTTTACTCTTGTTCTTCTCCAGGTTCTCCGAATTTCTCCATTATTCCTGAACCGACCGTCGAATCTTGACTTGGACATACTAATGATGGTGATTTTGTTATCATATTCGACACTTTTCTAAAGTCTTGGGTTTAATTAATAATGGACTCATAATGTGTAAATATCTCGTTTTGTACTTTATTCTATTCGTTTTGTTGCCACCAGTGTACATAGCTGTGTATTCTATACAAGTTGCGCATTCAGATTCAATATTTAAATTAAAAAAGGATTGTTCTCCTTTATTTTTTTAAAGAAAAATCCACATTTAAATATCCCTATAGACACTTCTTTGTAGTTCATAAAAGTAAGGTGTAGTTCCAATTAAGAATTATGACGTTAATGAACCGATAATGAAAGTATAAAATAAAACATATGTTAGTTTCCTCCGGAGAACGGATAATTGGTGAAGAACGGAGGGACCTTAGGGGAGATACGTCTACTACGGTAATTAGTGAATGTGAAAGCATGCAAAACTATACAAAATCCTGAACTAGGGATTTCATTACTGGCTTTTAAAAATGTTAGATTGTTTGCTGTTCTTAAATGCCAAAAGCAATATCTTTTCAGATTACATAAAACATATTGACTGAATCACATGACCTAAGTCAATGATCAGACAGGAGAATGACATTGAGAAATCGGCATTGTTAAGTGTTGTGTTGTATAAATCCTTGAAAATTGTAATTGAAAAAAAATATTTCTGTCGTTTCACATCATTTTTAAATTATATCTCCCTGCTCATACATACAAAATGTCTTGATATTTGGTCTATTTTTATTGAAGTGGGTTAAAAATAAGTCCACGAAATTGAAATGAAAAAAAAACTTCTCTTGAGAGCCAAATATGTTTTCCCGCGACCATAACCTTTACCATATGCCCTTGGTTCAAGGCCATGACACACCTTTGGACCATTGAGATTAATTATGTGAAGTTTTATGACAGTCGTCCAAAGCAGCTTTAAGATATGGCTCAGGCACGATTTTGCATGGACAGACAAACATGGTGATTCCTATATACCCCCTCAAACTAGTTTCGGGGGTATAAATAGAGTGCTAGGCATCGATAACCATGTTCCTTTTCACAAAAAGACATGAAAATATGAAAATAAACTAGTTTTTATCTTTCAATGAAATTTTTTAAGACGTGGGAAAAATCACATTATTAAGAGAAAAGGATAACCAAATAATAAATAAATAAATAAATAAATAAATAACAGACTAAAAAATATTTCCAATCCCCAAATGTAGCCCGTGTCTTTATTATACTTTATTACTCCTCTACCTATTTCCCCTTTTGTGGTCACGTGACTGTATATACATAGATGCTTTAAAACAGTAACATCAACCAAGATGGAGACGACTTTATATATACTTCTACTGTATTCTTACTTATCGTGTGTGTATTCTGTGGAGATGGTGGAGAGTAAACCCAAAATAAAAGGTAAGTTACATTCTAAAATACGACAAAATTTTCTTAAAAATGAAAAAAAATCGTGAGAAGATATCAGAATGGTTATAACTGTTGAAAATTCTCCGTGTGTTATTATTGTTTGGCTGAGTTCCCAGCATCTTAAAGTTAGTACACAGAGTACGGAAGTGTTGTGTTACCACTTCAAACAAGACGTATATTTGTTAAGATAGGGAAAATATTTCACATGGTACTTGTGTATGTAATTGTTATGACACGAATGGAATTTGTATAAATAATTCTGATACAAAAAGACGTCCTGTTACACATCAAGTTCAGGCCTCAGATTCACAATCACCCCTTACTAAGATTTCCTTCACTTAAGTCTAGCAAAATTTAAATCTTAAATAAGTTTGTTATATTTAAGATATTGGGGAATTTAAGTTCTCATTTTAAAGATCACTGCAAGCTTATGACATATGTATTCTAATTTGGTAGAAAATTTGTATTTTTATGTCCACAACAGATTACCAAAAATAAGCTAAATTTAACTTTGTTAAGAGAGCCGTATCAGCATTATTGCAGCTATTAGCGGCTACATTTGGTCTAGAAAATGTAAACGCTACAATAGTTAAAATGGTTAAAAAAAACCTGAGAAATTGGGGGTATTATCAGTGTTCAACAATATGGATGGCGTATTGGAAATCGTAAGAGAACGAACGTATTCCGTACCTCTATGGAAAATTGGCATTAAGTCTCTTTTGGATAAATAATGTAGTTATAAACAGAACCAATACATCAATAATTGTTACTGTAAAATTAAAATCGACTGCGTATCTAATGTGCAGTATTTAATATCTCGTTTCCTATGTTCTTCAAACACTTTGTTCTAACTGCTACGAGGGGAAGTCAGAAAGTTCATAGAACAGCGTATTCAGTCAAGCGTAACACACATTTCTTTACTTATTTAGACAACACAACATTCCGCCATTTTAAACATAGGTTAATTTGTCACAACATATTTGTGTAATTCTCAAAAGCATTCAAAGTTAGTGACCATCAAGCAATGATGGAAAATCAAAATGTTGAGTTTAGGGCAGTAATAAAGTTCCTCACAGTAGAGGGATCAAATGCCAAAGAAATTCACCGGCGAATGGCAGAGGTGTACGGTGACAGTAGTCTTGCCTATTCCACAGTGGCAAAATGGTCAGCTGAATTTAAACGTGGGCGCACCTCAATGAAGGATGACCCACGGTCAGGTCGGCCAGCTGATGCCATCACAAAAGAAATTGTCACGTCTGTGGAGACCCTCATCATGAATGATCGTCGAATTAGGATTGATGACATAGCTAGGGAGTTTGACATTTCACATGGAAGTGTAACACGGTTATCCAAGAGCATCTTGGGATGTCAAAAGTATCCGCAAGATGGGTCACCAGAAACCTAAATGTGCAGGATCGCTTCCAAAGACTCCAATCAAGTCGGGAGCTTCTTGGCATTTATAATGACAATCCGGAGAGCTTCCACTTACGTTTAGTAACTGGTGATGAAACATGGATTCATCATTGGGACCCAGAAATAAAAAAGAGTCCATGCAATGGAAGCACCATGGCTCACCCCCACCAAAGAAATTCAAAATCCAACCATCAGCTGGCAAAGTCATGGCCACTGTTTTTTTGAGATTCTAAGGGTGTTCTGTTAATCAATTATAAACCTGCTAGAATTTCTATCACTGGGGCTTACTATGCTGATCTAATGAAGAAGCTGAAAGCTGCTATTCAATTAAAAAGGAGGGGAAAGTTGAGCCGAGGGGTATTGCTTTTTCACGACAATGCTCCTGTGCACAAGTCAAGGATGGCACAAGCAGCGATTCGTGAATGCAAGTTCGAACAACTTAATCACCCACTCTACAGTCCCGATTTGGCACCCAGTGATTATTTCCTATTTAGAAATTTGAAATCATTTACGGGGAATCAGATTTCCTGATGATGATGGACTTAAGGCTGCCACAGAGGCATGGTTTCAGGACCAAACCGAAGACTTCTATTTCAAAGGTATAGACAGTCTGAAAGAAAAGTGGGCTAAGTGCATTGGGGTAAATGGGGACTATATTGAAAAATAATAATAAAATGTATGGTTTGTTGCGGCAATATATAACCCGTTCTATGAACTTTTTGACCTCCCCTCGTATTGTTTTTTAGTAAGCAAGTTGTATACTAGTATCATGACACAGAGGCCACCGGTCGTAAAATAAGTCAGTTTGTATGCGCTCTGAATTAAAACTTGAACCATTTCACTGGATATCATTTTGCCATTAGATCCAGCACCCGTCCAAAGTCGGGTTTTATATTCCGTGATCACAATATATGTTTATCATTGTCATTAAATCCCGTCAGGGATCGTCCAAAGTTTTTCAATTGTCACTGTCCTTCGTCGAGTGAAACAGCGCACTAAATAATTTGTAACTATTTAGTTAAGAAATAATTATTTAAAAATGTAAACAGTACCAGCTACAACTGAAGCTTTTTATACCCCCTCTGCAAACGAAGTCAATGGTGTATATAGGAATTATACTTGCTGTCCGTCTGGTTGTCCGTCCCAATAATGTGTCCGCTCCATATTTTCCAGGTCTATGGATGGATTTTGATTAAACTTGGAACAAATGTAAACCAACATGTGAAGGTTTGTCGTACATCAAATTTATGTGCATAATTCAAAGGTCAAGGTCAGGAGGTCAATGTTAGGGGCGGGGGTATTTGGCTCTCAAGAGACAGTTCTAGTTACTCTGGCTAATATCAAAACGAAATGGCGACAATGCATAGTCGTTAGTTTCAATTTCTTTTAACATTTAAATGAATGAATGAAAAGTTTAAGGAAATCGAGGTTAACATTGTAACACCTTTTTATCAACGCATTATTTGAAAGGTTTGTCTTTGCGATATATTTTCTACATGTTGACACAAAACAACAACAGAAGTTCGATTTTTCGATTTATAGCTATCAATCTGATATTATATCTACTTATGACAACAACATTCATAAAAACATAGATGATAAAAATGAAATGAAAATAAGTGTGTAAAATTATATCTCATTTTGAAATAAAGATGATAAATAAATAAATAAATAAATAAATAAATAAATAAATAAATAATATAGGAAATGAATATGAAACTTAAGGTGAATGAAAATGAAAAATGAAACATTATATATGTACATAAGAAAAAATTATAAATGGAAATAAAAACAAATTAATATACAAGTTTTTGTTGTATGAATATATAGATTAAAATTTCGATAACGGCAACAATATGAGTTGTCTAACAACAAATTCATCATTCTGTCCATAAAAGCAGAATTATATCAATATCAATATACATGTATCTTCATTTTTCTCTAGATGACCATTTTAACTTTAATTTAACTTGTTGACTTTTGTTTTCCCTGACACGCCATTTTTTATTCTTCTCAAGCCTTTTGTTACTCTTCGGAATATCCCTGGTTTCTTTCCAGTTTTCTGTTTGGGCTGGTACTCATGGTTGTCTATTTGAAGAATATTTACTTGTATTTTGTCTTGTACATTCTCTTTTACTACATAACCAATAGCTGTATGTATGTCAGCATTTTCTTCTTTTTCTTGTCTGAAAAAAAAAAGAATACTAAATTCATAAGAGAAACCACGACAATGCATATCTTGCAAAGTGTTATAATGTAATTCTGATTGTAATATATATATAGGTAAGGGAAAATGCAGAGTTAAACTTGGGATCAACCGGAGACCCCATACTCATTTCATGTTACTATCCAATTTTGAGCTAGGAAATTTTTGAAACTAAAAAAAATAATTACTAAAATAATCAAATTTTTCTAGTTCCGCTGTAATTTGATCAATTGTCGAAATGTCACTGCAAAATGTTCAATGAGTTTGAAAATAACAACTTTGTATTCGGACGAAGCAACATTACACGCACAAGCGACTTGACCCCAAATAATGTCTTAATTTATTAATCTTTAATAAAATACCAGTAGTTTTAAATAATAAAGCCGTTTATTTATTTATTTATTTATTTATTTATTTATTTATTTATTCATTTAATTATTTTCTGTTTCACGTGAATCCAATGCTACAAACGGCCATTTCAACAACCTACCTGAAATAAGTCTTGAATGTTGGCTCTGGACCCCGAGCTTGGAACAATTCTACTGGACACGGTCTGTTGTAATGTCCTCACACTGGTCCCTCATATGCCGCCGGATAGATTTTCCAGAAGCACTTGTCACTGAGTGAATGTGGCATGACTATGCTACTGTGCTCACAACTATTGCTGATAAGAAAATTTCGCTTTTTGCTGCCGCTCTGTTGCGCTGATCGCCAAGAACTGAATTGTGTTGTAACTTCGGAGGGTATTTTACGTCATTTAATTGTCGCAATGTTGCCGAGTAACCGATATGTTACGTCATATCCGCTACAATCTCGTTACCATGTTATAAAAAATTGCAGTATCGAACTCGATGCCTTCAAGTCAATACTGGTGCTGCAATAGCGTCTGGCCATACAATACATATCGAGGCAAAACCACTACTATCTTCTGTTACAGAGTTACTTGGAAAAATAACAGTTTCGTGGCCGATATTTCCTAATTTAAGCGTGTACCTAGCGATTGAGCTACACAATCACCTACCGATCTGGGTCCGGCGCTACCTCCGACTAACTAAATAACACATACCCACATAGAACAGAAACCATATGTCAAAATAATATATTCGCGAAAGATTTATTTTGAGTCTTTTTTGAAAGTTGGTAAGTTAATTTTGGTCCCTCCAATTTTAACATTGCTGTTATGGGCATATTATATCCGAAAACAAGTTCAAAACGTTTAAACACTATAAGGAAACTTTCATATTTATGTAAAACGACAAATTAAATGTTTTTATTCTGTTGTAGAGTGCCATGGAACCCATGTCGGGTTTGGATTCTCTGGGAATCTGAAAGCCCATTATAATGCACTGGTTGCCAAGTACAAAGGTTGTACACACGTCGAGGGAAACCTGGAGATCACCAACTTTTATACCTCAACAAACATAACGTATGATATGTCATTCTTGTCAGACATCGAGGTAGTCACGGGTTACGTTTTGCTCGGACTTCTAGAAGTGGACACCATACCACTCGTGAACCTGAGACTTATAAGAGCCGACAATACATATAACATAAAGAACATGGAATATGGGCTTATCGTCGCCATTACCTCAGCAGGGGAACCGGAAGATCCGGACGATGAGGTCGTGGGATTGCGAGAACTGCAACTACCAAATTTGAAAGGTACGAGTGTTTTCCATCGAATATTCGAAGTAAACAATGTTCGGAAAACATTGATGTAACACATAACATTGCAGGACCAAAAGCTATCTAACGTCGAACACCGTTTAGGCATTATAATACTGTCTAAAAATAATTTACCTGATAATAAAGACCATGTTGAGTGTCCACACATTATTCTGATTAGTAAAATAGTCAGATGTCTCCATAAGGTTATGAGACGTAACTGAATTTGTCTTGGAATAAGGATAAATACCATTCTGAAGAGACAAATTCTTTATCTGAATAACAATTATAATGACAATGTATTGAGCCGCTTAGGAGAAAAATGCTCACGCACATAAATAAAACAAACAAATAGATAGATAAATAACATTTAGGTCATTGATTATAACTCTAACCAAAATGTCTACTACATGTATTTATTTTTCGAAATCTATTTTTCTAAAAGTATCAACCGAAATGTATTTCCGGATAACATTACAATGACTTTTTATTGTGCCTGTCTAGGAAACGTTTGCAATAACGAATAAACTACATCTGTTATAATCTATTAAATTAATGTTCTCAGTTACTTATCCTAATTTATTTAGCACGAGGTTAGACCTACATGTCGCCGTTAGAGCTTTAAGCATATTCTAATTTTGCCCTTTCTTAACTTGTGTCTTTCTTACTTAATAATGATGTTATATACCATATTTTTTAATGTATTTTATGATTAAATTAAAAAAAATGGTATATGACAATGATCCAAATTGTTATTTATTGCAGAAATTTCTCGGGGTAAAGTATTGTTAAAGAATAACCCAAACCTACGTTATGTTGATACTATCGATTGGCATGCTATAGTACCAGGGGAAAAAGAACCAGTCACCTACGGAGCACAGGCATACTGTTCAAATTGTAAGTTACCTGTAATATTTTAATTTTTCTATGGAAATATTTGTGGCCCATTTGTATTGGAGACTATTGTCATGTACAGAATTATGAGTTTGTTGAAAGATAGACATAATACAAGAAACAAAATAGTTGATTTCCTCGTAGACATGTTTAGGGGATGTTCTCGTCCAACATAACATGAATAATGATTCGAACTTTTGAATATTTTGCTTTGTAAAATATTTGAAATTCCGTATAGAACACTAAGCGCAATTACGTCACTAGAAGGGGGTTTTACCGGAATAATTGCGAAATTCCGGAATAGTTAGACACTTTCCGTAATCTTTGGAAAAATCCGGAATCTTAAGACAAAAATCCGAAATAATAAGTCAAAATCCGAAATAATTAGGCAAAATCCGGAATAATCAGACAAAATCCGGAATAATTGGTCAAAATCCGGAATAATAAGGCTATATTTTTTACGGTAAATTTTCCGGAATCTAACGATTCCGGATTTTGTCTGATTATTCCGGATTTTGTCTAATTATTTCGGATTTTGCCTAATTATTTCGGATTTTGACTTATTATTCCGGAAAATGTCCAATTATTACGGTAAAGTATTTTAAAAAATTTAAATTTTTAATTCGCGCCATTTTGTCGTTTTTCACCAACGTGCAAATAGTCGCACTTTCTAGAAAACTGTGTAAGGGGAAAAAAATACCTAAAACTATCTATCACTTAGCTCGACAGCAGTTGACATCCTTTCATACAGAGGCTTTCCGTACGAACGCATGTGCGCATGCGCGGATGTATCGTGTTGATACCGTGCTGACATATATATGTCTCTGGCTGAAGCTAACAAAGATTTATAAAGGATTAACTTTAATTTCTTAATAAAGTTTTGAAATATTAAAAACATTAATTTATTCCTCATATCATAAAAAAGTATAAGTTTGATGTTTTTGATTAATTTTAGAGATTTTGGGACTTATTACGTTTGAAATTTTTAAGCTTTCAATATAGATAAAGAGGGTAATATAAAAAAAATATTTAATAAGCTTTTGGGGCTACTTAACTTTTATTAAAAAAAACAGGTTTTTACGTAAAAAACTCACTGTATATATGACATGATACCTATGATAAACTGATACAGGTATGGGAATAAAATTAAATTAACTGCTTCATTTATTCATATGCCTACCATTTATATCCACATGCATCACAAGTTAATTTCAACAAATATGCAGTGGCGGATCCAGCGGGGGTTGGGGGTTTCTCTCACAACGCAAATTGTCACTCAACCAGTGGACCAGTTAATTAGTGGTACTGGTTAATTATCTGCGTACAGGTAGTTAATTGCTATCAGGTGATGATGTAATGTGCCAGTTCGCTGAGGCATGAAAGAATTCAGGTAGTACTGACCAGTCTTAAGTGATAATGTTATTTACCTGATCGCTGAGGCATGAAAGAAATCAGTAGATGTCGTTAATTAGGAATACTAATTAAGAGACTTCGGTCTTGTAAAAAAGACTGAATTTTAAACATGATCGTTATCAATACTCCAAGCGTAATTCTTCTTCGAGGAAAGATTCCATAAAGAATGTGATTTCATCAATCATACGTGAATTATTTAATTTGACTTTTCAAACCAAAGGACATGGTCGAGAGAGAGAGAGAGAGAGAGAGAGAGAGAGAGAGAGAGAGAGAGCTAATTCAGAATAATACATTTTTTAGCACACGATTATCATTTTTGTATACTTTTATAGCGCGAATAAAAGCCCCACTTTTTATGCATTAAAAAAATTAATTGGTTCAAATGACAAAAATCAGTCTCTATTCGTCCGTTTATCGGCTATATGAAACTAATCCATCTAAAATGATCAGTGCTCTTTTCTGATGACGGGATTCTTGTGTGTCGCACCTGTGATATACCATTTTTGAAATTTAATCAAAAACTACATTCAAACAAGAGGCCCATGGGCCTGATACGCTCACCTGATAATTAATGGCTAGCTGATAGATTTAAAAAAACATAAATACTAAACCCCAATGGTTTTTTTTTTTTACATCATGATAACCGTTGTATCAATACCTACATCATTCTAATATACATGCCTATACAAAAAGTTAATAGTTTTCAAGATAATGAAACATTTCTGTATTGTTTCGCATCTGTGACCTTGACCTTTTAACCCATAACCTTTTTCTATACATCAAAATGATTGTTGTATCAATATCTACATCATTCTAATATACATGCCTATACAAAAAGTTTATAGTTTTCGAGATAATTAACCATTTCAGTATTGTTTTGCATCTGTGGCCTTGACCTTTGAACCCATGACCTTTTTCTATACATCAGAATGATCATTGTATCAATACTTACAACATTCTAATATACAAGCCTATACAAAAAGTTTATAGTTTTTGAGATAATTAACCACTTCGGTATTGTTTCACATCTGTGACCTTGACCTTTGAACCCATGACCTTTTTCTATACATCAAAATGATCGTTGTATCAATACCTACGACATTCTAGTATACATGCCTATACAAAAAGTTTATAGTTTTCAAGATAATTAACCATTGCGGTATTGTTTCCCATCTGTGACCTTGACCTTTGAACCCATGACCTTTTTTCTATGTATCAAAATGATTGTTGTATCAATACTAACAACATTCTAATATACATGCCTATAAAAAAGTTTATAGTTTTCGAGATAATTAACCATTTCCGTATTGTTTCGCATCTGTGACCTTGACCTTTGAACCCATGACCTTTTTCTATACATCAAAATGATCGTTGTATCAATACCTACAACATTCTAATATACATGCATATACAAAATGTTTATAGTTTTCGAGATAATTAACCATTTCCGTATTGTTTCGCATCTGTGACCTTGACCTTTGAACCCATGACCTTTTTCTATACATCAAAATGATTGTTGTATCAATACCTACAGCATTCTAATATACATGCCTATACAAAAAGTTTATAGTTTTCGAGATAATAATTATAATCAGAGGTAAAAAAAAATTAGGTCACGACCTTCACAATTGACCTTGACCTCATTTTGAAGATACTAACAAGTAGATGTCAAAACTGAAAACCCCATGTCATTATCTGGTCAAATAGTCAAGTTATAACAATTTGAAGCTATTTTACGATTTTTTCAAAATTAAACGCAAAACGCGTAACCTATTTTTTATCCGAATTTTACAAAATGAACAAACTATAGGCTTAAGACCCTAGAGAAGCCAAATATCACATCAGATTTTTTCTCCAATCAGTACTTTCAGAGAAGAAGATTTTTTAAGATTTTTGCACCCCTAGGTCACCTTGACCTAGTTATGGTAGCCATGGCAACGCCACGAACAAATCTGAATTGCACCGGCCCATATATACTTCTGACAAAGTTTCATTAAAAACTGTCCAGTAGTTTCAGAGGAGAAGTCGAAAATAGGTGTTAACGACGCACACACGCACGCACACACGCACACACGCACATACACACGCTGCGCTATGCCATAAGCTCACATGACCTTCGGTCAGGTGAGCTAAAAATGGTATTGTCCATGTCATATACCATTTTTTGAATGTATTTTTTTATATTAAATTCAAAAAATAGTATATGAGTAGTATGGTATCCGCATGACACACCTTTAATACACAATGCTGAAACTGACTAATTAGTCATTTTAAAACTAATAATATAATAACATTCACTTGAAAGTACAGGAGAGGTAGGAGACCTACCACTTCGATAGCAGCCAGCATAATTGGTAGAGTGCTCGCTCTGTAAATTTGAGGCCGCAAGTTTTGTCTTTCGGTCTGACCCAAGACTTGAAAAATGATAGTGACTGTTCGCTCGGCATTAGAAATGAAAGCGGGTCTTTCGGACAAACCTTAAAAACCGAGGCCTCTTGTCACCGCAGACATGGCACGATGAAAAATCCTTACTCATAATGCCACCAGTGCAAAGCACAGCTAAATTATTCTGCACATACACCTGTAGCTGGTGACGTCTCGATAAAAGTGAAATATTCCTGACAGAAGGATCGACGTATCGATCTACCATTTTCAAGGGGCCAACAACCTCTCTTCTGGAAATGTGTTGCACGACTACACCTCGACAGATAAAGAGGTGAGCTAAAAATGGTATCGACAAGTTACGACGGCGACGAATTTTTACAGTACAGTTTCTTACTCATTGAGACTAATAGACTCCTGTCAGTATGCCGTCAATGTTAAATTTTATGAAAAAGGCTGATTAGTTCTTTAACTCGCTTACATCCACCTTGAATGTAAGGTAAGAAGGAGTTACGACAGGGTTCTAGATGCAGGAAATCGCATCATATGTAATAAAAAAGTAAATTTTTAAGGGGAAACATGCCCCCAGACCTTCCTAGCTATAGGACATCGCGTTTTCGGCGCGAACTTGTGCCCCCCCTTTCAACAAGACTCCTGATGTGAAAATTCTTTCATTATAATATTTTCAGACAAAAAACAAATATTGAGTAGAGGGCTCATATTTATTTATTTATTTATTTATTTATTTATTTATTTATTTAATGGTCAATCAAACACAGGTCCGGGATTCAAACAATTTATTTATTTCAATAGTGGCAGTTTGACTACTAGTCGTTAAAATTAGGAAGGTGTAAATTAAGTATAATAAACATATCACGGTTACTAATTAATTTACCAATTAATTTACCATCGGCATACTTCACCAACAACTTACGTAACTACTGATAACGGAAGCAAATTCAAAACCCTTTAACCGTGGCAGACGAATGGTATAGTCCACGTGACAAATTTACCGGTATGGTGTTAATCTCATTAATTACCTAGATTTATTTGAATGGAAACTTACCGAGGTAATCTTCTTCCCAATCTCTGTTCCCAATAGAAGTAATATGCATGATATGACAACTTTTACCATTAAATACCCGTGTGTATTCAAATAAATAAATAAATAGAGAGGGAGAGGGGGTAAGTGACGGAGAGAAGACTACCGTATCTTTGAATTTAAATAAATAAATAAATAAATAAATAAATAAATAAATAAATAAATAAATAAATAAATAAATAAATATTATAGAAAGGGAGAGGGGTTTAGTGATGGAGAGAAGACTACAGCATCTTTAAATTACACGCATCAGTTTTAAACTGTCATGATTTAATATTTCTTATTTTATGACTTCGCAGTTAATAAATTTGTATTTAAATAAATAAATAAATAAATAAATAAATAAATAAATAAATAAATAAATAAATAAACCATCATTTCATCAAGTAAAACTAGTAAATCTTTCTGCACTATCGTCTTTTTGTGAAGATCCTTGGATCTAATAAAAATGTATTTCCTGACCTGATTTTAGTATATGGAGAGAGATGGAGAGATGGAGAGAGAGAGAGAGAGAGAGAGAGAGATTTTGTCAATCGAAACTTTTTTCACAAACGAACGTTCATAAAATTTGTCAATATTGCAAGATTTTATAATCGTAGAAGAGGGCCATGATCATGACACATTTAATCATCAGTCGGAGCGTTACTTTGCAATCATTAATTCATGACCGGTCGCTCTTTTGGATTTTCGTGTGAAAAAAACAATTATCATATCGGTTCCATCTACGACATTTAATACAGTGTTGGTTTTATATTGGCGTTCAAAGCAAGGTTGATCCCATCTACGATGTGTTCAGTGTTATATGTTACCATATTTTCATCTTTTGACAACGCGCATTATATTAGCAGCAACATTTGTATTAGTACATGTGTAATTTATCGTTTTTACGGGGAAAGTAGTAGATGGTTATGTAATGACGTTAACCACTAGTGCCAGTAACAGAGTAATGGTGATCTAACGGACGAACCATCCGTTCTGGAAAGCAAGATACTAAATTTAACGATGAACACGCCTGCTGCATGATCTGTGATAATTTAACAAATGTAATTAGTATAATTAATCACATGTATGAAAATGGTGTGGTCCCCAAATGCCTAACCTCATGAGAGATGGGGATTAAGGGGCCTATTCAAGGGTGTTTTACCTGTAATTTTACCTATAATTTACCTGTATTTTAATGTCATCATAATCATTTATTGTTATCCCTATTATACGAGATATAGTTACATAATTATGTATCTTAACTAATTATATAAGAGGACACGTGAACGAACATTGCATAACAATTAAACTGTGAAACATGGTAAATTAATAACTATATTTAATTATACAGCATATATAGTCAGAAATTACGGGTTTTTTAGTATCCGCGGGATAGTGTAAATCAAGCGTTCAAGGTTCATACAGTGTATATGAAAATAAAAAGTCATCGCAGCCAAGTGGTTATGTAATCGATAATTTTATCCGGGTGAAAATGTGTCCGGGAGAATATACTTTCATGGCAAAATCTATCCGGCGAAATAAATGTCATGGCTTATCCTTAAAATATTGTATACCTGTAAAATATTAGCCATGGATCAAAGAAAATATTATCCCACGAAAATATTCCATTTGGATAAAATAAACCTTTACAGTTTCCCATTCAATGTACATTATTTCGAAATTATCTACACTCGATATAAATCTACTGTATTTTTTGTTCGTGGAAGTATAATAAACATTTATATTTTAACATATAAATTCTTCCTATTTACAAAAGACATATTAATTTATAAATAAATTTCCGATATTTTATTTACCGTAGTTTAGAAAACTTGATAAAACCAATACATCGGCACGGTGAACACCATGCAGGCAAATTAAAAATGGCGGCTGATCGAGGGCGGAACATTTATTACAAGTATTTGTAAGGTATTTTTCCCCTTACACATGTTCATTGAAAGTGTGACTATTTGCACGTCGGTGAAATAAGACAAAATGGCGCGAATTGAAAATTTGAAATTTTTAAAATACTTTACCGTAATAATTGGACATTTTCCGGAATAATAAGTCAAAATCCGAAATAATTAGGCAAAATCCGAAATAATTAGACAAAATCCGGAATAATCAGACAAAATCCGGAATCGTTAGATTCCGGAAAATTTACCGTAAAAAATATAGTCCAATTATTCCGGATTTTGACCGATAATTACGGATTTTGTCTGATTATTCCGGATTTTGCCCAAATATTTCGGTTTTTGACTTATTATTCCGGATTTTCGTCTTAAGATTCCGGATTTTTCCAAACATTACGGAAAGTGTCTAACTATTCCGGAATTTCGCAATTATTCCGGTAAAACCCCCTTCTAGTGATACTGTACCTCCATTTATCCTATCTTATCTTACCTTGCTGCTTACAAGTACCTTACAACACCAAAAAGCTTTACAGTACTCATTACTAAATGGTTTTGAGGTACACTCAAATTCTCTGTCAAAACGACAGTCAGAGAAATACTTTGGTTTGCTAAGTTCATTTTCAGAATTAATGTGTTTTTATTCTTACAGTATCTACAGTTCCTCTTTGCTAATTTGGCAACTCTAAGAGAACACATTGAAGTCATGTTAAGTGCGTTTTCCTAGCTTTTAGCTATATCTCCTTCTGTTTGGTACATATATTTGATCTTATTTTTCCAAGCATTATTGATACGGTATTAATTCTCATTTATGGAAAATACCAGTATGTGTTTTATAAATACCAAAATTAAATAACAGCTACTAAAAAGTATCACCGGAATACCATAATTCAATGTTTTACAGGTACATCAGAATGTGATTCTTCATGTGTAACGGAAGGAATACCGCGCTGCTGGGGACATGATTACAAAATGTGTCAACAAGGTTTGTATTGCCCTACAGGGACGTGATTACAAAATGTGTCAACAAGGTTTGTATTGCCCCTACTGGGGACGTGATTACAAAATGTGTCAACAAGGTTTGTATCGCCCCTACTGGTGATGTGACTACAAATAGTGTCAACAAGGTTTGTATTGCCCTACTGGGGAAGTGATTACAAAATATGTCAACAAGGTTTTTGTTGCCCTACTGGGGACGTGATTACAAAATGTGTCAACAGGGTTTGTATCGACCTATATATATATGAAAAAGTATCAATGTTAATGTAGTATTGGCAATGCAAAAAGGAGCAACCAGTAGGTATTACATGTCAGAAAAAGTGCATTTCAATTTGCTTTGGTCATTGGATACAGATCGTATAATAAGTGCAATAGTTGTATACTCAGTTGTCCAATACGGCTTTGCCTTTATGGGCTTATTTGATAGATGTTCATCTAGTCGGCAACTAAGAGTAACAGTTATAATTTTAACTACTTATAAATAAAGCCAAATGTGTAAGTACTTTGAACGTATACCACTAATGTTAGTGCGATAGCACTTCACTTGCTGTGAATATTCAGAACTTGATTGGTTGGTTGAATGTTGGTTTACGTCACATCAACAGTATTTCTTATTTATCTCTTACTTTATTGAAAAACATTGAGTTGATAGCTAACACCTTATCCACTGTGGTCCCTGGTTTTGTTTTCGAAGCCCGAGGCAAATGTTCATATCTCCCTCACTCAACGGTAACAAATCGTTTATCATATCGAAATGAAAATATTAAAAAAAGTTTTTTAATCGTTTGAAACGACCATAAAATTCTACTCTTATCGGAGGCAAACGCTAGAATATCGAAACCGATTCTCTATCAATAACGTAATATCATTGTGACATTATGGTGTGTTCCAAAGGGGTGGGGTGATGTTTTCAGGAGGATAAACGATGTATTCTCCACCCTGATCACATGATTCAACGATCCATCGTATAGTAATAAGGTATAATTGTGAAAGTTATTATTCTATCCATTTGATCTCTTTAAACTGTTACCGTTATACCGACTCTATTTCAGTACAATCAATGACGTGTGATCCTAGTTCCACCTGTCCAGGACGTTGTTACATGTTAGGCTGTTGTCATCCTGAGTGTGCCGTAGGTTGTTTTGGACCATTTGAAACAGACTGTATAGTAAGTATTATAATCGATGAAAAAATAGTTTTATTTTGTCCAAAGCTATCCACTGGGGTCTGGAATAAAAGTTCTCATCACTGGTAACGTAACTAAAACGTGTTTGATTCCTAACCCCTTAGAAATAGCAGCCTTGATAATTCATCAATATATTGGCATACTTTTGATATACGACCGTTTTGGGAAAAAGTAAATGGTGATTACTTTCAATAATTTTGATTTTTAGTAGTTTAATCCACAATAAATGTATTCGTCTACCCGAAACCGAACAATAACAACCATGTTTTGAATGACAAGCATCACCGTTTGACCATTTTGCCAGACAATTTGTCTTTAAATACATGCAATTGTAATTGTTATCATCGGATATTTCTGTTATCTGGTAGCGAGTCAGTCAGGACTTCAATAACACCATTAGATACTATTTTGTCCTTATATTTCCCGGAAGGCTAATTAATGACGCGTGTTTTGTGTTTCATTAACTTTCTGTGTTGCGTTTCTGTGTTTGTCCCGCCATTGCAAACAAAGAACATGTGTTATAGTGCTGTAACGTTTCATATTTCTTGTTTTATTTCAATTCCAGATGTGTAAATATTTTAGGCATGATGGACGCTGTGTGTCATCATGTCCAACAGAAATGACATATAGAGAGGGACAATTTTGTGTGGATATTCCGTTCTTCAAAGAACCATGAACATCTACCTCTAATGTCACGTGACATGTAAAGCATTTTTGTCATAAAGTCAGTGTTTCAATCCGTATTTCGGATGGATGAATTGTGATGGCACATCATCCAAGACGAAGGATACAGAGTTCATGTGCAAGTTTACTAATGAGGAGTTATGGATGACAATCGGCTGCCAGACACTAAAACCAAGATGGCATATTTTGAACATTGTCAAAAATTATACTAGTATTTAATTAATTTGTAAATATTCATAAGAACATTAATGTTTTAGTGATTATTTTTGTGATGGTGAAACATTTTTGCAACTGAATAACTGAATGTGCATTTTCCACAGACCAAAAACTGATGTCATGGTAACATTTCTCGAAAGTATGCTTTTATTGGGATGAAGCATTGTGTGTATTGTGGAACACAACACAACGACTGATAAGAAGAGTTTTAACATTGATGAACACACACACACACACACAACACACACACACACACACACACACACACAGTTTCTATAACACTACCCGTGCATTGGGTAGAATATCGAATTTGCTATTGAATTGTCTATATATGCACCGGTTTCACAACACAATGTAATTTCTTAAGGTACGATTTTCCTTATAAACTTAAATCTGGCAAATTAAAAATCTTAAATTTTTTGTTAATCGTTGAAGATATTAGGAAACTTAAGGTACAATTTTAAAAATTATATCAAGCTAATTGTATCTGCATTTGGTGTTGACAAAAAAATTATTCTTAGTACCAAAAGAGCTTGCCAAAATCTGCTAAAATGAAATTAAGAAAAAATCTTAGTTAAGAAATGATTGTGAAACTGGGGCATGGACCCATATTTAACAACAACAACCATAGTGTTCATTTGTCATGTTCAGTATTATAAAAACGTTAACCTGTTTTATAAGTTAAACATTTTATTGTATTCGTTTATTTTTGTAAAAAAGAATAATATCAATATTTATTTGTACATTAGAACATAGAATAAAACTATTTTTTGTCTTCATCCATGATAGTGTTGTCTTTCTGCCACTTAACAATATCGATGAGGTAAAAAAGGAATTTAAAAATTAAGTTCAAACTTAACAGTATATATCATTTATCGACAGAATTGTGACTCCCATCAACCTCAAAGGTGTATCACAATAAATTTTGAATAAGATTTAAATGCTTCATAATCAAAACGTATAGAAAACCGCGACAATAACTGATAATACTGCAATAAGCAAGATGTTTGTGGTAAGTGAACATCCCCCGTCCAGTATGAAGACTTTGATATTGTCATCTGAAGGCGGTAATATCAGGGGTTTATCCGTCTGTATGACAGGTTCATTGCTGCCGTCTGTCTGTCCATCTGTCACTGTGTCGGTATGAACTGACTCCGTTGTGGTTTGTTCTCCAGTATTTGGTGCTAAGTCTCCAGTACTATTTTGTTCCGATTTTCCAGTATTGTTAGAGTCTGACGTCACAGAATCTGGAATCGGCGTTCTGGTAACCGGTACCTTAGTGACACGTGAAGTGGTAGTTGTAGTGGCACGTGAAGTGGTAGTTGTAGTGGCACGTGTAGTGGTCGTTGTAGTACTTGTAGTAGTAAAGTGAGTATAGTTCCCGTTTGTTGCTGCTTCTCGTAACGCTTTTAGTAGTGGAAACCTTACACTGCTACACAAATCATTACCAAAATAGAAGTCATCTAAATCAAATGACCAGAACATCATACCACCAAGTCCCATTCCTTTGGCGTATTTAACCTAAAAACAATATAACATATTTACAATTCTAATCAAATTCTCTGTAATAAACTATTTGAGGAGCGATTCAGTCTATCACATGATAGACCGAAAGCTTTACGTTTGGCCTTTTGTTTACTGACGTCATGGTTTTGCATTGCCGGCAATGTATGAATACATTGGTAACGGGACTACTTTACAAAGATGTTAACACAAAAAAAACCACCAAATCCGCATAATCAGATAATTCCGTTCGATATTACTAATGCACTGTCATCCAGTTCTTTCCAGTCAGGATTTCTTAAATAATGTAAATAATGCCTTATGTCTAGGTTTAATATGGATATACAGTTCAACCTGTCTATAAAGACCACCCAAGGGAAGCAGTACAAGTGGCCTTAATGGACAGGTGACCCTTTTCTAGAGGTTCAAATAACACAAATAAAGAGTAATTGTGATGAAATTTTACTGGTCTTTACAAGCTTAAGCAGGCCGTCCTTATATTGAGGTGGCCTTAAAGGTTGTATGATAGGACACAAACTCCGGTTTTCTTAACTCAAATTCAGCAAAGTTTGGTAATCTCTTTTGGAACTCCGAATAAACATTATTTGTCAAAACTAAAATAGATGTTTTAAGGTAGAAGTAATCTTCAAAACAACACCTTAAATTTATGAATATCTTGAAAACTAACACAAGGGCTCAAATTTCAAATTTGCCGACTTCAAATTAAGGAAAATTAGGTAATTGAAGTGATCTGGACGTAAACAAAGTACCCAGAGAAAACCACCACCAACCTTCGGCAAGGAAACTGAAAAACTGTGTTTCACACTAGGATCTGTCTTGGTGAGATTCGAACCCAGGTGTGTTTGTGTGTGTGTGTGTATTTTTTTTTAGTACGAGATACCTTTTCTTTCATGCTTCTTGGCGATTCATAACCAACCCACACATTATTCCGGTAAGCATAACTCATTTTCTGTTCATCGTCCCACCTTGCTGTGGCTCCTTGTTTAAGCCAACGACACACCTATAAATAAAATTCATTCTCCGTTAGAATGTCAACTTTTTATGTGTAAAAAGGGAGTTGATGGCCTGGAAAATGTACAACTTTACATTATCAACGGTCGGTGCCTTCATATAAGGACTGGTTTTAATTGTGATATATGAAATAATTATAAACCCGTTTTAATTCTGCAACATAAGACGTGGTTTCGAAATAAATTTCTTCTAAGTAGTGCTCGGACCAAGATTGAGGAAAAAAAGGAAAAAATTAGATGTGGAAATGAGAAAAAAAAGAACAAAATTTATTTTACCAAACCCACTTAAGGCAATACGATTTAGCAAAGCTTAGTTATACCATTGGCATTTTTATTCTTAATGAATCTTGTGTAATATACTGCAAGGATGGACGGACAATGCTTCAAGGAAGCTTTGAAGCGTCCTACAATACATAATAGAGGTAATATAAAAAATCTGGACCTCGGACTCATTGATTCTATGTGGGTATATATTCTTTAGTCGGGTTGGAGGTAGCTCCGGGTTTGGCTCAATTGGTTATTGTTTAGTTCAATCGCTTGGTCTGCGCTTGAATTAGGATGTATCGGGAACGACGCTTAATTATTTTCAATTATTCCAATAACGGGGAGAGAAGTGGATTTGGCTCGATAGGTGATCAGACGCTATTCCAGCGTCAGTGTTGAGAAGGTATCGAGTTCGATACTGCAATTTTTCGTGATAAAACGGTAACCAGGTTGTAGCGGATATGACGTTCCATATCGGTTACTCAGTAACATCGCCACAGTTAAATGACGTAAAACTCCCTCCAAAGTTACTACACAATTCAGTTCTTAGCTATCAGCACAACAGAGCGGCAGTAAAAAGCGGAATTTTCTTATCAGCAATATTTGTGAGCAGTGTCATAATCATGCCACATTCACTCTTTAGCGACAAGTGCTTCTGGAAAATCTACCCGACGGCATATGAGGGACCAGTTGGAGGACATTACAACAGACCATGTCCAGTAGGATTGTTCCAAGCTCGGGGACCAGAGCCAACATTCAAGGCTTATTTCAGGTAGGCTGTTGAAATGGTTTTTGTTAAAGCATTTGTAGCATTGGATCCACGTGAAATAGAAAATAAATAAATAAATAAATAAATAAATAAATAAATAAAATGCTTTATTCTTTAAAACTATTCAATTTGAAGATTTAGAAATTTTTAATATCTGCGATCAATTTGCTTCCGCGTGTAATGCTTTTTCGAATAAAAAGTTATTTTCATATTCATAAAACATTTTGCAGTGGCAGTCCAACAAAATGCAACGGAGAAACTATTGGTACCTATGACATTTGAATTATTTGAGTAACTCGTTATTTTTTAGGTTAGGGATTTCCTTACTCAAAATTGTAAAGTAACGTGAAAGAAAAAATGCAGGTCGAACCCAGACCCACCCCCCACCCCTGCACTAAAGGCGAATTATGATCTCCTCTTCGATTTCTAGTTTGACACTGCATTTCCTCTCTCCTTGTACAATTGGAATTATCAAAACACAATGCAAGGTATGCAATGTTGGGGTTTCTCTAATGAACTTTATATTTTTTTCAGACAAGAAAAAGAAGAAAATGCTGACATAGCTATAGGATATGTAGTAAAAGAGAATGTACAAGACCAAATACAAGTTACCACACATCAGATAGACAATCATGAGTATCAGCCCAAACAGAAAACAGGAAACAAATCAGGAATATTCCGTAGAGTAACAAAAGGCTTGAGAAGAATAAAGAACGGCGTGATCGGGAAAACAGAAGTCAAAATGGTTATGAAAATATATTGATGAATAAAATTATGCTTTTATTGACAGAATGATGAATTTAGTTGTTATACAACTTATATTGTTATATTGTTGGCGTTATTGAAATGTCAATCTTTATGTTTGTTTGTATATTCATTCAACAAAAACTTGTATATATTTGTTTTCATTTTGATTTATGATTTTTTTTCTCATGTTTTTTTTTTAATTAAGGAAACGGTTTCATTTTTTTAAATTTTCATTCACCTAATTTGTGTATTTAAAATTGATAAGTTTCGTTTACAATATTATTTATTTATTTATTTATTTATTGACAAAGTTTCATTTTCATTTTCAATTGTTTTTTTTCTTATTTATTTATAATCTTAAATTGAAAATGAAATATAATTTTATACCCTTATTTTCATTTCTGACTAATATTTATCATCTACGCGTATTTTTTACTGAATGTTATTGTGATAGTAGATATTGATAGACATAAATCGAACTATTGTTTTTGTTGTTGTTATCATTTTTGTTTTGTGTCATTTTTATGTGGATTTAACGGGAGACTATATCCTTATTGGAGAAATATATGCTTATATTTGACTTGATTAGTAGATCTAGAGACGTGGTAGTGTTAGGAATTTGGTACTTCTGTCATATACTCACTACTTTTAATGTTCTTATGAAATAATACATTCAAAAATAGCACAGGACAAGAATATTATTTTATGGAAATTAAAAATCACTACATGCGCACGATACTTCTACGCGATTGAGCCGCGAGGGATTCCCCTTATGTTCGATCTTATAAGGACTGATCTACCAGAAGTACGAGATTAGAAACTAGGCCAAACGTAGTGAGTTTAATCATCTAACTAAACACAACCAATTGATCCGTATGCTAGGAATGATCATACCAAGATTGAAGGTTGTATACGCTTATACTGCCAAAATCGTTTTTATCATACTTCCTATGGAAACATAGAAAATGTTAGTATTGAAAATTTTATGGGAGCCGATAACAATATCACCATACAATATAAATTATAGATCCGAGATTCTCTGTTTGATATACTGATGGAAGCTTAGTTGGTTTGTTGATTGGTTGGTTGAATGTTGATTACAAGAATTAATATTAACCTATCGAAAGTCCATGTGGTGCATAATTTTTGTGGAAGTATTCATGGCTTGATTTGTACTATTTTGTTTTGGAGTACCATTGCACTTTCCTGTAATGTAAACACCGCAAACCACTCGTATCATGCATTATACCGGTACAAAGCAAACCATTAGCGCCTACTATAGGAAAACCCCTGTCACACTAAGTTCAATCTGGTTGAAACCCACAACAGTAGGATCTAGTTAATTATTATGACATTTCATCGAAGTTTTATAGAATCCATCTAGACCAGCGTTGGTAATTGAGGTCACTAACACTTCTGTTACGGTTGTGGTCCATCAAATTTGTTTCAGAACCTTGGTATTTAGAGGCGATTCTTATGCTTATCCTTCCGGAACACCCGACCTCACTTCCCTGGTGGAAGGTCACATGTCAGTATCAATTTTTTAAATTTCCTTTTGGATTGTAATTCGGACATCGGTAACTGGTATGTTTGCCTTTTATTTTATACTTACTTCAAAATAAGACAATGATCCTTGTTTTGGAAACACTCCACCTAAATCAGTAGGTTCGTTTACTGGAGCCCCAACACCATGACTGTTAGGGTTACTCAGATAAAAAGATAAGGCCTTTCCTGTGGTACCCAGCACCAGCTTATCTGATGGGGCTCCTTCACTAATCCATTTACGAATGGTCCAGTCCTTTACTCGACATAAAAATAAATCTTAAAATTATTTTCCATTGTAAGAACATAATAAGTTTCAATTTGGCAAAGTTATGAATATAGTTTGTTTGAATTACAATATCACAAAATTAATGCAACATGGTTCACTAATGTAAACGGCATATACAGAAAACATGTGTCCATTTATGATATATATTTTTAGAGTTTCGTTAGCGATTATTTATGTCTAAGTAAGGTCTAATATGATTTGCAAACAACAACAAGGTGTGTGCAACGAATTACATTAGTCCAAAACAAAATGAAACAACATTGGATCAGACCAGCAATTGGCATCAATACCACGTGTGTGTGTGTGTGTGCGTGTGTGTGTGTGTGTGTGTGTGTGTGTGTGTGTGTGGTCGCAATCACGTGGAATGTGTTTTCTGCTTAAAGTAAGTTTGTAATATATATTATTTCATTGACTTAAGAATTCGTGGGCCCTGGTATCCACGAATCCAACAACAATGGAGAAACCACGAAAGTGACTGATTTTACAGTATCTAACCACATCGTTTTTGGACATATTTTCTCATTAAATCCAGTGTTCGTTCAAAGTTGTAAGAATTTATGATCTATGGTAACAAATTGTGCTAAAAGCTTGTTAGCTTGATAGCTAGTTTCCAAACAGACGCAGAGATATAGCTAACGAGGAGGACGAGATCAACCTGTCGATTCGGCATTTATTCGTTATATTAAACTTTCGACAGATCTGTGCTGTAATATACCAAGAAAAAACCAAAAGAAATGTCCTTATACATTACCTGTGAGAAATTTTGGTTAAAAGTTTTGTTAGACTTGCGGGAGTATAAAGGACTTGTAAATCCTGTCAATTTGCTCCATGTTCCAAAATAATCATATGTCATTACATTGATGAAATCGACATATCTGAAATAAAGGTCAGAGGTCATCAGTCTTATGAAATCTACAACCTAAAACAACTATGCTCAGTCGCAGAAAGCATGAAGTTAATAATTAATTAAACCATAATCATCACAACACTGATTTGCTTATTCAAGATTGACGTTCATTTTGTCTTGTGTGCAAATTGGTACTGCAATGATTTTTAAAAAAAAAAAAAAAAAAACATAATTGCATGTTACTTCCGTGAAGGTTTTTATTTATTTATTTATCTTATTTGCTGTATTTATTTTATTTTTATGTTTTTAATAGTGTTTCAATGAAATGCCAACAGGCAAATACAATGCAGTCATGTTTGTGCATAATACATTGCATTGCAGGTTAGCTTACTCAATGTCCAGATGCATAAAGCAATATGCATCTCTTCTCTCTCTCTCTCTCTCTCTCTCTCTCGTGTGTGTGTGTGTGTGTGTGTGTGTGTTACATAAATACCTACTTTACAATTTCTGGAACATTATAAGATTTTGTTATACTTTCTTCACTGGCTCCTGCAGCTATTGTTAACAGTAGTCTCTTTTTACCAGTTTTTGTACTATCATCTTCAAATTCTTGTCGAAGTGCCTATAATTAAAGCCAAGGATGTTACATACAGGAGTAGATTTCCAAATCGCAGAAGTGTGAATATCGTGATTTCATTTATTTTCGCGGTATCTAATTTTTGTGGTTTTAAGGGGGACACCCATTTTGTTGGATAATACTAGAGCCAAGGATGTTACATACAGGAGTAGATTTCCAAATCGCAAAAATGTAAATATCGTGTTTCATTTATTTTCGCGGTATCTAATTTTTGTGGTTCTAAGAGGGAGGGAAATCCATTTTATTTGATAGTTCTAGGTAATTCGTGGTCTGTGTGTTCCCACTGAAGGTGAGACAGTAATTACGTTGACATCCGTGGGTTAGGGTATACACGAACATTAGGATACCGCGAAAATTAATGGTTTCACAGTACATATAAAACAGTACTATGTAAACATATGAAACTGTTATTGTAATTTTAATATGTGTGTCATATGCCACTTTTTTAATTTAATCATAAAATACATTAAAAAAGTGGTATATGGTACATTGTCATATTCCACTTTTTGAATGTATTTCAGTATGATTAAATTTAAAAAGTGGTATATGAAATTTGTTAAGATGATGAACTAAGCAACTTTAACAACATGTGTTTTGACTGTTTAGTGAAATGGTGTTTCGTTCAAAACTTGCGGATGTAGTCCGACTCATAAAACGATGAGAAGAAATATTTCAACATTGCAACCTACAACAATGACATTTAGATTCTATGTCTTCCTTATTCACACGTTTGGCAACTTCAGACTGTTAATGGTGTGTGGAATGGTTCGATTCCACCAAAATTAACCTCAACTTACGACGTCATCGCAAACAGTGTCTTCACTGTCCGTCCACACATTGCCATCTTGACTTCTTGGTTATAATGGTAAATAGTAGATAAGGTATAAAATATATAGCCTGTGATTTAATGTCTCACACCAGTGCAGAGCGGGAGGTGTTTGAATCCTGGCAGGGTCATACACAAGGCATTAAAGAGATACTTCTTCTCGCCTGGCACTCGGTATTAAGACGACAGAATAAAGACTATAGACTTGTTCATTAGATATCAGTACAATGTAATAGACGAGTGGTATGCTTGTCTACGGCATGTTGACTCGGGGAGCTAGTACCCTAAAGCCGCCTTGAGTGCGAGATATTTTACGCCAGACCACAAAACACACTCGTATACATATCCCATGCATGTACCAAAATGCTCTCATCACGAATACTAGTACAGTAACGGTCTAACAAAAGTTTAACACTGAGCTAACGAAAATGATTCGAAGCTTGGCTACTGAGTGGCTGGGATGTGCATAGCTAGTGGCCTGAAAGCTGTCGAAAAAATAGATGACCGAGCTGCTTACCTAAAATGAGGAGGTGTACCTGACGGGGTATTGAGATGACCTGTCGATTTGGCACTAATTCCTTCGGTTAATGTTAGACTTTCGACAGGTCTGTATTGCTGAACAAATGTTGATGCGACGTTAAACAAATACAACCAAAACAACAACAACAACACAACAATCAAGTACTTACCTTAAGCATCAATGTGAAATCATCTTTAAATATATCTGTTGGAAATTCCCAGTCTATATCAAGTCCATCAAAATCTCTATCCCTAAGATATATTCTACAGTTTCTCGCAAACAAAAGTATGGACTCCCAGGTCTGTGAGACCCTTGAAAATTTCCCTGATACAACATCACCAGCTCCTCCAACAGACAACAGTGTAACTAAACCAGGATGTTTTTTCTTGAGTCCAGTGAAATCAAAGTACCTTCCTTGCCTTAATTCATCTAACTGTCCATTATCATCGTCGTTCTGTGACTTTATTAGTCTGTTTGAAGAAGTCTCAATGTTCGCAAAGGCATAAACTATATGTGTACACAAACTTGGGTCTATATCAACCAGCTGGAAGTTAAGTTTTATTACTGGACGTTTATTTGACCAATTAGTGAAGTAACACACGCGTCTAAACTCCTCACCTGAAAAAAATAAAGTACAAACAAGATTATTTCAGTATTTGTCTTTAACATGCTTCGTGACTGTTCTTGGCAATCAAATGACACGTCCGTGTATTAAAGTTAGAGTAAATAACAAATGTAATAATAGTATTGGTCTTTTATGTACAGCCAAACACACGGGGGTAATCCTGATACACCGTATTTCATTTACGTCGGAGTATTCCGTCGGTTTTAATTTACGTCCGAGTAAAATGATACATTTTTGGTCGTTACGCTTTACGTTAAAGAGAAGATATGACTATTTTTAATATAACTTCATAAAAACGAAACTTTAACAGAAAGCAAAAAGTTAGTCGCAATATATTTGATGGTATTTAACTTCCTCATATGAAAACTTGCAAGAAATATTCATATTTTTCACGTACCTTTAACATTTCATTTTTGGCAGGTGCTTTTGTTTAGCAGCTGATTTTAATAAAACGGACTTTGATTCAAATGATGTTTCTACTCAAAAATCTCAAGAAATGTCTTTACTTTTATAAACTCGCGAAAACAGAAGCTTTACTCGGCTTTTAAGTGAAATTTTAGGTTTCGTTTGAGCGGAGTGGTATAAATGTTACGCTTTCCGTTCAGCTGTGTTATGCTTTACGTGAAGATATGTTACGCAGAGCTCAATCTTCATTATAACTTTAGATCGAATGTCTTTCTCGATTAAATCCTCACAAGTTGATTCAGAAGTTATTCAGAAAGCATTGCAAGATAGGATTCAATTTTTGAAAGAGAACGCAACCATACACAGTTTGTAACTTGAACAAATAAACTTATATAGTAATACATGTACATTATATCTTACGATAGAGTAAGCCGACTTATTGATAGTTATATCAATTGCGCAAATAAATTAAACACGTGTGAAATACCATTTTGAAAAGGATCAAATGAAGATAATATCTTTTACCCTTTTCTTCTAAGAATGAAGTTGAGTTGGTAATGGTGTTTCACGCCCTATCGAAGATTCATTCACAGAATTCATAGATGGTGAATGAAATCAGTGTACTCAGAGAATCCGCCACCTTTGGCAGCGAACTGACAATGGCTCCAGCTACGTTTGTTACTCTTCCTGACACTTTCTACATAAGGTACTGTTTGTGACATACTAGGAGATTCAGCTTTCACCATCTTCTTGTTATGTGGCGTATTTTGACTGGTGGCTTACAGCTAAAGTCTCACTATTATAACCACCTCCTTTCTCTTTTTCAAATCATAAGCAACAAGCGATTTGTAAGTTGATTTTTTCATGTAACCTGATCTCCCTGTTTCTTCGTTTAAAGTGAGGACTTGTAATCAAAAACAAACATACTAATCATTTCCGAATCACAATCCAGAAGCAAAGTAAAAACTTTGGAACTGACAAGTTAGGTTAGACACGTGAACTTCCACCAGGGAAGTGAGGCCTGGTGCTCCGGAAGGGTAAGCACCTCCTGTTTAGCTAGCTACACCCGCCACGCATGTAATCAAAATTGTGTGAAAGGAACATGGAACTATGAGACGTCAAATATATCCAAGGCAATCCTGGACACAGAGACATCAAACTTATCAACAATACTGTGATGGCCATAAAACTTTTTGAGGGCCTTGATAAGCCTAGGCTTGCAATATCCCTGAGTCAACAATTTATTTGCAAGCAGCCTACTTCGTTGTACAAAGTGCCCGTAGTGGGAACAAGCTCTACCATAGCGTATTAATTGGGAAACAAATACACCATAAGAAGGAGAAGCAGGTACCGGTATATTGCTGCATAAAAAAGGAAGTTAACAATAGAAAAATTGAAGTCATCCCGTTTGTCATAAAGTTTCAAATATAGCCTTTCCTGTGCGTCATAATTCAGGAATAAGTCTAAATATGAAGCAGAACTTGAGGAATCAGTCGTGTTTTTATTTCAAGCTCACTAGGATATATGACATTTACATAGTCTCCAAATTTAGGATTGTTAAGAGACAGAACGTCATCTATATATCTGTATGTTGAGTTGAATGATTTGGCGACAGTTTTCTCTCCAGATTTAACAAGGTTCTGCATAAATTCTGCTTCGTAAGAATAAAAAAACAAATCAGCAAGCAATGGTGCACAGTTTGTACCCATTGGTATACCGATTGTTTGCTGAAAAACTATATTACCAAACACAACAAATATGTTATCTATCAAAAACTCCAACATTTTGTTGATGGTATCTTCAGTATATTTTTGTTTGGAATCCGTATGGTGCTTGACAAAATAACCAGAATCCCTGTTCAGCACCAGATATTTGTATCTTGGCTTACCGTTTTTTGTAGAAGAAAGACAAGTGAATGATTTCTTTAAGACGTTCTTTCAATTTAGAATGAGGGATTGTGGTGTATATATAGTGTAGAAAAATCAAATGTGTTTATACTTTTTACATGAGATAAAATATTAGAAGCAAGATGTTCAAGTAATTCTTTAGAATTTTTGAGAATCCACATTTGGTTGATTCCAGATGTAGAATATACTTTTTCTGAATAAGATTGAAGACCATCTTTGACGATTGTCAAAATTTGTGTTAGAGTTACCGATAATGATTTAGTAGTACATTTAGATGAGCCTGCTATATATCTTTCCTGTATGGATTTTTATGGAGTGTAGGAATCCAATACAAGTAAGGAAGATCAAGATCTTCCTCTTTAAGATTGATACCGAAAGACTCGAGAACTCCCCTATGGTTGGAAAGAACTTCATCTTTGGTAAAATTAGTTCTAGTATATGCAGGGTTATTTGATATACTATCTAAACCAAGCTCCTTAATAAGACATTCAAGATAGAATCTCTTACAAACGAGAATAATGTTGTTATCAGCCTTATCAGCTGGGACAACAACATATTTGTTGTGTATGTCTGTTAGAATTGCCTTGATTTCCGGATCCTTGAGTACTGAAGACGGTTTAGTACTCATAGACCCTTTAAGTTTGGCTATCCTAGTTTTAACGAAAGATCTCACAACCTTTATCCAGTCGGATAAGGTATCAAGCTCAACATCTTCTAATTTAGCCCAACGTCTGGCGTACTCTTCAACGGAATCCATGACAAGTCTGAAATTCTGTCCCCAAGTAAAAGGTTGAGCTTCTCTATATTTAGGACCTTTTGAAAGTAAAGATCTTAATTTGGTGTTCTCGATTATATTGAGATCACCAGTTATTACATGTCCAGCCGGTCCATAAATATAGGGAGAAGACGAGAAAGAGCAGGTAGGTGGAGTAAAATTATGAAAATTTAAACACTGCAATGTTTGTTTATAATTAAATATTTTGGATGCAATAAATTATTGTAGGAGTAGGAAACAAAAGTTAGGGAATTAATTTTGAAATAAGCAGGAATTTTAGATTGGACTTGTTTATTTTGAAGAATATTAGAAAGGTGCATAGCATCTATGCCTTTGTTAGCATAGTGTAACTTAAGATATTGGCGTTGACCATCGTTATCAATATCATTGTCCGAGCAGGTTTAAATAATCTGTTAAAAGCAATATTCATGATGATAGCAGTAAGCTTAGGGCAGAGTTACTCACACATATATCTTCATGTGCCTCAGATAAATGTTCAATGATTCATTGGTGGGCATTATTTATTTCAGATCAGTATTGGCATCTGTACGTGGCCCTTCATGTGTCAGACATTATGAATTCATGACTAAAATTTTAAATGCATGATTGTATTTTACTAGTTGGTTTCATAAGTGAAAAGAGATCATCTGTGGCCGGGTGGTCTAAAGGACGGGCTTATGGATTAAGGTGCCTCTCATCGCCTTAGAACGAGTCCCATCTAGCCAAAGTCGGCTGCTTCTCTGGGCACACTGGTTTCATTCACCATCTATGATGAATTGACTGCCTCGATATATGTAGAATAATCGTGACTACGGTGTAAACAACATTACATTTGACTGGGGCGTAAAACACCATTACCCAACTCAACTATATTCTTAGATTAAAAAGTAAAAATTAACAAAAGAGGTTGATGGACCTCAACGCTCACCTTAGTATATACAATGGATCAATGGTCGTCCCAACACAATAACACTGGTTGGGTGAGATAAATGTCATTATCTGTTTATATAGTCAAGTTATAACAATTGTATACATTTTATTATTCTTTTTATATTTGTAACCTTGACCCTGAACCCATGACCTTGATCTATATTATCACCATGTCAATACCTACAACATTCTTACTTGCATGCCTATACAAAAAGTTAATAGTCTTGTAGATAATTAACCATTTTGGTTTACTTGTGCATCTGTGACCTTGACTTTTGAACCCATGGCTTGATCTATTTATAAAAATGACCACCATGTCAATACCTACACTATTCGTATATACATGCCTATTTAATAAGGTAATAGTTTTGCAAATAATTAGCCATTTTGCTGTACATGTGCATCTATGACATTGACTTTTGAACCCATGTCCTTGATCTTTGTATCAAAACGATCGTCATCAAAATCCCATGCCATTATCGCCTGAAAAATTAGCAATTTTTATGAAAGTTCAAAAACTGAGATATGACTTTGAGCTTTGATCTATACATCAATTCGAGGGAAATAGCGAGCCAAGATCGACAGTAAATACTCAATACATTTATCTTCAATCTTTGTTGAAATATAACAATACATGTAAATGTCTCGTTTTACAAATTACGAATTTTACGCAAAACACGCTTAACCAATTTTTCGTCCAATTTTCATGTTCCCGGGTATCCTGAATCCAAATATCCAATCGAACTTTTCCTGCACGTCTTGGTTACAGAGAAGAATATTTTGCCTTTTTGCTATTTTAGTAACGGCAGCCATCTTATTTGGCGTGGCCAAACCTCTAACACAATTTCGAAAGCCTGTTACCCAGGCCTGATAATCAACAAGTTTCATCAAATTTGCCCAAGCAGTTTTGAAAAAGATGATTTAAATGGAAAGTTTACGAATGACGCACGACAAACGACTGGCGATGATAGATGACAAAAGCTTAACTGCGCCTTTGGCTCAGGTGAGCTGAAAACCCTATATATGAACTACATTCGATCCTTTTCAAAATGGTATTTAACCGTGACACGTGCATTCGAACCTGCCTTAAAGATCACCTCTATTATAAGGACCACTTGCAAATAAAGGCCACTTTACTAGTTCCCTTGAGTGGCTTTTATAAGCAAGTTTGACTGTAGTTTATTTTGTGCAATTGGTATAACTATCTATAAGTCGGTTTAGTCTTTCGTAAGTGTTTACTTTCTGATATAATGTATTGCTATATAAGCATGGGTGACAGTATGTTGTTTTTGTTCTTTATTGGTTCAAGTTACGAACTGTGTATGGTTGCGTTCTCTTTCAAAAATTGAATACTATCTTTCAATGCTTTCTGAATAACTTCTGAATCAACTTGTGAAGATTTAATCGAGAAAGACATTCGATCTAAAGTTATAATGAAGATTGAGCTCTGTTAATTGCGAATCATATTAAACGGAAAGCGTAACATATCCTCACGTAAAGCATAACACAGCTGAACGGAAAGCGTAACATTTATACCACTACGCTTAAACGAAACATGAAATTTCACTTAAAAGCCGAGTAAAGCTTCTGTTTTCGCGAGTTTATAAAAGTAAAGACATTTCTTGAGATTTTTGAGTAGAAACATCATTTGAATCAAAGTCCGTTTTATTAGAATCAGCTGCTAAACAAAAGGACCTGCCAAAAATGGAAATGTTAAAGGTACGTGAAAAATATGAATATTTCTTGCAAGTTTTCATATGAGGAAGTTAAATACCATCAAATATATTGCGACTAACTTTTTGCTTTCTGTTAAAGTTTCGTTTTTATGAAGTTATATCAAAAATAGTCATATCTTCTCTTTAACGTAAAGCGTAACGACCAAAAATGTATCATTTTACTCGGACGTAAATTAAAACCGACGGAATACTCCGACGTAAATGAAATACGGTGTATCAGGATTACCCCCGTGAAACATGTCTATTAATGCCAAACTTAGGAAACTAGTAAAGTGCCCTTTTTGATGTGACTCTTATTCAAGGTAAAATTACCTGAATAAAGAGCAAATGGGATATAAATTTACTTTTAAAAGCAGGTGTGCCTTTTATACATGTAGCATTTAAGACAGGTTCAACTGTACGTCGTAATTGTTATGTAAAATTTTGTTTCTTACCGATTCTGCGATGTAGCAACTCCTAATGAAGTCCGACGCCTAATGAAGTCCGGACTTCATTAGGCGTCGAAATTGCAACGCCTAATGCAGTCCGGACTTCATTAGGCGTTGACAATTTCGACGCCTAATGAAGTCCACGGATTGGGGCTCCAGACGAAGAGACTTTTTGATATTACCAAAAAAAAAGTCTCAAAATTTTACGACTTCAATTTAGACCAACTAGCAATAGCAACGTACATTCAGGCACATAGATCGTGTGCTTTGTCCAATCGTACCATACCCCCGCAAAAATGTTTAGGGGGTATTTATACGAATCATCCTGTCCGTCCGTCGGTCCGTCCGTCCGTCCGTCGGTCCGTCAAAATACCGTGTAAGCTTAAATATGTAGCTTCCATGTCTATGAATGGATTTTGATCAAACTTGGAACCAAAGTTATTGTCCGTCTGTCCGTCCGTTCGTCCGTCTGGACGTTGGGAAAGGGAGGTATTTGTCTCTCCAAAGACCGTTATAGTTTAGCTCTTTTTGGGAGGCATAAAAGGTACCAATTGAGAAATATTGATTGATTGATTGATTGATTGATTGATTGATTGATTGATTGATTGATTGACTGACTGACTGACCGATTGATTGATTAATTGGTTTGTTGAATGGGTTTTTTAGATCTAGTCAAGAATATTTACTTATATCGAGACGTCACCAGCTATAAATGGAATATTTGAAGTTTTTTACCTTTGAGGTGCGTACAGTGTACAGGGAGGGTCTCCAACGAGCCATACTTTCTGTGATACATTGTTATCATGTGATGCATTGGTTTATCAGGTCTTTTCCGAACGACCCCGTGACTTTCATTGCTAAATGCCGAGCTGCACATGTATATAACATTAGCAACACTCTGCTATTGTTTTGCATTTTACAAGATTTTAATCTTGCGTGCATTACCATGCATGTAATAATTCTTATTTTTATTTATCTTCTTCTTAACAAGGTTTATTAGAATCCATCATACGTACATGTATATGAAATCAAATGTGATTTTTCCCCCAAACTCCCGTGCTTACTTTATCATGTGATGGATTTCATTAAGCTTCGAGGCAACAACATGGCTAACGATGTCCCATAGTATTTCATCCGTTTTAATCATAGTTTATGTGCAACAGATATATTTATTTTTACCATGAAAAAAAGTTTTGCAGTGGACTTTATATTAAGTGTTTTAATGAGTTAAAACGCGGAGGATCGTTGATATAGACAATATCTTGTTAGCAGTATTAGATAAAGTAGTAGTATACCTTTCTGAAGCTGAACTTCATTAGGCGTCGAGGTAACATAACGCCTAATGAATTCCCTTACTATACCTTATTACATGTACAAAGTGGACTTCATTAGGCGTCGAGGTAACATAACGCCTAATGAAGTCCCTTACTTTCTCTTATCACATAATGGACTTCATTAGACGTCGAGGTAACTTAACGCCTAATGAAGTCCATTACTATATCTTTGTACATAGTGGATTTCATTAGGCGTCGAGGTAACTTAACGCCTAATGAAGTCCATTACTATATCTTATTACAAAATGGATTTCATTAGGCGTCGAGATAACTTAACGCTTAATGAAGTCCCTTACTATATCTTATTACATAGTGGATTTCATTAGGCGTCGAGGTAACTTAACGCCTAATGAAGTCCCTTTCTATATCTTATTACACAGTGGACTTCATTAGGCGTCGAGGTTTCTTAACGCCTAATGAAGTCCACAAAGATATAGTAAGGGACTTCATTAGGCGTTAAGTTACCTCTACGCCTAATGAAATTCATTTTGTAATAAGATAAAGTAAGGGACTTCATTAGGCTTTAAGTTACTTCGACGTCTAATGAAGTCCACTATGTACAAAGATATAATAAGGGACTTCATTAGGCGTTAAGTTACCTCGACGCCTAATGAAATCCACTATGTACAAAGATATAATAAGGGACTTCATTAGGCGTTTAGTTACCCCGACGTCTAATGAAGTCCACTATGTACATGTAATAAGATATAGTAAGGAAATTCATTAGGCGTTAAGTTGCCTCGACGCCTAATGAAGTTCAGCTTCAGAAGGTATACTTCTACTTAATCTAATACTGCTAACAAGATATTGTCTATATCAACGATCCTCCGCGTTATACTTACTAAAACAGTTGATATAAAGGCCACTGCAAAACTTTTTTATCATGATAAAAATAAACATATATCTGTTGCACAAAAACTATGATTAAAACGGAGACTTTTAATAAGATGAAATAGTATGGGACATCGTTAGCCGTGTTGTTGCCTCGAAGCTTAATGAAATCCATCAGATGATAAAGTAAGCACGGAAGTTTGAGGGAAAAATCACATTTGATTTCATATACATGTACGTATGATGGATTCTAAGAAACCTCGTTGAGTTTAGCGGAGAAGATAGATAAAAATAAGAATAAATAAATAAATAAATAAATAAATAATAATTATTATTTTGGACACCTTATTACATGCATGGTAATGCACGCAAAATTAAAATATTGTAAAATACAAAACAATAGCAGGGTGTTGCTAATGTCATTTACATGTAGCAATGAAAGTCACGGGGTCCTTCGGAAAAGACCTGATAAACCAATGCATCACATGATAACAATGTATCACAGAAAGTATGGCTCGTTGGAGACCCTCCCTGTACACTGTACGCACCTCAAAGGTAAAAACTTTAAATATTTCATATGTAGCTGGTGACGTCTCGATATAAGTAAATATTTTTGACTAGATCTAAAAAAATTAACAAATCAATCAATCAATCAATCAATCAATCAATCAATCAATCAATCAATCAATCAATCAATCAATCAAGTTGCATGCGTGAAATTCTTAGATTACAATTATTTAAGCAATAGTTCTCGATTGGTACCTTTTATGCCTCCCTAAAAAGAGTTAAAACTATAACGGTTTTGGAGAGACAAATACCTCCCTTTCCCAACATCCAAACGGACGAACGGACGGACGGACGGACAATAACTTTGGTTCCATGTTTGATTAAAATCCATTCATAGACATGGAAGCTACATATGTAAAGCTGGCACGATATTTTGACGGACCGACGGACGGACGGACAGGGTGATTCGTATAGACACCCTCTAAACATTTTTGCGGGGTATGGTACGGTTGGACAAAGCACACGATGTATGTGCCTGAATGTACATTGCTATTGCTAGTTGGTCTAAATCGAAGTCGTAAAATTTTGAGACTTTTTTTTGGTAATATGAAAAAGTCTCCTCGTCTTGAGCCCCAATCTGTGGACTTCATTAGGCGTCGAAATTGTCAACGCCTAATGAAGTCCGGACTTCATTAGGCGTCGGACTTCATTAGGAGTTGTTACACTGCGACCAAAATCCACGTTTATATACTGTAAAGCGGTACATTTTCGCGTCCATTGTATTTTCGAGTAAATTCGTGAGTGACTAAACGCGAAAAAAAAAAACCAAACAAAAACCCGCGAATTTTTATTTTAATAAAATTTACCTGCATTCGCAATGACCATCATCAGACAACGCAAAATTAAATTAAAGTCAAACTTGTCTATAAATGCCACCCTAAGTAGGGAATCAGGAAAAGTGCCCTTTATGGAAAGGTGGCCTTTATATACCATTACAAATTACATGAATAAAGAACAATTAGGATATAATTTTACTGGCCTTTAAAAGCAGGTAGACCTTATATACATGTGACACTTAAGACAGGTTCAACTGCAATTCATGAATGTTGTGATAGATCATAAAAATCATTGAACAACGTATTTTTTGGACTGGTACCAAACATAGTGACAAAATGATTAAATTTTAATAATCAAAAACAAACATGCTAATCCAGCATGCCAAAGTCACAATCCAAAAGCAAAGTAGAAACTTTGAAGTTGGCAGATTATGTTAAGCTCCTGAACTTCCACCAGCGAAGTGAGACTGTGTGGCCCGGAAGGGTAAGAGCCTCCTGTCTAGCAAGCTACATCTACCACACGTGTAATCAAATTATATTATTTAACGGCAGTTTGATACCCAAGTCATCTAGTAATTTTGATTTTTTATATCATATTGGAAATACAACGTAACCATAATTGTTTAGAATAATTGTCTTTGTAAAAGTTAAAATAAACTTCTTCAAATAACACTAGTATTTGTGATCGATTAGTAGCCTACTTTATGGATGTTTGTAAATGCCTATTGCTTCTCCTGTTAAATGTTCTACCACGGAAATACATAGTTGTTCGATTTACGCAGATGGGCTTGTATTTTATTTATTTACAGTCCAACCTGCCTTAAAGGCCACCTCTTTATAAGGGCCTCTTGCTTATAAAGGTCAGCAGAATAGTCATTTGTCCATATTATTTTAACCTGTATATAAAGGCCACCTGCCCATAAAGGCCACTTTTATTGATTCCCTTGGGTGGCCTTTATAGACAGGTTTGAGTGTATATTTTAATATGTCATTGACAAACCACTAAATGATAAAATTCTTATATATGTGTATGTTGTCAAAAACTAACAACACATAAATGTCCCCGTATTTATCTTCTCGAAGCATCCCATTTTTCAACACAACTATGGGATGCGAGTCGTAAAGTAAGCTTTAAAGAAAAGTTAACTCCAATATTTTAACAGTTGATAGAAGGCATCATTAAGTATTTGCATAAGAGAGTCTGATGAGGAATTGTATTCCGAAACGGTCGTCTAGTGCTGTAAAATTAAAATTGGTATAAGATGTAATTTAAACCACAGTGCCCGTATCTCTGCTGGTGGATTTTCCCCTAGGATATCACAAACTCAGTAGGCAATAATTGTGTATTATTGTCAGAAATATTCTATTTTCTAAATTTACTGCTAGTTAAAATCTGAAATTTCTCAAAAACTAAGGTATACTCCCTCATGCAAATTATTTCCTCTGCTAAATTTGGTAAAATATATATTAGACTTTTGGGTAACTTTTCAACATCTTGAGAAATTAAAAAAATGGTTTCACAATTTTGGTGTAAGCAATACTGATGAGGATTTGTACGTCGCCTAGTGCTGTAAAATTAAAACTGGTATTCAAGTTATAGCCGTCTTACCAAATGCAGTCGCAATACATAATGCTATAATCCACTGTATGTATAGAAGATTCATCTTTTATCTGTAAAATAAAAAAAATATAATTAAATAAATGTGAAAAAGCTTTCGTAGTGTATTCGCAGTCAGTGATGTTCACCATTTGGTTCGATGACACATATCAAAGTTAATAAAACTTGTTAATGTTGAAGAATTTAGTTTAGAACGGTGTTAATTACATGTACAAACCTGTCGATAGAGGTCACACATTGGAACCTGTAAAAGTGGCCTTTATGGACAGGTGGTCTTGTAACAACTCCTAATGAAGTCCGACGCCTAATGAAGTCCGGACTTCATTAGGCGTCGAAATTGCAACGCCTAATGAAGTCAAGACTTCATTAGGCGTCGGACTTCATTAGGAGTTGTTACATGGCCTTTATATACAGGTTCAAATCATATGAATAAAGAACAATTGGGATACAATTCTACTGGCCTTTATAAGCAGGTTGCCTTTATATAGAGATGACCTTTAAGGCAGGTTGGGCTGTATGTTATTTAAAGGTAAGTTTTAAGGTTGGTGTAACATTTTACGTGCACTTAACCTAACCGAGGACATTGACAACACCAGAATTTTTATGAAATTCCACTATCAACCTACGGATGTAAACATTTCCATCAGAGACCATACCTTACAGTTGAATTTAAACTCGATTATTAAGTTGTTAGGCGTTTGTTTACACTTTCTGAGTCAACTTACAGCAAAACGGAAAATGTTATATTTGTAATGTACTGGAGATCCAAATCCTTTGTTTTTATAAATTTTTGCCATTAAAATAGAAATTTTGTACAACTAAACTGTTATTCAGACAAAGATTTTTTTAGCAAACTAATTACAAACATGTTGATAATTCAAATACTCCATGATAACGAATAAAAACCTCACTTGATTACTTAAGGGTTTGAAGCAAATATTTTTAAATAAAAGTATATCCACACCACGTGTAGCTTAAAACAAGGAAAAGGAGAAAATGCAGGTGTCGACAATTTCAAAATATTATAAAATGAAAAAATCTAGGGTGTTTAATATTTATTAATTTATATTTTGGGAGTTTGATTATTTCATTGTTTTAAAGAAAAAGGGATTTTAAATTTGTACTTCATTTTTGAAATCACAGAAAACGTTTTATATAAACATTTTGTAGATTTTATTGGTGAATGTTTTAGCTCTTTGGTATGTTTATTTTATATTATTTTATTTTCTCAACATAATCAAGTTTTTGTTTTTATCTTCAACCAAGTAAAATATGTCCAGGTAATTCGTCTAAAACTTATTTTCACATAATTTTACCCGTTTAAATTGTATATATTTGTAGTAATTTGAATTTAATTATTCTTAAAACATATACCGTGGAATCATTTATTTTTGTGATGTCCAATTTCCGTGGTTCTGAGAAAAATATCATTATTTATGGGTTTCTAAATTCGTGGTTTGGTTTTTCCTATTAAGGTTGGTTTGTAAAACATACAATTTCGTTGGCATGTTAATTTGACGGTCAGGGTATACACGAAAAATGGCGAAAATTGATGATTTCATAGTACCAACAATGTTCTCTTTATCTATGTTCTAATATTAAAATTTTATGTTTTTATTTTAGCGTTGTGACAAATAAAACTATAGCTACACCTCGTGTTTTTAGTTTTATGCAGATTTATTTTAAACTACTGTCAATAATGATGTCATATACCATTTTTTGAATGTATTTTATGATTAAATTCAAAAATGGTATATAATAATAATAATAAATTGTATTGAATGATAAAATTCACCAAATGGTATATATGACAAATAAATTAATAGTATATAATATAGTATTTGTTCTCACCTGTTTAACAATTTACTGTGACTATCCAATAATGACCAATATCTTCAGCTTCTAAATTAAGTCAAACGTCAATACAGCGAAATAAAATACAGTAATAAAGTTAAAAATAAGAAAAATCACAATGACATTTCTTCCTGGTGACCGTTACCCCACATCACGAGGATTGGTCCAGCATGTTGAAATTCCAAACCGCCAACATTTTCATTTTTTATAAAACTAATTTACAATGGCTATCATATATTTTTCTAGATAAAGTACGTAAGTCGTGTTTGGAGATCACCTTAAACAGCTACCTACATTCTACTGACGTTTTGATTTATAGTACAGGCCCGTCGAAAGTTAAACATGGAGTCCGAAGTTTGGCTGAACAGTGAGCTAACAAAAGGGGTCGGCTTTTGGCTGTCTAGTGGCCCCAAAACGTGCTAGAGATATGTGGCAACTGCCGAAGAAGCTGTCGAGATGTAGCAAACGAGATTGTGTGACCATTTGCCACTAATTCGTTAGGTTAATGTTAAACTTTAGACAGGTTTATATTGTATGTTTAATCTTATCAGTCATCAATGCCTGGATTTTTAGGAATGACCGACTAAGCCGGCCACTTCATTAAGATGGTCGATATTATAATATGTGGCATAAAACCACTTTTAAATAGACGGAGATTGAAATGATTTATCGATTTAATTGGGGTTTTATAAATCATACTTGAAGACTTGGTTTATTTATATCAAGACGATATCGGTTACAGTCAGAGTCGCTGAAGGTTATAATTCTCAACGTTTTTGATGACAGCAAACAATATCTTGTTATGTCTTCCTGACATGGTAAATTATAACATAGTATTTATAGCATGTAATTTATTTGCTAAAAAAGAACACTTGTTTGTAAGCGAACAAATTTAATAAATTGAAATCTCCATCGAGTAGGTGTTTGATATTTGTTATTTGCACTTATGTTCAAAGGGCCATAACTCTCAGGAAAATGAGAAAATCAAATTTGGTTAAAAATACGTGCATCTCCTATCAAAATTGATGCTTTGACCAACTTTTGTAAAAACAATTATTCATAATTATGGATAATTATTCTGGACAAGTGTCTGGGCGGACGGAAGGGGGGGGGAGGGCAACTGGCGGAAGTCAGAATTTAGTATCCTCCACTTTCTTCATAAAGGTAGGGAATAGAAAGTCAACATTATAAATACTCAGTCAATCAGCGCAGAACAACAAACGAACGAAATAAGTATACACACAAAATCAATTTAAATCCATGGACCTTGGACTTATCGACATCATTTGACGCAACGGTACTGCCTCGCATTAAGGGGAGATTAATTGAAGTGGGGAAATTCGGACAGTTGGATTCAAAATGCTTTCGTTCTGTGTCACAACAGCATATTTTTGGCATGAAAATACCGCACAGAACGTTACGATTTGCCTAATACCCAATGCGTCCACACTTTGGTCTTCAATAAAATGACCAACTGGAAATTAAGTGCAGATGATGATGTTGGTATTTACAGATAATTTCAGTGCAAATACAGATAATGCTCCCATCAAATGCCACGGACGCTTTAAAATACCACATATATTGTCTGAGCACTGTGTACTAATAATGTCTGCATATAACGTGCTGTATTGCAATGTTAGTCAAATGTTTTATGTGTGCTTTAAGATACCAAGGTACGCCCAACGAAGAACTCTGTCAAGGTCACAGATGCGAAAGAATACTAAAATGGTTAATTATCTGCAAACTAAAAACTTTTTGTAAAGACATGTATATGAGAATATTGTAGGTATTGATACAACAGTCATTTCGGTACATAGATGAAGGTCATGTGTTCCCTGGTCAAGGTCATAGATAGCAAAGAATACAGAAATGGTTAATTTTCTAGAAAATCATCAACGTTTTGTATAGATGGCCATGGGTTTAAAGGTCAAGGTAGATGTTGGCTTAACGATCATTTTGTGATATACGTGAAGGGTCATAGTTTCAAAGGTCAGGGTCACGTATGCAAAAGAACACTTAAATGCTTACTTATACGGAAAAGCTTTGAAACTGACTAGATATAAAGCGTTTTTCGTTCTGGTTTTTATGTCTTCTTAAAATATTTCAGCTAGCCATTATTTATCAGGTGGGCGTGTCAAGCCTATTGCACCTCTTGTTTGATTTACATTTGAATGTTACTCTGATCAAATGGAAATGCAAGAAATATCAATGATGAATACAGATAACCACATAATTTAGTGATTGTATTCACATTACAGTTTAACGAATTAAATCCATGTATAACTTGTGATACATATAAATGTGAAAAGACGCGATCCTGAACTTTTTAATAGAAAAATGTCGGACGTAACAGACAGACGTTATAAAATCCTTATTGTTGTCATCCTTACCTTTTAAAAAGAAAAATGTATCTGACAGGCAGACTTTTCGGAACCCCTGTTGTAGCCCTGATATTGTCATGGAACAATCATTGATAAACCTGCAACTTATCACAGGTGCAAACATAAAACAGCCCTCTTTATTTTGAAAAGGATTTGGCATGGTGACAAGCAAGTGTTTTATAAATAAGTCAACCATATTGTAAGGCACTGCTTTGCCACTGAGCCTTGTTTGCCAAAAGTCTAGTGCTGAGTTTTATAACCAATGATCTCAATTTCTGAACATGATTTTGTTTAATTTTTAATTCATGTGTTTTCAGTGCAGTGTTATATTTAGTGTGTGTTCCGTTCCCACCACGGCAACTTCGTAAAATGAAGCAAGCTGCTTACAAATTAATTGTTCAAGGAGATTGCAAGTCTAGAATTATCAAGGTCATTAAAGGGTTTTGTGGCCGTCATCACAATATCGTTGATAAGTATGTGCCTGTATCCAAAGTTCCTATGAATGCATTTAGCGTCCCATAGTGACATGTTTCTTTCTTTTTAATGTTGATTACACACATAGCGGTGTAGCTAGCTAAACATGAAGCGCTTATTTTTCAGAGCACCCGGCCTCACGTCCCTGGTGGAAGTTAATATGTTTAAACTTATTTGCCAATTTCAAAGTTTTACTTTGCTTTAGGGTAGTAATTTGGACATGGTTTGGTATGTTTGGTTTTGATTTTAGCGTCTCTGTCTATTGCCAAGTACATTTTATTCAGATACATAACTTAAGAATAACATTGTGTTTCCATGGAAACAAAGACAAATCCTAATATAAACTCCTCAGTTTTATTATAACATTATACTACATGTAAATATAATTCAAATCCATTAATTCATAAAGACAATATGTCTTAATCAAAGTATACATGAAAATTTTATTTTCATATCGTATATATTTGTAAGTTACAAAGAATTTAAATTTTTCTCACAATAAAATACACATATCTTTTCTAACAAATGGAACTTACCATTTTACTGATAACAGCCCAAACATGTAAGTACAAAACTTGCCATAAATTTTCTTGAAATTCACACAAAACTAACACATTTCCAATAGAAATGGAAACTTCAGTTCTCTTTTGAAGAATTTTTTAATGTTTTGCAAAAATACACAAGTATCATCAGGATAAATTACAGTCCAACCTGTCTTAAAGGCCACCTCTATATATAAGGGGCACCTGCTTATAAATGATAGTAGAATTGTAGCCCAGTTGTTCATGTTATTTAAAACTGTATATAAAGGCCACTTTTAGTTGTTCCCTTGGGTGGCCTTTATAGACAGGTTTGACTGTACTCTTCAAAAGACAACTCACAACTAACAGTGTGTGTGTGTGTGTGTGTGTGTGTGTGTGTGTGAAGTAAACTAAGATTTGTTCAACAACAATAGTAATAAATACATAGTAACAATTCTTTGCAAGTTTTTAACACAACATTTTTAGACATTTATCACAGTTAAATGAAATTTAATCGATCTAAATAATACAATTGATTAATTTCACGAGCCATTCACAGATACTAACCAGAAATAATAACATGCATCCAAAGCACCAATTGAAAATTGTACAAATAGTGCTTGAATGAACAAACAAAAGAAAATAATAATAAAACATAAACCAAGGCAAATAAAGCTGCAATACGGAATTTTTAAAATATTTTAGCATTAAACTATTTTAATTCTAAAACTGATAACTAGCAAGGGCATGTTTTAATTATTCAACAGAGAAAACACCAACTTGATTTTTTATTTTTCATAAGGCTTTATAATGTCATGCAAATGCTTCAGAAATTTAAGGATGTTTAAAATAACTATCATATGATAAAGAAATTAAAACAAATGTAATAATATTAACTAAAGTATCATTGCCCATTATATACATAGTCAAACCTGCTCTAATGCCTAATGGTCACCTGTATATAAGCCACCTGCTTTTAAAGGCCAGTTTTAATAATATTAACTGAAGTATCATTGTCCATATACATAGCCAAACCTGATTTAACAGTCACCTGTATACAGACCACCTGCTTTTAAAGGCCAGTAAATTCTTATTCAAATTTCTCTTTACTCATTATATTCTCTAAGAGGGTAAAGTGGAAGCGGTGAAAACTGAACACAGAGAAATTATGACTAAACCCCTTTTAAATTTTGTAGCACTAGATGGCCTGTTTTGAAATCACATTCCTCACTGAAAGTGAAACCCTGTCTAAAATGAGCTACAATGTGTTAGAACAGACAATTCATATTCTTTCTTAAATGTTCTGAGAAGACAGAGTGGAAACTGTGGTGACTGAAGCCAGGGTAAACTGAAACCCTGTCTAACATGAACTATATTGTGTTAGGACAAACCATTCATATTCTTTGTTAAATGTTCTGAAAAGGTTTAGTCGAAACTGTGAAAACTGAATTCTGAGTAAACTGAAACCCTGTTTAAAATGAACTATGGTGTGTTAAGCCAAACCATTCATATTCTTTGCTAAATGTTCTTAGATGAAATATCGGAAAATGTGATAACTGGAACTGAAGTAAACTGAAACCCTGTCTGCAATAAACTAGTGTGTTAGGACAAGCCACTCATGTCATTTGTTAATTGAAACAAAATCTTTGGTCCAGAAGGTATATAAGACAAGTAAGAAATAAATAAGAGAAAAGTATACAAGTCCTATGCTAATCCATATTTCCATAAAATAATAGTTTTAATACTGTAAATATTTCCTTTGTTATTTATTCTCTTTAGATTCCTATAAACTCAAAACAAATCATTTCAGAATGTACTAAAAAATTATTTCTGGATCATTTCAGAATGTATTATAAAATTATTTCTGGAAAGTAAATACATGTGCAATGTACATGGAATGATATGTAATAACAATAAATCCTCACAACAAAATTCTACAGTATAGTGATACAGTCGGTCTTTGTGAAATTATAACTACAAGATTGTTACATTTCAAGAACATTAAATAGGAAGTAATGTAAATCGAAAATTTTTGCAGTTTTTTTTCAAATTTCTGCAAAACTCCCCAAAAAAGCATGATATGTAAATAAAAGTCAGAACCAAATTTATTTTGATATACAGTAGAACTTCGATAACTCGAACTTCGATATCTCGAATACCACAGATAACTCGAAGTAATAATTTTGTCCCGACCGATTTTCGGTATAAACTATATAAATACAACTTCGATAACTCAAACTCCTGTAACTCGAATACCCCCGATAACTCGAAGTAATTTGAAGGTGCAAAATTAAAAATTATAGGAAAAACAACCTTCTAAAACTCGAAATATTTTTAACAATGAGTGACCTATAGATTGTTTCAGTGAGAACACGGTAATTAATCGACAATTAGCTATAATTCTTCCGTATAATCCGATTAATGATTGGAGAAGTGGTACAGATCAAAGGTTTTGCTACTGTATTAATGAGTATCAATTAAAGGATTAGTACTCTGTGCCGTAATGGGCGATGAAGTGTAACTGTGTTCGCCCTCAGTAGAAGCCGAGTTTTGTGCCGCTGGCGACAACAATAAATGTTCAGGTGATTTAAGCTGGGTTTTAATGACTAACACGTGGTAGGCACACTAGTTTTATAATTTTTATAAAACATGCGTTTTGTTTTGTTTATTATAACATACAATGTACATGAATATGTTTATCTGATTCAGTTCTTTGAATGCATTACGGTCATGTGTTGGTAATACACATTTTGTGTATTTCATGTATGCGTTTGTTGTCGCCATCAGTCCTTATAAAAACATAATTAATAATTTGATTTTAATTCATTTATTTTTTTATGTAATACCGGTACATATTACACCTGTGTATCGGTAAACAGTTTTACACCATCTAACATTTCTCTGAAAGAAATGAAAGTTACATTGTGACGTCATTCTTCAACTTCGAAAACTCGAACACCCCGATAACTCGAAGTCATTATCGAAGTCCCGTGCACTTCCAGTTATCGAAGTTCTACTGTACATTGTAATCTCTTTCAATTATAATGACCATTATCCAATGATGCTAAAAAAATAAAAAGGGTGGGAATATCTTGAAATGGCAATTTTATTGAAAACTAAATGACACAAAAATTTACTGATTTATAGTAAGAAATTTCTAAATGAAAAGTGTGTGTGTGTGTGGCTGGTTTTTAGCCAGCTTGAAAACTTGGTATTTAACCAAACAAAAATCAATTTTCATTGTCAATAAGAAATTTAGTTTCTTTACGAACACAATGTGACAAAAATTGCAATGAAGTCTGTAATATGAGTATCTTAGAGTATTTTATTATGCTTGATGTTATAAGAGAGTGTAGTAGGGTACATGATTACAACAGAAAATACAGAAAAATAATAATGTCAGTTTATACCTTAATGTGTTTAGAAAACACCAATTTTACATGTAAAAGCAGAAATTTAAGACTGCACTGTTTTTATAAATAATTATGTTTGTCAAATGTACATCCAAAGTCAGATTTTTTGCAATCAATTGAATGAAAAAGGTTTGAAATTTCTTTAATTTTATATTAAAAAAAATTATATATATACACGTATAACAAGATACAGTAAACCCTAATTTCTTTGCCACCATTAAGTTAGATTTTGGCAATTTAAAGAGGTTTGGTGATAAATCAAGAAAGAATTATACAGAGAAATATATAAGAAATAGACTGGAACTCCAAAATAGTGTGCCATAAGTGAGCTGGCAAATTTATTAAGGGGCATTATAATGAGGTTTTACTGTATCCAAGGATTCTTATTTTAAATTAAAGTTTTCAAAAAAATTTGTGACCAATAAAAATTACTTGTTCTTAATACTACAATGGCAATTAAAAATTGTGTATAACAATAACAAGAATAATAATAACAATAATAATATCATGGAGATCTTTAGAATTTAATGCATATTTTCCATAACAATGGTCAATTTTCTTGGAAAAATAATATAAAGGGCATAAATATATGGTAATATCCAGGGCATAACACTGGATAATACGAGTAACAGCATAACTTTTGAAAGATAGGGAAATATTCACGGGATAATTCTGGAAATCAGGGGCATATGGGGGAAATATTCAAGACAAAATTCTGGAATTATGAATAAAACCCTGAATAACTCTGGAGCAAAGGAGACTAAAGTCTGTACATAGATTTTGCACAAGGTCTTTATATGATAGATATGTACATGTATGTATGTATGACATGATTAAAAGTTCAACTTTCAAAGTTCTTTAAACTTGTTCAATCTTGAGTCCAGACAGATAGACAGATACACAGACAAAGTATCTGCCCAAGCATTGTCAACAGGAGGTATCAATATGATAAATATACATGATGTATATCAGAAAATTACAAGAAGGAGCATCATAAAAAATTATTCACATTTTACCATTTTTACTTTAAAAAAGTTAGATTTTTACATGAAGTATGTGTCAATCCTTTGACCTTTGTTCTTTCATGAGACATATATGACAGCCAATTATGTTTACTAAAAGCTCGTATATTTCTAATGATGTTCTTGGACATGAGAAAATAGCATGTGTGTAATGAATGATCATGAAATATGTCACCAAGTAAATAAGCAATTGTAACAAGTAACGAATGGACCTTTCCCTAATAATGCTAGTTACAAATTGGCAGACATGGAGAAAATATTCTGTGTTACCAAAGAGGAAAATAGGCAAGTACTCTTTATGAATAAAACTGTATATTTTCATTAGCCTTGTGTATTTCCTATTTCTTTCACTTTGAGACTTTTGGCATTCATAGGACTATAAACGCCAAACGACAGCATCACTGTATATGAATATAAATATCGGCAGTACACATTTCAGAACTATAACATTCCAGGTAAACAAAATGGCTGCCTCCATGTCATTGGTTAAATCCTTAAAAAACGTCTTTAAGAGATTTTACCTGAAAAAAGGCAGGTAATCCTTCTGGAAAAAACTGCATGAAGGAACCATGATACTAACACAAAACATGGCTACCAAACAATTTTAATTTTACTGTCAATATTTTGAATCAATTTAAGTTGTTTTTAATCAACAGAGGTCCTAACAAAAATTAAAATCTTATCATACATGTATAAACCAACTTCTGTCAGCATAAATAAATCATTAATATTTCTTTATAAATTAAAAAAACCCATGAAATCCATATTAATGCCAAGTGTTTTGATTGCACAATCAAGGATTTAAATGCCATGGGTTTGATCTGTATGTAAATTTCCTGATTAAGCATTGTGCCAAACCTTAAACTAAGCACTGCTTATGCTTATCAAGATGAAAATGTATCAGTACCAATGTCTGAATCAATTCTGAAAACAATATTTGAACACTAAAAATATTTTGATTGCTATCAGATATTCTAACATTTAACTTACTTTTGTATAGTACCTTACACAAAAGGAATAATAAAAAAATTCCTTGAAATGTCATGAGTGATTGCCTTTCAGCTTCCGTATACAGGATAACTATTGTATACTTTCTGCTAAAAAATACAACTTCCCTTACAGCATAGTGGTGTGGATTTTAAATCTTTTACAACAAATACCTCCAAAACATTTAAACAATAAATTTTCAGAAATCAACATGTAAAATTTAACAAAAATAAACTAATTACAAGAATTCCAAAATATTAGATGGCTCACCTTGCTCCTATAGTGACCATAAGGCTGATTTTAGTGTATAAATTTCACAAATTGTCATGCTTACATCAACATTAGAAAGGCATGTTTTACCTTACCTTATATAGTCTGTCTACAATACTTAGGCAGAGTGTTTCAAACATGGAAGAACCTAAATAATGTAGTTTTGACAAGTGAAGGAGTGACTATACCCACACACAGTATTAATACCTGTTTGTGTTAATTGGACTTGCCCATGCTTATATACACTCTGTCAAAATATCACGAACAGACCATAGAAACTATAGTCACCAGGTGAGCAAAGACAAACAAATTGTAACCAATACAAAATACCCTTAGTAACCCCCTCCCCTTCCCAATACTTCAGAATTACACTTGGCCCTCCTCATCTAGAGAGTGAAATCTGTAGAAATCATTAAGTACTTTAATTGTGACATCCATGGCTGCAACATGGTTTTCCAAATCCGCCATCAGTGACTGCATAAATAAGGGACTGTTTACATTAGAATTTGGAGCACCAAGCAGTGATAAAAATACATCTTTATATGGCAGAGCTTTAACAGCAACCTGTAATGATAAAATTTAAAAGTTAAATAAAAATTCACTAAACAAGCTTTTAGTTACAGCTTACAGTCTTTCTAAAAATTCAATGGGACATCCTGGGTAACATGGGTTATTACAGTTGAAAATTAAACTCACTAATCCTTACTCCCGACTCAAAACATCTGCTCAACTGTGGTATCTCTTACTTGGTACAGGATACAAAAGATATATTTTGTTTCTTTAACACATTTCTTATTGTCCATATTGTCCATCAGATTTTGTAAAATTTGATACATGTAGTTTTGGAGATTTACTACAATGAAAAAATTCTCCTTGAAAACTTCAAATGGATAAAACTCCAAGGAAAATTGGCAAACTAATTCAATGTGATAACATGTGTATCTCTTATCACTACTGATACTTGCTACCAAGAACTGTAAACATCGATATTCATAAAAGGTCTTAGGAAAATTAGCAATCCAACTCAGGTTAACATCTCCTATCTCTGTTGATGTTTTGCACCAAGTTTTGTAACAATGAGATTCCAATTATGAGAAATACTCTGGACAATGACTGGGACAGACAGATGTCGGGATGGACAGAAAGATGTGGGAATAAACTTTGAATTTAATATCAACACTTCTTTGCAAGGCGGGGGATAAATACATAACAGGTTTACACTTTGTTTATATTTTTGTGGCAATAAGCCATGTGGCAATTCAAAAACAAACAAACCAATCTTTGTCCAATCAATATAAAAGCAAATGTAAAACTTTGAAACTGGCAATTTAAGCTCTACCAGGAAAGTGAGGGCAAGTGCTCCAGAAAGGTAAGCACCTCTAGCAAACTAATTATTGAGGGTCATTATAACCATGTTTGACTGTATATGTATAATACTTACAGCAAAAACCCCTCTTACAACCCAGCCATGAAATGGTTTTAGAGTTCTACTGTAGGCATTCCCTACTGATTGCACCATGTCACTTTTACCCTCAACAACTTCAAAGAAAAATTCTCTTATGAACTGCAAACCTCTGAAGAAAAGTGACAAAATGTACCAATTATCAATAAGTCACAATATATTTATAAATTTAAAAACTCTGCAGCATAAATGACAAAATTTACAATTTACAGTCTATTTATTAAGATATTTATAAAGTATAAACTATTGCAGCAAATAGTTTATTAACAGGTCATAAGATATTTATAAAGTATAAAAACTTTGCAGCATAATTGAGAAAATTTACAATTAATTTATGACATTTATTAACTGTTAGCTTCTGCAGCATGAATGGCATAATGTATAATTTATTAATGGGTCACAAAATACATGTATTTATAAAGTATAAATCCTTTCAGCAAAGATGACAAAATGTACAATTTATTACTGGCTCGCAAGATATGTCAATTTTAGTTTAAAATATTAATTTATTAACAATGCACCAAGTAGTTCTTAAGGTACTTATTTTAATAAATTACCAATCATTGTAGTTTCCAGAACAAAATACAGATGATTATCAGAGTTTGATGTTTACATGTCACCTGTCAGCCAATGTGCAGACCGTAAATCAGACATTTAAATGTGGTTTGATAATACTAATGGTAGGGGTGGGTATTTGGAAGAAAATTGTATTGCAATATTTTGGAAAATATTTCAATATTTATTGCTACATATTGCTAAGCATGTCTTGGATGCACTCTATTGACTATTCAGAGTCAATATTTCTGACAAAATGCAAAAGAGTTATAGATGATATGTAAATAAAGTGATGATAATGAGCTACACATGATTTTTTTTTTAATTTCTGCAGTATATGGATTTTTTGTGTTGTTTACCGGTATATTGCATTGATCCTTTCATACCTCAATTTATCGGTATACTGGTAATACCCTTAACCCCTAACTAATGGTAAATATGACATCAATAAAACTACACAAGAAGACAATGGAACTGACTGTGATTGCTTTTGCTATTTATGTATCCTTGTTAACTATGAGAGTTATTGCCCTTTGAAGAAAGAAGAAAGCAGATCTTGTCTTAAAATGAGCCAAATGAGTCCTCTGTATCACTTTACCTCTTCATCCAGAGTAACGCCACAGTAGCAGAGCTAGATATATGGTGCTGATTAGAGTTCATTTCAGCCAACACTATACTCTGTAACGTCAAAAATGATTCAGGATTTGTGGAGTATTTTTGCTGGATTTTCTGAAAAATAAGAAACACAAAAATAAATTAATGTGAAATTTTTAATTCCCAAATGTTCAGTTGTTTTTATACCGGGGTACGTGATTTTTTGCAAAACTACTGTAAAATATTTTATTTTTGCTGTGTGTCAATTTTTCACTATCTAGCATCTAGATTGCTTAACTCATGAACAAAGACTATATTACACTATTTTCATAAAAATGCACTTGACTGTGAATAGAGCCTTAATAAAACAACAGCAAATTGAAAAAAAATTAAACATTAGCCTTATCACATGTATATGTTAACATTTTGACTCTTTTTGATATCTCTAAGTGTTTCTCAGGAAAATCTTGTATTTTGTGCAGTACCAATGAGTAAAATCCTTACCATGTGAGAATCACAAAAATGCCTGCAAGACTCCGAAATCAGGCATATGATAAGCACAAAGCATCACTTCAAATCCAAACACCCAGTTTGTTGCTATATACTTTAAGTATACATACAAATTATCATATACCCCATGGAACAAGAGACACTCCATTGCATCTTCCAATGTATTTACCCACTTAAATGAATAGGCTATTTCTTCAAAGACTTCAGTTTCAGTTTGTCAATGCAGATGCATTAATTTTTACACAATATTTTGCTCAAAATATGTCAAAATTTGCACATCTGAATGACAAACTGAAATTGAACAGAAGTGTTTGAAAACACTGCTTTTTGTCCTAGTCTGAAACATGGCATAAACTGATGACATGTTCAATAAATATTTAGTTTAAACCTAGCCTCGAAATGATACCATCTTCTTCACCTTCAGTGCAGATTTAACATTTGATTAATACATACAATAACTTACCCTTATGTTACCTTGGAAATCCATTTTCACAGGAGCAAATGCTGTAGCATTAAACTTATCTGAAAATATAACAATGATATCATTTACACAATGTAGACATTCTCAAACTGTAACAAAAAAAAGAAAAAGAAAAAATCACATCCAATCAGTCTTACCACTGTGATAAGTTTATATGTAGCAGTGGTAATTAAGAAATATAACAATCAAATTCAGGGAATTAGGATCCCCCACCATCGGGTTCTTTTTTTGTACTTATGTTCAAAGAGTAATTACTCTCAGGAAAATTAGCAAACCAAGTCGGGTTAACAATATGCACATTTCCTATCAATGTTGATGCTTTGCACCAAGTTTTGTGAAATAGTGCTTCATACTTTTGCATAATATGTGCAGAAAAAAGAATGTTGAATGGATGGATGGAAGCACAGACAGAAACTCAAATATATAATGAACAATAATCACTTATCATAAAACATATTATACTGTACTTAATTATCAAACCCATCTTTTATGCCAGAACAAAATCAACTGTATATACATACATTTTTCAGTTACATGTACACTAGCATGAGAGATACTATTTTATTTTTAAAGATTCTATTATAATTAACTTACCAAATATAGGTAATAATGATTTACAAGCACCGAGGAATGGTTCCACAGGAATGCCACCATCTTTGTCATATTTTAAATCCATAAAACTGAAAACAGAGGAAAGCAAGTGGGAATATTGACTTGGGACGAATATTAATAAGCAAAATGCAGATGCAATTAAGCACAGTGCCTTTTTATGTTGAAACATCTTGATATAAGTGAAATAATTTTGACAAGGATGTAAAACGCCATTCATTCAATTAATCCTTGTTTATTTTGAACATTTTTACCAATTTTCAGGAAAATAAACAGTGATTAAAAAGATCTGGTCTGTACAAATTTGAATGGAAACAATAATATCCCTATGCTGAAATTAAATGATAGAATGGCAAAAGTTTTATTTTAGATGATCAAAACTAACAACCATTTCAATGGAATTATATACTAATTGAAGATATAAAAGCACAAAATGAAAGTCTCAAAATAAAGTTTTAACCATGAGTTCTCATATATAACCTTGAAAATATCACATATGGTGTAAATTACTTAACAGCCATGTGATGCTAATACATTAAAATCAATGACATTATTAAGCTTAGTTTTTTAGATATACAGTACTTACCTTGGACTCATTGTGGAGAAAAATGTTGGAACCCTGGCATCAACTGCATCTTTAAATTCATCTTCACTATTAACACTCAAACTGGACCCAGAAAAAAATTTACTTTTATCTAAATTTGTATCTAAGGAATGAATTCCATTTGAATTGGAATGTGTCATGTTGCCATCCACCAGATTTTCATCCTTTTCATTAACACTTTCTTTGATTGGCTGACTTTGTGACCTTGACATTTGATTATGTGGAGTTTGTGTCCTTGACAATGATTGGTTGACTTTATCAGAGTTATCATTTTGTTCACGAGTGACATCAAAAGACAAGTCAGATAAAGACTGGTCTGAGTAAGATGTCTCTGAGGCGGTACGTCTTCTAGAATTTTGCTTTGAGGGAAAAGGTGTCCCTTCCTTTGATCCAGGTGATGTCCGCCTTCTGTGCCCCGACAAACTGAAAAAATTAAATTGAATTTTATAGGATTTTTTTATGTCGACAATATAATTATACGATGAAAAGACTGAAACACATTTACTTAAACCAATTTTAAATAATTTTCAGATAAAACATTTATAACTTTGCATGCAGGTGACAAAGTACCTGCACAACCACAAAATTTGTAATAAGATACAATGTTGTTGCTTTGTTTCATTTGGTTTAAATGAGTCTTCTTTTTAGGCTATGTGAGTGAAATGAAATTTTGATTGCTTTTTAAGTCTTATGGAACTGTAAAAATGATGTAGAAAACCCTGGAACCAAATAATGACTCAATTATGTTATAAGTGCAGGTACATGTATTAAGAAACGGATACTAATGTTATCAGATAATCAAATTATCATAATTCTACTGACCAAATAATGGAAGATTTATTGATGGTATTTAAAAAAATGATGCTCAAGTCATCAAAGTTTTCCTACTGCACAGCACAGCTTACTAATATCTAATTGTTGAATATCCAACATGATTGTATCCTGTATTTTAATCATCTGACAATCATGATTCAGAATGCAGAGAAAATAAGTAAATTCAGTGAATTAGGATCCCCGCCAGTAGATTCTTTTTATGTGATTTGCACTTATGTTCAAAGGGTAATAACTCCCAGGAAATTGAGCTAACCAACTTGGGTTAATAATATACACATTTCCTATCAATGTTGATGCTTTGCACCAAGTTTCATGAACTAGTGCTTCATAGTTTTGGAGAATTTGCACAAACAAGAATTTCAAATGGATGGATGGAAGGACAGAAGGATGGAAATTTTAATTTAATATCCCACTCTTTCTTCAAATGTTTGGATAAAAGCATTGTAAATCTTTACCTGTCACCTGATGATGGTCTTTGTATATTGTGTCTTATGGACTAAAAAAGAAAGAAAAATTACATTTTTTAACATTAAACATTAATAAAATTTGGGTACTGTTAAAATTGTTGTTTTTTCTTTACACAAAATAAAACAAGTGCAGATTATACATTATATACTCTTGAAAATCACACTGATTATAAAATTTTTACAGAAATATAAAATCAATACATTAAATCTTATTTGGCTGAAAAACCAATCAACATACAACATGTTTAACATACAAGTTAAAAAAAGAAGCCAAATAGGGCCTGTACTACTCAATTGCCCTAGCAGTTTCTGATAAGTAGATTTTCAAAGATTGGGCTAAAAAATAACACCTCATAATCCTTTAAACTTGGATCAATGAAAGATTTTTTGGGAAAACCAACTTTATATGTTAAAAGGTTATAGATCTACTTTCTCTATAACAAATCTGAACTTAATCTGTCCATAAATAAATCAGTAGTGGCTAATTATCTTGGTTTTTCTATTTACACTAATAGTGGCCATCTTGGATTTCAGACAGCAATGCAGGATAAAATTTTGAATTTGCATCAATCAAGGAACTTCTTTATCAAATTGTGTTCTATTTTAGAGAAGAAGACTTTAAGAAAATTCTTTTAAAAATAACAACTCGCATGCATAAGCTGTGAAATATGGATCAACAAAAATTTACTTGGAAAATCTGGATAATATTTTAGATGGCTCTACATTTTTCAATAAATCAAATTCATCAGAACTAAATGAGTACACTGAAACACATGTAATGGGAATTTTTTGTCTATCCCATTTAGTGTTACAATGGCTAAACTCACCTTGGGGTTGGGAAGTATAAGGGCTTGTGGAGACGTAAGTGGAGAATCTCTGATTTGATGTGGGGATTCTAGTACAATGGTAGCATTAACTAGTTTCATACAATCTTCCAATGTCTGTATAAATGTATCACAGGTTGCTCCCAGGAGAGAAGTGGCTTCATCTAACTTCTGTTATTACAAAAAATATAAAAATACTTAATTAAATGATTCACTACAAAGTTCACCTAGTATGATTAAGTAATGAAGCGAATGGTATACAGATCATTGCAGATATTCAAAATTCCTTATATCTAACATCTGTGAAAGGGCCTCTTGGTTGAGTTGTTTAAAGCACACGCCTCTCAGGTTGGAGTATTCATCATGCAAATTTTTTCCAAATAAAAATGCTCAATTTGAATTAAATAAACAACTTCAAATTATGTCTAATTTATTTGTAAATGTACAAGGTTAAAGTAGCTATGGAAAGAAGTTTGATGTAAGAAAACAATGAAAATAACATTATCTAACATTCATTTTTTCAAATATACTATGGTAGACTGGAATATTGTTTTTTATGCAACAGTCAAAATTTTCTGTCTTGAATCAGTCAGTTCAGAAATGGTGGAGGAAAGGGAAAGTCAAAAGTAACAGTAAAAACAGCCAACCTACAGCAGATGAAGTGACAAAAGTTTCTTTCACTAGGATCTGCGCTGGTGGAATTCAAATAAGGTAGTGCGGGGCATGCAATCCTTACTATCGCCCTTTAAATCAATCAGCCATAAAGGCCCCATCAAGTTGGGAGAGCATTACTTCTTTCACATGGTAACACATTTTAAAACGAGTGTATTAAAGCCCCAGTGAAAAAATTTTCACTTATGAGAATGATGAAATTGTAGCATGACAGTATAATGTTATTTTACAACGCTGTGAAAAAAGAGTGTAGTGGAGTAGAGTAATAGTTTTACTTAACACCAGTCAAGATTCTTTCACTTATATTGAGGGAGTCAGTTCAGGATTGGTGGAGGAAACCAGAGTTCATGGAGAAAACCATTGACCTTGAGTAAGTCAGCTGTCAATCTTTCTAACATTAGAATCTGTCCTGAGTAGGATCTAAAGTTAAGAAGTAAGAGGCACTGTGGTCTGTAAGTGCAGGTTTTAACGTACTTAGCCACTGAGGCCCCATGCAACACAAATAAGGTAATGGTGACAATGGACATTGTTTAAACTATTACTACTAACACTGACATCTGGTTGGCCATCCTCCTGTGTAGCACTTTTCACGGAATGTACTTGTTGCATCAGCAGATCACAGTATAATCTCAGTTCTGATTTCTTTGTTCGTATTATATCAGGTGATATTTCTCCTATAAAAACAAAAAATGATTTAACGTATATTAAAATTTCATTATGAATACAGTAAAACCTCCTCATAATACCTCATGATGACTTTGCGACCTTGTGTAACCCCACAGTCTTAACTATAGCACAGTATATTTTTTTTATGTTTTTCTTTATAAGTCTCTTCGATTTTTCATTATACCCTTCTATAATATGAAAATGTGTATGTAGAGCATATAAAAAGTAATGGATGTCTTGAAAAATACATTTTAGCAGCAGCTATATATTCATTGTACCTATTAATTATTAGAGAACTAAGTGATGACCAATCACAATTTAATAGTAATTCCTAACACCAACCACACCACTGGTATCTTATACTCATGTTTGATGCTTACGGTATTCAAAGTCTGTTATTTTATTATCAGTATTCTATATACAAGTATTTGTTTTTTGTAACATGTTTTTTGATGCCAGAGCCAGGGAAACATAAAACAAGAATAATAATAAAAAAAAATTATGCATTATCAACAAGCAAATTTTGTGAATTAGGATCACCCACCAGTAGGTAATTTTCTATGATTTGAACTTATATTCAACTGGGTTTGTACAGACATTTGGATTCCAAATTTAAGGACTTTTTAAGGTCAGTTCAGGGTCTTATTTGCAAATTTAAGGCCTAATCAGAAGGACAATTTTAGCAAAAACATTGGTGCAAAGGCAATTCAATCAATAAAACAATTACTTACATGTCCATAGTAACGACACTTGAAGTGGAGTTTGACATTGTTCGTTCGGTTGGGCCAGGTACCTTTAAATTGCCCATTTCAACGTTACTTTTTAATTTATTTGTTTATTTATACAGGTCTATTTGCAACCACTTAATATCGAAATACAGACACCCAACTGGCCAAATTCAAGGGCTTCTTAGGGCCTTCAGGATAAATTAAGGACTTTTTAGGGTCAGATTTGTTTTTAGGGCCTTTTTAGGGTAAACCTCAAAATTTAAGGACTTTTCCAGGCCTGTACGAACCCTGATTCAAAGATCCATAACTCCTGGGAAAATAAGCACACCACATCAGGATAATGATATGAACATCTCCTATCAAGGTTAATGTTTGGCACTAAGTTTCCTAAAGCATTGCTTCACAGTTTTGGTGAGTTACTCCGGACTGAAGGAATTCAAATTGAATATCCTGCCACTTTCTTCAAACGGTGGGGGATAAAAATGTTTCAGTATAAGTTTTTTTTTACCTGAATCTTCTGGTGGCCTTCCGTTTGTTATAGAGGCTTTGGATGTTCCTAATGCAACTAACCATTGTTGTCTTTCTTGTGGAGTTGCTGCTCTGACATAAAAATGTTGTTCTCCCGGAATGATTAAATCTAGTCTAGAATGGTCTGTGGGATGGACTAAAAATCAAAAGTATTATTGAAGATATTTTATTAAAAAAATTATCTATCACATTGAAGATTCTATTTTAAAAAATTATCTATCACATTGAAGATTTTATTTAAAAAAAAATTATCTATCACATTGAAGATTTTATATTAAAAAAATCATCTATCACATTGAAGATTTTATTTTAAAAATTATCTATCACATTGAAGATTTTATTTAAAAAATATCTATCACAATGAGAATATTAATAAAATATACCATTATTAATGAAGCTTTAAAGAAGGATGTGATCTGACTGACACTAGCACCACAACACAACTATCGAAAATCAAAATGCACTCCTACAATTCTAAGGCTTACTAAAAGTGTCTACTACAGTGAATATATATATATATATATATATATATATATATATATATATATATATATATATCTTACCAGCTATATCACAGACAGACATTTTAAGAGATCCTTTACATCCATTGTTAACTTCTTCTTGAGATTTGTAGTAGGACAATATACCATTATCTAATATAAACCACCGAGGCTGCCAACCTAATATAAAAAATAAGGCAATTCAGTTAAAATTTGCTATTTTAAAAATTCATTTTTAAATTTTAAGGTTAAAATTAGTGTAAGTAGTATTCGATCGTAAGTGTAATTGTTTCATCAAACTTGAAAGTACTGAGCCCACTTTTTAGAGTGCATATGCACTTGTCCACCATGAAGCAGCTGTATTAACATGGCAAACAACTCACTGTCAGTTGTGTTCTAATGTTCACCTGAAAGTGAATGGAAAACCATTTCTATTTTGTAATAGGAAGAAATCTGAAACTCTACAGGAAGTGGTACTGCAGAGAAAACCTTGAGTTTTTTAATATCAATACAATAACAAATATGTTTTAAACAATTAGCATAACCTTGCAGGTTTCTTTACTTTACACCATCTTATTTCAATGATGTAAAAAGGAACAGACTAGGATTGATATAATGGGGTTTTACCTCCCAGTCAAAAATATATTTACTTATATCAAGATGCCATCAGCTATAGGTGCAGTGGCAGAATTTTTTACCTTTGCAGTGCGCTTAAGGCAATGCACAGAGAGGGCTCTTTAATGTGCCACAACTTTAAACTGCAAAACAAAGGTTTACATGAAATTGCTTTTACATGAATGTGGCTTCATGAAGTCATTTTGCAATGAAATGAACAATGTTTACATTGTCTTCGTTTCGCTGTACAGTAAATTGTGAAACAGTCATATTCTGGCATTTTTTCATGAAAGTTTAATCAAGAAAAAAAATGGTACAACAATTTGTGTGAGATTGGTTTTTTTCTTTCTAAACACTCGTCATGTGTTGACAGAATAATTCCACACTTAGCAAGCCATGTCTTGGATCATTTTATCAACACTTTTCTTTAGAAAAATCGATCTAACACCGATACCAGTGCAAGATTCTTTCATTCTTGATTGCAGTTGAACATAGTCATACAGAAAAGTGACACCTGAGGTTTCAGAACTAATGTCTTAACCACTTGGCCAACGTGACCACACTACAGAAAATTTTAGGAGTTGGAAGTTCCTTGTTCCTGGTTTAATGTCCTTACATCCTGTACCGGTTTACAATATTTCATCTCCAGTTACAAATAATTCAATGCAGATAATGATTTGTTATTATAGCAAAATCAAAATTTAAAATAGACCTTTCGTTTTTATAAATTTAACTAAAGACAAATTAATTTACCAGAAAGATAGTTTGTCCACTTCAGTAACACGCCTTCCATGGTGATGAGCACACCTCAAAAATCGATTTCACCCTTTTTTACACTGTCAAAGAAACATAACGAGCCGTTTAAAACCTATAGATTTTCTTCAGAAAAATTGAGTAAATGAAAACCAAGATATCGTCTTAAGCAACAGATGTTACTGTAGAAGAATTCAGTAATTGATCGCTATCAAAGTGTGACAGATAATAAACATCTCGCCACCTCATATAACCTTGACATTTGATTGTTTACCAGGAAGTTCCGGTTACGAAAGAACAACTTCGATTTTAACCTATAGTATACTATAGACAACCATGCAACTTAAAATCGAATAAGATTCATTTATGAAGACATGCGTATTTACTATTTTTGTAACTTTATATCATTTTAAAATTTGAACTTAGCCATTTTGAATAATTTTCTAAAAATATCAATTTCAAAATTGTCACTCACTCATTCACCGGTCACATAATTAAGTATCTGAGGTGAAGAATTGAGCACACTCTATTCGGCTGTTTCTCGGATCTACTTCCGGTGGAAATAAAACATGGGATAGTGAAGAAATGAAATTGTTTACATTAGAAACCTGACATGGTATTGATTTAAGAATTTGCACAGTGTATGTGAATATATGTGAAGTATCCCATATGTTTTCTGTTTGATTTTTATGAAATATGGACAAAACACGTTATGTTCTTTTTAGTTTTTTTTTGGTAATTTTCTTATGGAAAAAGACTGGAATGTTGTTGAAATTCCTGTTATCTCATTGTTCAATATTACTTAACTTACAGTTGTACTAAGCAGGAGCACTGCGGTAGCTCAGTTGGTAGTGTTTCGCACCTGACCCGGTGACCAAGACTAAAGTGGGTATTGCCTGTTCTTTTGCCAAGCACTCACCATTACACAAAATGAAAGTCACAGTTCTTACGGATGGGAACTTAAACATGGTCATGTGTCACCATGTGCTTGACACTATAAAGAACCCTGCTGTATAATGCCACCAGCTCAACGCACAGGCAAAATTTCTGCACTTTCGTCTATAGCTGGTGATGACTCTATATAAGTGAAATATTCCTGACTGAGATGTTAAACACCATTACTCAACTCTTTGATAAGCAGGGCACTTTCAAGTTTCAAATTTTCTAAAGGCACCAGGCATATAAATTTATTGTCACAAATTGATTTTGAGAAATAGACATTACACAGAATTGGTAAAGCTACACAAGATTGATAAAAATAACTTTAAATACTAGTATGTCTGCAATTTATGGAATTATATACCATTGAACTGGTCTGTAAAGACCATAAACTTTATTTCTTAAATATTTATATGTGGATTCCATCTATATTTCAGAAATTCTGCAGTTAAACATCACAAATTATTATGGATACTGGTTAAAAAGTCATTATGGGTACAGGTGTATCATTTAGCCGTAACCAGGATGATGATGACATCCTGGGGGCTGATCTTGATGGTAGTAGTCATGGTGTCATCAAACGTATTCCTATAGAAATGAAGCCAAGGGGAAAGTTAGGGTTGAGTCGTGGATCAAGTAGAAAGCCTAAAGGAGGAAGCTTACGTTCTGCTCTGTCTGTTGATCTTGAAAATCCTGAAGTGGAAAGAATTCGCAGAGATTTTGAAATGTACAGGTCAGTTATTAATTGAATTAAAGTAATTTGTAGGTAATAAATGTGTACTTGGCTATATCCAGTGTAACCAAGAAGACGACTCAAGAAAAACATGTACTTGATTAAATCCAGCGTTACCACATGGCACAACAAAATCTTGTGTACAAATTTTGCTATATCCATTGCAACCAAGAACATGATGCAAAATACTATGTTTGGCTACATTCAGTGCAATTAAGATCATGACATCAAAAATATTTACTTGGAAATTGCTGATGTGGCCAAGAACATGGACATAATGAATAAAGCAATAAATATATGAGGTACAATTATATATAGACCACTGATTACAAAACTCCCAAAATTACAAAGGCATTGAATGACATGCCATGGCAAACTGGTATCCAGTGATGTTGTGTCATTTTACCTTTCAACATCAACCATTGCTCTGAGGGTAGATATCCACATCATTGAAATTATTAGTAGCCAGATTTCCAAAAAATATAAAAATGTAGTCCTTTTCAAAGTCATTAATCACAAATATGCTAAAATAGGTTACTTTTCAAAGAATGACAATTTTGGCTACCAAGAATGGAAACAAAGCCTGACGTAGTGTACATGTTTACTGTTTATCTGGTCTGTATGAAATACAAAGAGTTCATGTCACTCCTGTTAAAATATTCATATCATTTTCATCTATTATTTTGGATTGAAAGTTTTGAATTCAACTAAATGTGCAGGTGAGGTATGTCCTTTTTTGTTGTTCATTGTGTTTCATTTTACATATGAGCTCTTTTATAATTGTGTCTTTTCTCTGAACAGACTGAACAAAGAAAATGACATTACAAACATGCAGAAAAAAGAACAGAAACTTGAGACTGAAAACAAAAGATTACGAGCTGAACTTTTCCTCCTACAGAAAACATGCAACAACTTTAGAACAGAAAAAGACCATGCACTTGATGCTGAAAAGCAAGCTTTAGCCAGAGCAGCTGCTTTTGAACAAGACAGAGATAAGGTTCAGAGACAATTCAAGGTAGTAAATGTAATTTATAATCTGATCAGTTGTAACTAGATTTTTATTTTGTGTTGCCAAAAGTTTTAGTGATATTAACTAAAAATAATACCCTGATTATTTAAAAAAACAGGGTATGTCACCCTGTAGCTGTTAGCTGCGTTAGTAAGTTTGTTTAGGGACTGGCGTTTATTTAACAAGTTTAAATAAGTCTGGTATATAATGATAATTTAATGATCAAAAATGGTTACAAAACAATTTAGGTTACCAGTAATGTGAGTGTCATGATGTTGCAAAGGGGATGGGGGGGGGGGGGGGGGTGGGGGGTTAGGAGGGGGGCTCGGTGGCAGAGTGGTCTAAAGGCCTGGCTTATGGATCATATATGAAGTTCATATTTCTTAATGTGTAATGAGGGTTCTTATATACAGGTTTTACTGAAATTAATAATAATCTTAAATAACAGGTTTTACTTACATAATTCTATCATTTATTTCAGATATTTAGAGAGACAAAAGAAAATGAAATCCAGAATTTATTGAAGGCAAAACGTGAACTAGAGAATAGATTAACAAAGATCAGTCAGGGATATGTACCTGATCATACAGAGTATATGGATTCAGCTTCTAGAAGTGCTTTTGAAAATGGTCTTGGTAAGAATGGTTTGATAAGCTTTTCACAATTGGGCTGTTTTTTGAATGTTTTGAAATGAAATCGTGTTTCAGTTGTATTTACCAGGGTAAACCTTTAATGTGCTGTATTACTGGTGTACCTTTATAAACTTGGGTTTTATTCCTATTCTGACCAAAATTGCAATTAATATGAAAATGACATTCTTGTTAATAAAATTTAATGATATAAAGTATGCTAGATTATTATACAGTAAAATCACATTTCACTGAAATTTGCATTATAAACATAAAAAATAGCAATAGTTCCAGCTAATTCAGCTCTTCTTGTTAGAGACAAATCATCATCTCATGAATAAAACCATTGCACAATGACCAACAGGCCACATAAAGATGTTAAACCCAGACAATCATTTTAGATTTAAATCTAAAATATATTTCCTTTCATTTGCACTGACTATCATCAGATGAAAAGAAAATAAAAGTATGTGAAAGATTTGAAATTATGGTTCTCACTAAAATTATCTGACACAGAATTTTCCTGATTTACAGAATTTATTATTTTCTTTTATAGGTAATCCTGGAGATTGGTGGACAGCTTTAGAAAGTGAACCTAGTCTGGGTAGTACCATACAACTACATCAAACAACAATTAGGGGACCAGAGTTTGCTCACAGTATGATGGAAACTGAAGGTCCATTTACTAATGTTAACAAAGGTAATTATATATAAATGTATACAGTAGTTTGACTAGCACAGAATAGAACTACATGGAGGAGTGTTGTCAGTGGCCTATGTTCCTCCCTGGTACCACAGGCATAAGCAAGTAAGTAAGTAAGTAAGTAAGGAGACAGTAGTGGGACCAGGAATTTCATAAAGGGGAAGTTTTAACCCCTTGAGCCTTAGGCCCTCTGGGTCTGTCACTGTTATATACAGTAAACATATTTTTCCATAGGGTAATTTTAGCTAATTTGTCAATTTTAAAATAATTGATATAATTTCCTCACATGAATATTATTAACATAGATTTATATTTACATGTACATTTGTACATAACAAAATTTAGACTTAAACACAGAGATTGACACTTATGCAAAGGGGAGATAACAAGAAAACATGAAAACAGACATGTGGAAACTTACAGGTGCTAAATTTTGATCTTCTGCATCCCAAGGAAAAACATGCTGAACTGTGTTAAACAAAAACCTTTGCTAATACATTAGACATTTGCCAGAAATGCTATTTATTCAAGTAAAGCTTGGTTTATGGGATTGCTGATATTTTACCAGTCTAAATCATGTTCAGTATACCTAATTTTTCAAGCCTGTAGATGTTACATAAACTAGGTCATATAAGATCGTTTTGAAATGTCCTTTAATCCCATTGAGTTTGAAAGTAGAAATTTTACATCCTATTCAAGATTCTTTCACTTATATCTAGGTGGTCAGATCTTGGATGCTGAAAAAAAAATCTGAGTGCCCAGAGGAAACCACTAACCTTCAGCAAGCAAATTAACAAACATTCTTACAATAGGATCTGTAACAAGTTGGATTTGAACCTAGGCAGTTAGAGGCATTGTATTCTATATGTATGGGCTTTAGGCTACCAAGGTGCTCTGGGACTTTGTGTGACATTAGGTCATTAATCCTAAGAAGTTACCAATTTCCTTTATTAATCGTTACGAAGAAAACCGCAAGATGAAAGAGCGGTTCAAAGCACTTTCTGTATTATAATTACATTTTCATCTATTCCTTTGTCTTAAAAATATTCTGTTTTATCTTTTGCTAGAGGACTGGAGTTCTGTTATGGCCAATTTGACACAGTTTTTACCCACAATTCCAGAACATGCTTTGAGTTGTGTATTACGCATCTATATATCTGCACCAAAAGACATGCACTCGGAAGTTGATATTCTACATAAGGTAGATAATAAATATGAAATCTGTTGTTGAATTTAAGGGTTTGTTAATCTATGCATTAGAGGGTTACTAGTTTGCTGACATGAGTTGATATAATAAATATACACCCCACAGACAATGTTTAGGGTGGTATATAGGAATCACCCTACCCACCTGTCTGTTCGGCCATCTGTCGCAATATCATGTCTGCTCCATATCTTCCATGTCTCTGGTTGTTTTTAATCAAACTTGACATAAACATAATCCAACATGAGATCATATCATATTTAGGTGTATAGGTCAAGGGTCAAGGTTAAGTCTTAGATATAACAACAGGGCATTGGTGAGAGATGAGAGGTATTTGTCTGTCAAGAGAATTTGCTCTGGTTTTAACAAAATTCAAGGCATTAAGGAATAAACATGTTGATATTTCATTTTTTTGTTTTTGAAAATACAATAATGGTTTTTTACTTCCCAGAGTATGAGATTCTTTCATTTATCTACATTTTGAGGCAATCACTTCTGAGTTGGTAGAGAAAATGGGGGTATTCAGAGAAAAAAACTGGCCTTCCAAACTGACAAACTTTCTTATGCTTATATCCTTCTATCCTTCCAGAGTAGCATTCAAACCAGTAAGAGGTGTTGTATCTTCAAACTGGTGCTTTAAACCACTTGGCAACCAAAGCCACAGCTTTCAGAGATATATTAATTAAAATCTTTTAATATTGCCACCATTTATTTGGTCCAGTTTTGGTTTTGTAAAAGGGTTTGTCTGTATTCCAATTAAGGGATAAAATAAGAAGGATTTAGCAGAATTGGAATTCTGAACTTGAAGAAATACTTAGTATCTAATGAGATAGCAGAGGGCATTATATTAAAAATTATATAAAATATTGAAATGTTTCTTTTAGGAATATGCAGCAAAGCTTCGTAATCTATGTGAAGGAAAGGGACGTGGTTTAACTATAGTTCATATTTCATTTGATGATGGTAATTCATTATCAGGTCAGGTAAGTCAGTCACATAATATCCACAAGGATTTGATGTTATTCTCTGTTCTCAGAACCTCATTAAGGAACTTTCATATTGATCTATCATCAATAAATTAAAATTTAATGCTTATATATTTGTGTAAAATTTACAATTAATTGATCTGAAAACCAGATGATGGCTAATCTTTTAAAATTCATATTTGTGCTTTTTACAAGATGACAAATTATGTGACACCACTAGATGTAACAGATTAGTTAGTTTAGATAAACTTTATTTATTCTGTAAGAATTTAGAAACAAGTTAACTTAGCTTTTGTTTGATTTCAGGCATTAGACAGACAACATTTAACACGACATCAACAGATATCAAAGTCTTCCATATTTCTATCATTTCTCTGTGATTCCACGGACAGGTGTGTTATACATATATTCATTTGTATTTGTTTTACTTTATACATACACTTGCATACATATTTACATGTATATTGATATCCTTTATAAATATCAACATAGTTAGGAGATGCGCATATTGTTAAAACAAGTTGCTTTGCTTAATTTCCCTGGAGTTATGGCCCTTTGAACTTAAGTGCAAATCATAAAAAAGAACCTGCTGGCAGGGGATCCTTATTCACTGAACTTGCTTGTTTACATGTATAGTGAAACCTTTTCTTACCTGTTACCTGGTTAGAACAAAGCCTTACTAAATAGAGGCTTTAATATTTTTTCACTACACTACAGCTTTCTAGAAATTTTAAACAGTAAAATTATTCATGTACAGTAAAACCTCAACTTAATATTCCTCCTATGAATTATTTCTTTATAAGTCTCTTTCAATTTATTGCCAGACTCCTTTGTAACTTCAATATTTGACAGACCAAATTGTGGTGATTCCAGATTTTACTGTAATTTAATTATGGTATTAGTAATCTGTATACAGTAATTCTTATTTTGTTCTTTTCTAGATTTACTAGTTTTGAATATAAACATGGTTATTTAGATAACCCAGGATCTCATCCTGCTGTATTCTGCTTTAAAGAAACCAAAGGGTAAGTTTCTCTAATGGTAGTAGTTTAAATAATATTAATATTAAAATATACAAGTGTAAGCTTTTAATTAAAAAATTATATTTATCTGTCTCTTTCTTTTGGGAGATAGCTTTTAACAGCAGTTATCCTTTTTATTCAAAGTGTTTTAGACTTTGTAGTACATGTAGATCTTGGAATTTCTGAATGCACCTGTTGTCTATCCCAGATGGCTGCTATTTATGTGAATAGAAAGAAAATTACTGATAAAAACTTCATTTCTTTGTATTTTTGTATTTGTAAGAAAACTATTCATCTGATTGAGTACAGAATACATGTAGATCAGATAATTTGTCCTGGAAATGCTTCTCTTTAGATTGGTTAATGGATGTTTTGTATATATATCCTATATGACAACTATTACCAAAAATAGAACAGAAAAATTCAAAGAAAATTGTTTATCTGGATAAAGGTATAGTAAATTTTTGTCAGATGATAGTCAAATATGTTAAAATAATTTATATACACCTTCTTTTGTTCATATTTTATACAGTGTAATATATTTACAATTTCAACTGCTTTGTTCTATACAAACTTTGAAGCAATTTCATTGTTTATTTTCCCATAGAGTCAATACAGAATGTGCAGAAACATGATGTTGGTGACAAGTAGTGTATGAACACATAATATAACTTGTAAATTTGTATTACCAATTATTTGTATAGATCTCGTAATAGTCATAATGAAGCCAAAGAATTAAAAAGTAAAGTACGAGAGAAGAGTACTGCTAAGTTAATAGATGGTTATACATCCACCAGCAGAGGTGTAGAACAAGCTTATGTAGAACTAGAAAAAATACTCAAAGTGGTAAGTTCCAACTTCTTTATACCAATAAATAGATTTGTCTCTATTTGTCTGTGTTATTAGAGGCCACATAATTAAATTTCTCACACCTGTGACCAGGAAATCTACATATAGCTATTTCACCTTTGTTAAGACAGATGACACAAAAAGTCTCTCACATTAGTTGGATTTCTCTGAATTTTAAACCTGATTCTATGACAAAGGCATTCTTGATCACTTACATGCATCAAATTGATGACATCAAAATAGTTTTATGCAAGAATGTTAACAAAAAGCGATTTTATGTCCTTTTAAGGACATGGATGGTGGAATAAAACGAAAAATTTGATGCAAGAAGTTGTTACAAATGAGGTTCTTATTGTGCAAATAAGTGAAAATAGAGTCTTAATTTTGTTGCCCTTGATATGTCCTAAAATCTTAAAATAAAAATTTATATCTTAGGAACTAGGTATTGACTCCAAAAAAGAAAAATCTGAAGATGATGAAAGTCTGCTGACAGAAGGGGAGGGACCAGAACAGCTGTGTGGGGGATCAGTATGGGACATACATGGTGAATATGAACAAATGGAGGCTATGAGTTTTGCCAAAAGATCCAGTTGTGAATTAGGATTTGAAAAGGTTTGTATCAAAGAAACATAAAGTGCCAATGTGTTATATTATGATCAAAATGTTTCTAATATTTATTTATTTTCTCATTTGTGTTTAATTAGTGTATTTGCGGAATTCCAGTGAAAATTTTAGATTAGTTCAAGCATTAAGGAGTGTCACATGGTATGCTTACAACATAATTGACTTTTAGCTCACTTGCACAAAAGTGCAGAAATCTAATCCCATACTCTCAGCATAAACATCAGTGTCAGCATCCATTGATAAATTGTTATATTAAAGTTTCACCTCACCTGTGCCAAAAGCTCAGATGAGCCTTAGGATCTATCTTTGTCCGGGGTGTGTAAACTTTTCACATTTTAATCATATTTTCTAAAACTATTGGTCAAAGTTAGATGATATTTGGCTGGAATGATGTCTAGGTGAAACACTTTCAGATTTGCACAAATGGAAGGGGTTATGTCCCCTAGGGGCCCATGTTTCCATTTTATGAGTGATCAGTTATCAGATATTGCTTTTGGAATTGCTAACATTAATGTTTTGCCTGTAAAACTGACAATTTTTAAAATCTGTGATATAAGGACTTTTCAAAACATTCCACACAAACATCATTGGATATTTATCCCATAGTTTATTGATGAATCACATTGTTAAAGCTTAAAATCTAAATTTAAAATCTTTATTCTGGATATATATTACAGCATTATGAGAGATTAAATGGCCATGTATCGTCTGCTGGACCACTACCTCCATTATTGATAACAGGATCTGCTGGATCAGGGAGATCTTTGTTACTGACTAAATGGTAAGATAAAAGCTTTTAATATTTCCGTAATTGGGAGGTCATGGGTTCGATCCCCTGCAGGGTCTGACTCAAGACTTGAAAGTGGTTAGTTGACCTTTGCCAAGCACTCCGCATTACAAAATGAAGGTCATGGTTCTTTCGGATGGGAACATAAAATAAACAAGGTCCCATGTAACTATGGGCTTGGCAGGCTAAAGAATCCTGCTTTATAATGCCATCAGCACAACACACAGGCTAAATTTCTGCACTTTCGCCTATAGTTGGCGATGATTCGATATAAGTCAAATATTCTTGACTGGGGTGTTAAACACCATTTTTCCACTCCACTCTTAAGATTTCATTTGCCAGATTTTGTTGTTTTTCTTTTTTTCTTCTTCTTTTTGTTCTTCATTTATACTATCATAGCTTCCTCTCATTGCCTCTCTTTATTTGTCTTAATTTTGTTCTCCTGTTTTTCCTTATTCTTGTCTGTTTTCTTAACAATCACAGCAACTTTCAGTGCCTCTTCCATCCTTCATAAGTATGTATCCAACTAAGGCAAAACTAGTATGAGAAAGTATGTCAGTTTGCTTGTTGAAGATCACAATTTGTTTTTACACTACACAGTTCCTTTAATATTCTTAACCATATTATGTTTTAGGATCCAACTACAACAGGAGAAGACATCTGGTGGTATTGTGTTATATCATTTTGTGGGTACAGAATCGTGTGTCAATGCTGATCCTGTAGTAATGATACGGAGGTTGACAGCTCAGGTAAATATATATTAAATTTCTGCTTAACTTTTCATTAATTGTAAAATTGATGTACAAAAAATTTACATTAATATGTCTTGGTTTTATGGAACAGCAGGTATAAGATAGAAAATTTACATGTTATCGCTGTGGGCATTATCATCTTGATGTCCCATAGTTCCACGTTCCTTTCATTGTCAATTTTGATTTCACATGTGACAGGTGTAGCTATCATAGCAAGAAGTGCTTACCCTTTGGAGCACCTGGCCTCACTTCTGTTGTGAAATTAACATGTTTGGGATTATAATGTGATGATTGACAAGTAAGATTTTGTTTCATTGTTAACTATAATGCTCCTTTTTGTGCACTGTGGCTAAGCTCTGCATTGAACATTCTATATGATACAGTACTAGAGGACTACCTTTTTAGAAATTATACAGAACAGTTTGTAAGCCAAGAGTCAAACCTGTACAATCCTTACACATAGAATTTTAAGACCTTTCATTGTTTCCAGCATTTGAACAAAATTGGAAATTTCAGTTGATGATTTGGTTTATTATACATAAATCTCGCTTTAGAAATTTCATACCTAGACACTGCCAGGTACAGGTAGATTAATGTCTTATTTCCTTACAGTTGATGCAGCAGGTGAATTCCCCTCCAGCATTGACAGCAGATCCTGTAAGATTGGTAGAAGAATTCCCAAGGTGGCTAGAAAAAGTTTCTTCTAAAACAGCTGGAGGTGTCATTCTAGTTCTAGATTCAATTGATAGGTTTCTGGTGAGTTCGTTTTTCAAGTTTGTCAATGGGGTTCACCTCTACCACGTGGAAACATAACTTTGTACGGAACAGTTATTTCTATTGGACATGGAATCATATCAGTTCACATTTTTCCATAAAAATGATACTGTCTTAAGAATTTGTGATGTAAATGTTTTCTATAGCATCCTGCAGAAATGTTAAGAGTATTGATCATTTGGTACAGCAGTGACCCCTATTTTTTTCAAGTTCTTTAAAATTAGAGAATGTTAAATATACATGTATTTGCAAATTAGTTTTATAAAAAGTGTAGCATCATCATTATTTTTAGCTCACCTGACCGAAGGTCATGTGAGCTTATGGCATAGCGCAGCGTGTGTTTGTGCGTGTGTGCGTGTGTGCGTCGTTAACACCTATTTTCGACTTCTCCTCTGAAACTACTGGACAGTTTTTAATGAAACTTTGTCAGAAGTATATATGGGCCGGTGCAATTCAGATTTGTTCGTGGCGTTGCCATGGCTACCATAACTAGGTCAAGGTGACCTAGGGGTGCAAAAATCTTTAAAAATCTTCTTCTCCGAAAGTACTGATTGGAGAAAAAATCTGATGTGATATTTGGTTTCTCTAGGGTCTTAAGCCTATAGTTTGTTCATTTTATGAAATTCGGATAAAAAATAGGTTACGCGTTTTTGCGTTTAATTTTGAAAAAATCGTAAAATAGCTTCAAATTGTTATAACTTGACTATTTGACCAGATAATGACATGGGGTTTTCAGTTTTGACATTCTTGTTAGTATCTTCAAAATGAGGTCAAGGTCAATTGTGAAGGTCGTGACCTAATTTTTTTTACCTCTGATTATAATTATTATCTCGAAAACTATAAACTTTTTGTATAGGCATGTATATTAGAATGTTGTAGGTATTGATACAACGATCATTTTGATGTATAGAAAAAGGTCATGGGTTCAAAGGTCAAGGTCACAGATGCAAAACAATACCGAAATTGTTAATTATCTCGAAAACTATAAACTTTTTGTATTGGCATGTATATTAGAATGTTGTAGGTATTGATACATCGATCATTTTGATGTATAGAAAAAAGGTCATGGGTTCGAAGGTCAAGGTCACAGATGCGAAACAATACCGAAATGGTTAATTATCTCTAAAACTATAAACATTTTGTATAGGCATGTAAATTAAAATGTTGTAGGTATTGATACAACAATCATTTTGATGTATAGAAAAAGGTCATGGGTTTAAAGGTCAAGGTCACAGATGCGAAACAATACCAAAATGGTTTATTATCTCGAAAACTATAAACATTTTGTATAGGCATGTATACTAGAATGTTGTAGGTATTGATACAACGATCATTTTGATGTATAGAAAAAGGTCATGGGTTCAAAGGTCAAGGTCACAGATGTGAAACAATACTGAAATTGTTAATTATCTCGAAAACTATAAACTTTTTGTATAGGCATGTATATTAGAATGTTGTAGGTATTGCTACAACGATCATTTTGATGTATAGAAAAAGGTCATGGGTTCAAAGGTCAAGGTCACAGATGTGAAACAATACCGAAATGGTTAATTATCTCGAAAACTATAAACATTTTGTATAGGCATGTATATTAGAATGTTGTAGGTATTGATACAACAATCATTTTGATGTATAGAAAAAGGTCATGGGTTCAAAGGTCAAGGTCACAGATGTGAATTAATACTAAAATGGTTAATTATCTCGAAAACTATAAACTTTTTGTATAGGCATGTATATTAGAATGTTGTAAGTATTGATAGAACGATCATTTTGATGTATAGAAAAAAGTCATGGGTTCAAAGGTCAAGGTCACAGATGCGAAACAATACCGAAATGGTTAATTATCTCGAAAACTATAAACATTTTGTATAGGCATGTATATTAGAATGTTGTAAGTATTGATAGAACGATCATTTTGATGTATAGAAAAAAGTCATGGGTTCAAAGGTCAAGGTCACAGATGCAAAACAATACCGAAATGGTTAATTATCTCTAAAACTATAAACATTTTGTATAGGCATGTAAATTAAAATGTTGTAGGTATTGATACAACAATCATTTTGATGTATAGAAAAAGGTCATGGGTTTAAAGGTCAAGGTCACAGATGCGAAACAATACCAAAATGGTTTATTATCTCGAAAACTATAAACATTTTGTATAGGCATGTATATTAGAATGTTGTAGGTATTGATACAACGATCATTTTGATGTATAGAAAAAGGTCATGGGTTCAAAGGTCAAGGTCACAGATGTGAAACAATACTGAAATTGTTCATTATCTCGAAAACTATAAACTTTTTGTATAGGCATGTATATTAGAATGTTGTAGGTATTGCTACAATGATCATTTTGATGTATAGAAAAAGGTCATGGGTTCAAAGGTCAAGGTCACAGATGTGAAACAATACCGAAATGGTTAATTATCTCGAAAACTATAAACATTTTGTATAGGCATGTATATTAGAATGTTGTAGGTATTGATACAACAATCATTTTGATGTATAGAAAAAGGTCATGGGTTCAAAGGTCAAGGTCACAGATGTGAATTAATACTAAAATGGTTAATTATCTCGAAAACTATAAACTTTTTGTATAGGCATGTATATTAGAATGTTGTAAGTATTGATAGAACGATCATTTTGATGTATAGAAAAAAGTCATGGGTTCAAAGGTCAAGGTCACAGATGCGAAACAATACCGAAATGGTTAATTATCTCGAAAACTATAAACATTTTGTATAGGCATGTATATTAGAATGTTGTAAGTATTGATAGAACGATCATTTTGATGTATAGAAAAAAGGTCATGGGTTCAAAGGTCAAGGTCACAGATGCGAAACAATACAGAAATGGTTAATTATCTCAAAAACTATAAACTTTTTGTATAGGCATGTATATTAGAATGTTGTAGATATAGATACAACAATCATTTTGATGTATAGAAAAAGGTTATGGATTTAAAGGTCAAGGTCACATATGCGAAACAATACCGAAATGTTTAATTATCTCAAAAACTATAAACTTTTTGTATAGGCATGTATACTAGAATGTTGTAGGTATTGATACAACGGTTATCATGATGTAAAGAAAAAAGTCATTGCGGTTTAGTATTTATGTTTTCTTTAAACCTATCAGCTAGCCATTAGTTATCAGGTGAGCGTATCAGGCCCATGGGCCTCTTGTTACATTACTGTTTTGTAATTTTACCTTAAAATGGTGAAATCTTTAATATTTTTGACACCCAATTGAGTTAAACAATTTCTTATTCAACCTGATATTAAGTGCAGTTTTTGAAAATTTAAAATATTGATATATTGTTGTATTATTTATACTGCCACAAAATGCAAAATACATGTATGCAAGACTTGTTATGTTTATGCATTAAATTGTGTTTAAACTGTATTGGGAAAACATTAAAGTAAAACTTGTAACATGTTGTGCATGTTTTTCTGTGTTACAGCAAGCCGAAGTTCATTTAAAATGGCTGCTAGATCCACTTCCTGTTGATTCCAGAGTAATTGTGTCTGTAAATGAAGAGACATGTCCACAAGCTTGGAGGTAACCTGATTTTAAACTTTTATTCATTGTGCGACAAATGGTAGTAATTGTTTGCTAATGAAATAAGTTGAATCTGTTATGTTGTTTGCAAATCAACAGAATCTTATGTATGCTGAGTATTTTGAAAAATCATTTGATTCATACATTTGATACAGTAAAACCTGTTTATAAAGACCATTAATGGGACCTAAGAAATATGAACCTTATCACAGATGAAACAGCTATAAAAATAACAGAACATGCCAATCTGTTGCAACGATGTCTATTTGTAATAAAATTCTCATCATGCTTATTTTCTAGTATTTCACAAAATTTTCACATGTTTTCATTGTTGTAAGATCAAGTTATACTGCCATGTGACACTTTCTTCATTCTCATCAAATTTCCCCTTTGTTTAGTACATGTGTTTTAGTTCTATTGCTAATTCTGTCATTTCCAACAGCCCCCTTTTATATGTTTAAAAATGAATTTATCTGAAATGTATAATTTATATTTAAAAAAATTACTCTTTTTTAAGGTCATGGCCTACTCTTCAGGTTGAACCTCTGAGTAATAAAAATGTTAAAGAATTAATAAAAGCAGAACTTGCCACGTTGGATGCTAGTCTAGGAAGTGAAGATGAGACTCTTATATTAACTCATTGTCGAACCCCTTACACATGTTGTCCATTGTATGTTATGGTCTTGGCACGACATATTTCTGGGTAAGTTTTTTCAATGTTAATCATAATAATGTGTAAAAATTGCAAATTCTGCAAAAATGATGTTTAAACAATATGCATACATGTATATATTTTCAGATATTTTCCTAATTTTTCTTTTTTATGTTCTGTTTTTAAGTCTCTGTCTATTTATATCCCGATTAACCAGTCTCTGTCTATTTATATCCCGATTAACCAATATTAAATAATTACCTATCAATCCAGTCAGAGCATAAAGTCATCACTTACTCATTACATCTATACGTCTCTAAACTTTGCAGAACTAAAGTTGGATTTTCACTGTATACCGGTATACTGTAAACTACTTATTAATTTTATTGGTGTACAAATATCATTTTCATGATGATACAGTAACTTTACTTTAAATATTCATACATTGCGAAAGTCAATAAGATCATAGTGCACATGGTGGTCCATGAGATTTACTGGGTATAGTAAATTAAAGTATATGGTGAATTTATCCACATTATAAGTTGACCTAATTAAATTTATACATGAACAGTATTAAGTCCTGCTATTATATTTGTTTTATGTTTATATTCAGGTGACAAAAGATTGTTTTTTTCCTGCTTATTTTTGTCCTGTCTTTATATTTGTTTTATATTATATTCAGGTATGCCAAACATGAAGGAAAGATAAGTAAGTTATTAGATGTACTACTGACCTGTACAGATTGTGTTAGTCTGTATGGTAAAGTGTTAGATCTGTTACGGGTGACACTGGAGACTCATGATTCCAGGGGATTTCTCAAAATGGTACGTACTACTCATTATTTATAAGCAAGTGTTTTATCTTGTAGCTAACTCCATATTTGTTGTCGTTAAGTTGTGGTTAATCTGCTACATTATATTGAAGAAAAACTCAAATTTGAAACATAAAGAAACATTTAGTCAGTTTACATTCTTGTAGAATGATATGATTAATGGTGTTTTACACCCCAGTTGAGATTCTTTTATTTATATCCCGATAGATTGGACTGGTGAGGAAATGAGTACCTGGAGAAAACAACTGACCTCATATCAACAAACTGACAAACGTTCTCAAACTAGGATTCGACAGAGCAAGATCCGAACCTTGGTGGCAAGAAACTCTAAAACCAAAGCTTTAGACCACTTGGCTATCTATGTCCTTAAACTTCTTGGTTTTACCATATCTCTGATTTTTTTTTCAAATTTCCAAAACATCTTTTGACAGAAATAGAATTAAAAACTATATGTACAAATGTATCTTCATTTTTTTTCTATCTTATGAATGATTCTTTTCTTCTTTCTGTTTTATGAAGTTTGTTGGTTTTTATTTTTCAGATTAATTTTTAAGATCAAACATTGTCTTTTAGAAATTTGTTATTACCAAAATTGGAAATCTAGTGCTAATTTACCATTGGAAATTTTATATCTTTTATGCAGTGGATGTTCTTTACCTTTCACTAGGTGACAATTATTTTAATTTTTATTTCAAGATATTACGTTATTTATATGTAAGTCGGAGTGGATTAAGTGAGAATGAGTTACTGGACCTTATACCTCATTTAAACTGGAACTTTTTAGCCATGTTTACAGAGACACTTACAGAACAGTTAATATTGAAATATCAGTCTGGTGTTCTTACATTTGCTCATGAACAGGTAAATCATAAAATTTATCAATCATGGCCCATTGTTCAAAGTTTCATTAGCTTAACCAAATGGTTAGTGAACTTGAAAAATGTTATAAAAACTAAAACAATATTTGTTCTAAACAAAAAGTTCTAACTACAATCACTTCTTTTGATAAAAGCAATTTCAAACTCATTATTTATAATTCAAAATGTTTTACACAGAACCCAAGATACAAATTTTCACAATCCAGCTGGTATACAATGATTAAGCTAACAGAGCTTTGAACAACTGAGCCTAGGTAATTTTTACATCCATTATTTTTAAATGAAAGTTCTGTGGTAAAAATTTTTTTTGTTAAAGTTGACTATTTTGCATCATTTATCACTTAACTGTTGATGAGTAAAAGTTTATGTCAGTTTCTAGTTTACTGTATTTTTAATGTGAGATAAAATGATAGGGTTTTCTCTATTAAAGCACCATAGAACCCACATAAGTGTTATAAGAATCCTACTATCTCAGCTGATAGAGCACTCACCTACTGTGCCTATAATATGGCAGTGTTAGGATTTGTAGTTTTTGTATATAGTTGTTGTTCTATTATTTCTTCTTATATACAATATTCAATATAATATGAACATATTGGATTATTTTAACTTTTTGCATGGTAATGTGGATCAATTTTTGATACCAGTGTAAGACTTGTAAATTTATATTTGTGTGTAATATATTGTAATACTATTATCTATTCATTATAGACAAGAACAGCAGTCAAAGACTATTGTTTTGGTAAAGATGAGGGTAAATTAGTACCTCAACTAAGACAAGAATTAATTCAGTATTTTAACCAATTTTTAGGGTGAGTACATATATAATTCTGAAAATGTATAACATGCTGTGTTAATAGAGCAGAGTGTAAATGTAGTGTTTAATGTCCCAGTCAAGATTCTTTTACACATATGAAGGCGGTCAGTTCTAGCATAGTGGAGGAAATTGTAGTACCCAGGAAAACACACCGGTTTAAGGCAGGCAAACTTTTTTACATTAGGATCTGCCTGAGTGGGATTCAAACCCAAGTGATGAGAGGCACTGTGTCAGTGGACTAATCAAAATTGAAATGGTGTGCCATGGCTATAATTGACATTTCTGCATGTGTAATTAACCAGTATTTTACAGTTTCTAGTTTTCTACAGATACCATAGTACTTTATGGACATCTGGTCTATTAATTGGTCATAAAGTTTCATTTTAAATCTTTGATATTGTACCCAGATATGAAAACGTTCCTTGTCATTTGATATCAGAGGGCAGAAATTGTTGCTGGTTCCATCAATTGTTTAGTGTTGTTATTTTCTAGCAGATGTCCAGTATTTAGAAATGCTTTAGAACACAGTTTTAAATCTTTCTCTAGATGGTGCTAATCACAATTTTCACCATTCCATCCCTAATTCTAGACGAAAAATTCACCATTATCAAGTTATGAATTACATAAACAATATAGAGAAAATGGCACAAACACCCGTGTTGTCGGTAACAAACTTGTATTCTCCAACGGTAATGTTTATAAGGAGAAGGTCTTTACCCCCAAAGCCGAGGATATTCTCACCATAGACGACGAGGAATCAGAAAAGCTTTCCAAAATTAACACAAAATCTAGTTCAAAAATCTCGGAAAGTGGAAATCATTTTGTTGCTGAAGGGGGTATTACTAAGTCAATTACACAAGTTAGGAACTTATACAAGAAAATTTCATCTAATCCAGTACATGCACGCGCGAACCACAGGATACTTGTATATAGAACTATTGATAATGACGGTAAAGTGCACGAAGGTTACAGTGATGATGGAGAACATGGAGCTGGACGGAAACTTCTTAAAGTGATGCAGGATCAAGGACTTACTAATTGTACTTTCGTTGTAGTTAGGTGGTTCAGTGGCACACATCTAGGGCCAAAAAGATTTAAAATTATGGAAGATGTACTGCTTGAAGCAGCTGGTTCACTTTGATTATGATCTATACTTGTAATATGATCCTTAACATAATGACATAATGTTTATTGTAACTGTATACATCCTAAAATCATAATCTCTCTCTCTCTCTCTCTCTCTCTCTCTCTCTCTCTCTCTCTATATATATATATATATATATATATATATATATATGGTACTCTTGAAATCCGGATTTCGTACATTTCGTTTTCCTAGTAATTTATTAACATCGTGGAGTGACTTCCGACAGCACGTTATAGACCGGTTAGCCCTTGTAATGTTTTATTTTTTCTTTGATAACTAATGGTAAGATTACCCCGCGGAATCTATTTATATCATAATGTATAGACAATATGACTTCACATGTCTTAACAGGACAACTCCACTCCTAATTAAAACATGCTACATTTGAAATCAGAACTTATGCCGACCAGCCACACGAGGTCGTGGTGTGTGTTTATATATATGTATGCGTATATATGTGTGTATTGTGCAGTGTATATATGTGTGCATGTACACATGTATATGTGCACGCATTCATACCTTTGTATGCTTATGTCTTTTGGTATGGTGGTATACATGTATATACTTTTGTGTAAATATATCTGTATTTACACACATGTTGCTTAACCTGTGTATATAATGTATATACTTTATATTATTCTGCAAAATTATATATTTGTCTACATTTGTACTTGCATGCATATTATATATATATGTATATGTGTATACTGATATACATGTGGGCATTTTTTTGGGGGGGGGGAGGAGAATGTGTATGTATATATTCTAAGGTTTTTATGGAGGTATACTTCAGGGTATATACATGAATGTATATTTATATATCCCTGTGTTAATAATTTTGTATGTATGACAGGTGTAGGGATGTACATACATGTGTATTTAGGTTAAATTTTTTATTATTCTTTCCAGCCCAGTGCTGTTTTGTTTTTTTTTAAGCAAGAAATAATCAGTACAGTACAGACCTGCCAAAAGTTTAACACTGGGATGGCGGATTAGTGCCGAATCAGCAGCTCATCTCAGACTCTGTAGTAAGTTATATCTACAGCAGCCACCATATCTCTCGACAGCCTTTTAGTCACTAGCAATCTCTATCTCCGTCACTCGGTAGCCGAGATTTTGACACCTATTCGTTACCTCAGTGTTAAACTTTCGAGAGGTCTGTACTGTAGCTTAGTACAGACTGTCAGCTATGTCACAGTTCTTTTTTATGGTAAACTGTCTTAAATTTTGGTTATTAATTGAACAGAAGTAGAAAATTCCCATGCTATTTTTATCTTTTTTTTTCTTAATTATTAAATTCTATCTAACTTTGCCTTGCCACATCATTCAGTGGCATCTGCTTGCTTTGATAATATACAAAATCACATGAAAGTACAAATGAATTTATTACTTTTTTATACATTACAATCACCTTTACACAAACACATATCATACACTTTGTCAACCCCATTGACTTTCCTCATGATTTTTGTAACTAGTAAAAAATGTTTAATATCTTAAGAAGTGAAGTTTGTATTACTTCACCAGAATGCCTTGTTTGTGTTATAGACAAAAAATAAAAGTTATTGATAAAATCCAATCATGGAAGCACATAATAGTATCACAATACTTACCTCCAACTGTAGAGGTCTAAAGGATTATGAAAAACGTAGGGATGTGTTGAACTTCCTAAGGTCAAAATCATATAACATATACTGTTTACAAGAAACTCATTTGGTAGACAATTTACATTGGGTAATAAGATCAGAATGGGGTGGAGAAATTATTTTAAATTCAGTTACATCAAACTCAAGAGGGGTAGGCATTTTGTTTAATAATAATTTTGAGTATAATATACACCAAATTAAAAAAGATAATAATGGGAATTATATAGCAGTTGACCTGACTATTGAAAAGATGAGAGTAACATTGATAAATATATATGCTCCAAATGAGGATAACCCACAATTTTTTTCAAATATAGCAAAAATTCTCCAAGATTTTGAAAATGAATATTGCATCATAAATGGTGATTTTAATTTAGTTCAGAATCAAGAACTGGATACCTTTGGTTACCTCCATTACAATAATCCAAAAGCAAGAGATGTTGTAATAAATATGAAAGATGAATTTAATCTCATAGACCCTTTTAGAGAACTATATCCAGATGATAGAAAATATACTTGGCGAAAAAAACACCCATTAAAACAAAGTAGACTTGATTTTTTCCTTGTGTCAGAAAATTTTTTGTCCAAGGTTGTAGATGTCAAAATCAATCCTAGTTATAGGTCTGACCATTCTTCTGTTTGTTTATCATTAAAACTAAATGAATTTGTTAAAGGTAGAGGCCTCTGGAAGTTCAACAATTCCCTACTAACAGATAAAAACTATATTGATATAGTGAAAAAGTGTATTAAAGATGTAAAAATACAATATGTAGTGCCTGTTTATAACATAGAAAAAATTAATGAAATAAGCAATGATGATATTCAATTTACCATTACAGATCAACAATTTTTAGAAACTGCTTTGCTTGAAATTAGGGGAAAAACCATATCATACTCCTCTTACCGTAAAAAAATGTCCATTCAAAAAGAGAAACAGATAATTGATGAAATTACTAGACTAGAAAGTAACTGTTTTTCTAACATTAATGAAATTAATAATAAAAAGAAAGATTTAGAGGAATTAAGAAAAGAAAAAATGAAAGGGTCTCTGTTAAGGTCTAAAGCAAGGTGGGTAGAGGAAGGTGAAAAACCAACAAAGTATTTTTGTAGTTTAGAATCCAGAAATTTTGTTAGTAAAATAATCCCAAAAGTTGTAAAAGATGATAACTCTATAATTACTGATCAAAAGGAAATCCTAGCAGAAACTAAACAATATTACTTCAATCTTTATAACAGAGATAATGAGGAGTATGATATGGATCTCAAGAGTAAACTTAAAGATATTAAACACATAAGTATTTTAACTGAAGAACAAAAGCAGAGTTTGGAGGGAGAATTAACAAACACAGAAATTCATACTTTTTTACGAAAAATGAAAAATTTGAAAAGTCCTGGATCAGATGGTTTTACATCTGAATTTTTTTAATTTTTTTATAACGACTTAGTAAGCTTTTTAAGACGTTCGCTAAATGAAGGATTTCATACCGGAAAATTGTCAATTACACAACGTCAGGGTATTATAACTTGTTTACCGAAAGGGGACAAACCAAAGCAGTTTCTAAACAACTGGCGACCAATATCATTGTTGAATGTTGTATATAAAATAGCATCTGGCTGCATAGCTGAAAGATTGAAAAAGGTATTACCGTTTATTATTTCAGAAGATCAGACAGGATTTATCAGCGGTAGATATATAGGTGAAAACACTAGACTAATTTATGACTTAATGCAATATACAGAGGAAAAAAATATACCAGGACTACTTTTAATGATTGATTTTGAAAAGGCATTTGATTCAGTGTCCTGGGATTATATTGATAAAGTGCTTGATTTTTTCAATTTTGGTGAATCTTTTATAAAATGGATTAAAATATTTCGACAAGATATTAAGTCAGCAGTCCTACAAAATGGAATTGTTTCTGAATTTTTTAGTATAACAAGAGGTTGTCGTCAAGGGGACCCTATTTCACCTTACATATTCTTAATGTGTGTTGAGATTCTGTCTGTTCTTCTGAAAAATAATAAAAATATCAAAGGTATTAAAATTGGTGATGAAGAATTTAAACTGTCACTTTTTGCGGACGACACTACTGTCATACTGGATGGAGCAGAGTCATCATTACAAGAAACTTTACATGTTTTAGATGACTTTGCCTTGCTCTCCGGTCTAAAAATTAATAATAATAAACTAGAGCAGTGTGGATTGGATGTAATAAATATAATGGCGAAACCTTTAATCATCGTTTTAAATTAGATTGGAACCAAGGTCCATTTACATTGCTTGGAATAAATTTTTCTGTTGATTTGGACAGAATGATAAAAATAAATTATGATAATAAAATACAAGAAATAGAAAAAAGCTTAAAACAGTGGTCAAAAAGAATTTTAACTCCTTTAGGTAGAATAACCATTTTGAAAACACTGATAATTTCCAAACTAAACCATTTATTTATTGCTATTCCAAATCCACCACTGGAAATAATAACAAAACTGAACAAAATGTTTTTTAACTTTATTTGGCAACATAAAAATGATCGCATAAAAAGAGAGTTAATGTCACAGAGCTATGAAAAAGGAGGCTTAAAAATGATAGACATCAAACATTTTATAGCATCACTCAAAATAACATGGATTAGAAGACTACTTCAAATTGAATCCAAATACAGAAAATTATTTGAGATTTCATATTCTAAAATTGATAATTTCTTAAAGTATGGAAATGATTATTTTAATAAAATAAACAAATAATCCTAATAATTGTTTTTGGAATAATATTTTTGATGCCTGGAATTTCTTGTCTATGAGACAAAAACCTGAAAATATAAATGATGTTAAAGATGTAAGTATCTGGTACAATAAAGATATCTGTATAAATAAAAGTCCAGTATTCTACAAGTCTTGGTCTGACTGTGGCATATATTTCATAAAAGATTTACTTAATGAAGATGGAAATATAATTTCATATAGAGAATTTAATAGAAGATATGCTGCTGTCAGGTCAAACTTTGTTGAATATAATGGTATAAAGTCCACCATTGAATCATATATTAAAAGTTTAAATATACAAAACCAACCAGTTAATTTATTACAAATTGATATGCCATATTTTTTCAGAATAGTTTTTAAAAGTAAAAAAGGAAGTAAGGACTTTTACAATGTATTTAATAATAACAACACAATTGTCAAAAGTCAAGAAAAATGGAAATCCATTCTAGACCTTGATATTGACTGGAAATCACTATATAATATCCCCTTTAAAACTTGTAAAAACCAAATTACAATGGTTTCAATACAGGATAAACCAACGAATAATTTCTACAAATGATTTTTTATTCAAAATTAAACTAAGGGATAATCATCTCTGTACATTCTGTAACAATACAGCTGAAAAAATAGAACATCTGTTTTGGTATTGTGAGATAGTTAATAACTTTTGGATGGAAGTAGAGGATTTTATATATAAAAAAATAAATCGCTACATCAATATCTATAGGGAAAGTGCTATCTTTGGACTTATAGACCAAAAACAGAAATATAAACCTCAAAATTTTCTATTTTTAACTACCAGACTTTACATATATAAGTGTAGAATTGATAAAAAACTGCCAAATTTAAGTACATGGAAAATGAGTCTTAAATATCAGATTAATATTGAAAAAATCATTGCAATAAAAAATAATCTTTATGCCAAATTTCTGGAATTTTGGGACCCATGGATCAATATCTTTGACGAATGATATACTTTCTTCATCTGATGTGACTGTGGTGTTAGTACTGCAGAAGGGGTAGTAGAAATAAATCACCAACATTTATAGTGTATAAAATGTTTCCTGATGCTTAGAACTATATTTTTATCATGAAAATGTATAATATATACTGTTTGTATCTGAATTATATATACTGTTTGTATCTGAATCTCATAGGGGTTGACACACACACACACACACACACACACACACACACACACACACACACACACACTTGCATATAAACAAAAACCCATACAAAACTGAAAAGAATATACAAGTACAATACCAAAGGAAATATAATAGATAAAATGTTGGAAATATTTGAAACAAAAATATATATTTGTCATTTACTTAGGTGCTTGATGGTGTGGTATATATATATATATATATAGATGTGTTGTATTTGTAAACTTGTCCTTTTGTTACCCGGCAAGTGAACCCAGTGGCCCCAACCCTGGCACTTGACCATCCCTATTTAATGTCTGGGACAATAAAAACATGAATTACAAAAAAAAGTTATGAATTACTGTAATGTTGCCATGGCAATTTCTTTTGAATAACCTTAAAGTCTCAATTCCATGATATGATTTATCATGTAAAATTTTGTTCCATTATTAAGGAGTGCAGAAAGGCAATTTATCTCCCAATTAATGTAGATCCTTTTACTTCAATCAAGACAGTCAGTTCTTGGATAGAGAAAGCAGAAGTACCCGAAGAAAAAAAACCAGATTTTCAGCAAGCAAAGGAACATTATAAAAGAATTACGGAATAAATTGCAATAAACACACAGAAACACAAAAAAGAAATATATTTTAGGACTTTTGTTTTGTGACATTGAGAATTTTACAGGTAGTATTCCAGCATTATAACCGGGTTTAATCCTTTTTAAATCATTCATTTGACACACATGTACATATAAACGTATTTATAATTTCAGTCCTGGTAAATTAACTTGTCGTGTATCTGATGAGCTTCCATGGTTAATTAGACAGAGTGGTGATAAAGAAAGTCTAGAGAATTGTATACTTAATCTGTGTATATTCCAACGACTTTATGCCAGGTAAATCTATACTGAAGAGTTAATTATTTTTGTAGTGTCTAATTATCATTGTTCAAAGAAAAATTGCAGCATATTATTATACATTTATTATTAATATATTATTCATTGACATGTAAATTTGTTGGTCATAGTATCCATGGAAACAATGAAAATTGGGGCACCATTTTGGGAGTTGTTGCAGATTTTTCATAACTTGTAGAAATAATTTTCTCACCAATATAAGCTGGTAACAAGGATACACAAATGAATTCTTTTTAGAAACCATATTAGGACAAAACTTGTAAGAATACCCATGTTCAGATATCCTATAGATTTTACAAACTTCCATATGTTTCTTATTTTGTTTATTTTCCTACAGAGGTCGCTGTGCAGAATTAATAAGTTACTGGCAGTTTATAGCAGCAGACAAGATAAGTATGGCACAGGCCTACTTCAACGCTACAAGGAAGATGGAAGAATGTAAGTTACGATGTCATATAAAAATGCCTCAAGAAATCAGCTAAATAAAATTATATATATGTAGATTATTTCATCTGTCAAAATATTTATTTCATTACAATTCTAGTACATGTAAAAGAATGTTCTGTGGTTCATTTTAGTTCACCTTAAAGAATGCTCAAGGTGAGGTATTTGCTATGTTTTCAGTTCTTGTATCCATTATTTGAGTGTTTTAATTGCCCATTCTGGATATTAGTATTATCCTGCAAATAAATATTTCACTTGTTAGTACACTAATACAGTACTCAGTGAACATACACACATCAACAGCTATGTCAGAAAATAATTTCCTGAATATACAACACTATTCAAATGCTCTTCCACCTGTCTGTTATTCACTGTCTGTAAACTTTTCTCTTAAAAAAACAGTAAGAAAATTATCAATCATGTTTTATTTAACTTTAAACTTTTCTCAAATATGATTTTTACAAGAAGAAAGATCAGAAAAATGGAACTTTGTGTGTCTGGCAGCACAATTTCTGTTTATCATTTAATATCACATGATAATCCTAAATGGGTGTGTGGAACTATCATTACTAATTGCTATTAGTTGTAGAGTCACAGAACTTGATGTTATGGATAATATTTTCCTGAATCATTAAAACTATAACTCTGCACAAATGTTATGGTGCATCACATTGTTTAATAAATTGAAACCATGTAATCTTTTTTGTTTGCAGTAGTTGGTCAGAACAATGGTCTAGTCACTCTACCTAGAATAGCTGATATGTATGAATCACTTGGCCGCTTTGTAAAAGACCTTGGCTTGTTAAACCAGGTAACAGATACATTTAGAATTAAACTCTGCACTTAAGTATTTTGTTTTAAAATTAATTAATTTATATTTACCCGGTAGTTGTATTATGACTTTAAAGTCAGCAGCATTTATTAACGTATGTTTTGTAAAGTGAAAAATCTGCTGTCAATCAGGAAATGTTCATGTCAGTTAATTTTTCGCAAGTCATTTATTATTTGCATGCTTTTACTTTTTCGCCATTAAATGATGGTCATTACAAATGCAAGTAAATTATACCAAATTTAAAAGCTCATGAAAGTTTTATTTAGTTTCATGTCTTGTTTCTTGCAAAGTTACCCTTCAATCATGTGCACTACTCTTAATGGGTAAATTATCACATTCAAATATAAAGTTGGACTTCTGTATTAGTTTTCAGTATAATTTCATAAATTTAATATTGTAGGCTGTGCCTGCTTTACAAAGGGCACTAGAAATAAGAGAGACTGCCCTCGACCCTGATGACCCTGTAGTAGCAAGGTCACTTCACCAACTCGCTGGTCTCCATGCTCAGTGGGGTAAATTTTCTACAGCAGAAGATTTCTACAGACAAGCATTGGATATATATGAGAGTGCTTATGGACCTGACCATTATCTGGTTGCTAAGGAACTGGATTCTCTGGCTGTGTTGTATCAGAAACAAGACAAGTATGTCATTCTTAGGATGTAGTTTATTGGTTTTCTTTATGCGAATATGTTCAAATTGTGAAAATATGCACTCGGCCATATAAGGTTAAGGAGTGCTTGTATGTATTTTAAAAATTATTATAAAAAAGTGATAAAATATTTCTGGATAGTTTTTGCTTTTTGTAAAATTATAAAAAAACATTTTCCAATTTATCATGGGAATATACCGTTACACCAGTTTTGAAAATCATGTTGTCCTCAACTTTTGGCCAGGTATTTAAATCTTCACAAATGACTAAAAATAAATAATCATGATATTTGGTGCCTTATACCTGTTTGGCTTAATTTTACTTTTATATCAGATGAGATTTTTTTATGAAAAAGTGAGAATTTTTTAGGAGTAGGGAAACCATTAAATTTTATTAAAATACTTCAGTTATGGAGCTTTAAAAAATTCAAAATACAATTGCAGATCTTAAGTAACTTACAATTTATATCTATCGTAGTACAAAAATACATTGGATCAAATTATGAAATTTGTTTATTAAAGTATCTTTATGGGACCCAAAACATGTATTTGATAAATGTTTAATTAATTTTTAATTTGATTTTGACAGACATGATCTTGCAGATCCATTGAAAAGAAGAGTTTTATCCATAAGAAAGAAAGCCAAGACTCCAAGAGTATCTTCTGTAAGTTGTTACAATAATTATTCTTATGAGTAATGTGTTTCCTATATCATATAACAATGAGGGAAGAGGGATAGAAATTAGCTTTTTATGGTCACATAACAAGTTAAAATTGTTCAGACTAAATTTATGTATTGTGCCATAATTGAAGAAGTATATATATATAGTTCACCTCTATATAAGATATACCAGCTTATAAGGGCAAGTGGAATTGTGTCCCAATTGTAAGATATACCAGCTTATAAGGGCCAGTGGAATTATGTCCCAATTGTTCTTTATTTATATTATTTGAACCTGTATACAAAGATCACCTCTCCATAAAGGCCACTTTTACTGGTTCCCTTGGGTGGCCTTTAAAGACAGGTTTGACTGTATATTAATGTCAATCAGCAGCCAACACAGGGGTCTTGCTACATCATTTTTTGGGGCTGATATTCTGCCCTTTTCAAAATCTTATGGTTTTTTTCAATGATTTTGCAATTTTTCAAAATTGTAGAAATTCAGCTTTCAAAACAATATTTTGGAGTTTTCTCTCATTTTTTTCCAATTTTAGCCATATATATGATGCTTATTTTCACAACCCCAATTCACAAAAGGTGAGAGAGAGCCTTGCAACATTACACAATTTATAGAAAGATTTTTTTCCAAATTATGACTCATTGAAAAATTATGTATGATTTGAAATGACTTTACACTTCCTCAAATCAAGACATATCATTAATATCACCAGTGTCACAATTGTCTTCCATAGGTTCAGTTTTGGTTATAGAAGTCATGACATTAAATTTGTGAATCGTTTTTAATAAAAAAACAAACATACTAATCCATGTCAGAATCACAATCCAAAAGCAAAGTAAAAACTTAGGAACTGACAAGTTAGGTTAGACATGTGAACTTCCACCGGGGAAGTGAGGCCAGGTGCTCCGGAAGGGTAAATACCTCCTGTTGAACTAGCTACACCCACCATGTGTGTAATCAAAATTGTGTGAAAGGAACATGGAATTATGGGACGTCAAATATATTCAGAGCAATCCTAGACACAGAGACATCAAACTTAGTGACAATACTGTGATGAGAGCCATAAAACTTTGAGGGTCTTGATAAGTCTAGACTCGCAATATCCCTAGGTCAACAATTTTTTTGCAAACAGCCTGCTTTGTTGTACAAAGTCCCCGTAGTGGGAACAAGCTCTACCATAGCGTATTAATTAGAAAACAAATACACCATAAGCAGGAAAAGCTGGTATATTTTAACTACATGTATATAATAAGGAAACGAAAAATAATTAAAGAACAAGAAAGACTACTTTTTAAGTTCTCTGATTGACCTAGTTTTGCTATGATTTATTTTCAGGGTCAGATGAGGTCAGTGGATCCATTACAGAGACGAGCTCTTCAGCTAGAGGAGTTAGCAATAGGACCTGATTCTCCGGATTTAGCAAGGACATTAAATGAACTTGGTGTATTATACTACCTTCAAAATAATTTTGAGTGAGTAATTTTAATTTTAATTTTTAAATTATGTATTTTATATACAATGTTTGCATATATACTACATGTATATGTACTTGTAATTTTCTCCCCAAATTGCCCTATAGGCAAAGTTTCAGAGTGATGTTTAAAGGTCAGGAATTTTATAATCAGTTGTACCAATATACTTTGTCTTGTTTGGTTGTTTCTGTCAAAAGTGTGACTACCCTTCAGCACCCTCATGTCATATATTCATAACAATATGAATCAATCTAAGTTAGTGGATTTTCAGAATTTGTTTTTTGATTTATTTTTAGAACTGCTGAGTCATTTTTTAAGAGATCATTAGAGATGAGAGAGTCCACACTTGGTGCTGATCATCTAGATCTAGCTCAGTCCCTTAACAACCTAGCAGCTTTGTATAATGACAGGAAGCAGTTTGATAAAGCAGCACCATTATACGAGAGAGCATTACAGATCAGAAGCAAGGTTAGTTAAATATATTTTATATTGGGAATTCTACAGTAGAATATAGGGGGAAATCTATGTTTTAAAAAAATCTTGATTCAGCACCACCATTTGTTCAGTCAAAATTTGGCATTGTAAAAAGGGGTTTTGGCATTAAATCTACACATACTTGTAAAGGTAAACATTGAACAAATTGATATGGGGAATTCAAAATAGTGTGTCAATAAGCGAGATGGCAAAGTTGTGGAGGGGTATTATAATGAGGTTTAACTGTACCTGTATTTAACTGATGATAAGAAAGAATAAATTCAATGTTCAGTAAAACCTCCATTCATTGTCAAAATTTCTTCAGTCAGATTTTGGTGATGTAAAGAGATTGATAATAAATTGAGGGAGACAAGTAAAAAATATAAAATAATTAGACCTTGAGACTTCAAAATATGTGGCCAGAAGGCAAAGTTATTAAGATTTTTAGTTGTAATGTTGTATAACATTGCAACAGCAATTTTTCAGCTATTCTTGAAGAACACCAGTTTATTAATCTCTAAGAATTAATCCAAAAACATGGTCTGCCTTGTACTAGCTGTCAATTTTATTTTATTTGTTTACATTTCATTTTATATCTCTTAATTTCAGTATTTCAACTCTAACCATGACAGTGTGGCATCAATAATCAAACATTTAGCTTTGTTATACAAGAAACAGGTATGTACATGTACATGTATAACCAATTACACATACTTACACCCCTCAAGTCACCCTTATGGAACTATTACTATTTCTGTTCAAGAATAAGCTTATGTGTTCTATACCTCTAACTTTTTGTACATGTATTTTATAATCAATAATAACTATGACTTTTCAGGGACAATGATAATGTGAAGAGAATTTGTGTCTGAGAGCAAAATTACCCATTGACCACAAAAATTTTCATCATTGTTTTGAGTTTAACATCTTGGAAATTTCTAGATCCACAAAGTATATGGCTTGATTTATAATGAAACTAGCTAGCTCAGTGGTTTTTAGAAAAAAAAATTACTAACATACATGTACAGTAAAACTTGAATATAAGAATATATACATACATGTATATAAACTTTATAGACAACATGGTCTTTATATAGAGGTTCTTTGTGATAAAAATATGAAACAAAGAGGCCTTAAAACACTGGTCTTGATGGATAAGTAGTCGTTACACACTAGCAGCTTTTGTCTTTAATTTACTGTGTATGTAAATATGCTCGGTACATCATCAGTATCGTTTCTTTCTTTATCACAGGGTAATTTTGAGCAAGCTGAACCTCTTTACAAACAAGCAATAGAAATCCGTGAGAAATCATTTGGTGCCTACCATCCATCGGTTGCCACAGCGCTGGTAAACTTGGCTGTTCTTTACTCACAGCAAGTAAGTATTTGATAATATTTAACTATCAATCTGGATACAGTAGTTCATCTGTGTTTGACCCCTTTTAAAAAATGCCAACCCATCCACAAGGGCTTTACTTAGAGGGAGACTATTTCAACAATACAAGATATAAAAAAAATGCAAATTTCTGTTTGAACTGAACGGAATAGTGTTGGATTCACTTTAACCATTAGAAAGAAAATTAACTTGTACTTTGCATGCATGCCATATTTATAAATTTTTGCAACTGTTATTTTACTTTTTAATCTTCAGTATACAGCACTCAGCAAAAACGTCCAAACATGTTAAATATTTAATATGATGCATGCTTAGCTGTCCAAATATAAGAAATTAAGCTAGAATTGAATGTTTATTTAAAAATTAAAATTTTACATAATTTTGAACTACAATGTACATATATTTATTTCAGCATAACTACACAGACGCTGAGCCGTTATATGACAGGGCTTTGAAGATTTACGAGGACAGTTTAGGACCTCATCATCCACGAGTCGCAGAAACACTACGCAATCTAGCTGTAATGAAATATGATCAGGTATGTACATGTACATTGTATAACGGTTGTTGTCTTCTTATTGCTGATTGCTTAAAAGGGCAGCTTCTGAGATTAATCTGAACATACATGCATAGAATACAGAGAGAGAGAGTATTTTGCCATACACCTTGGTTGCAATACCTGCTAGCATTCATTGTTGAAGTTCTTGATAAAGTTTTTAATGGACTAAATGTGCAGTTAAACCATGATGTTCTTTATTTCATATGTACAGGTCTATACTACTATCTATTTTTATCTATTTTGAGGACTCCAGTTCAAATATTTAAATCTTGATTTATTTATTTTGCAGAAAGATTTTGAAACTGCTGCTAAGCTCTACAAGAGGGCTACAGAGATCAAGGAGAGTGACACAGCATATGTCGGCAAAGGACTATCCCGTCGGAGTTCTAGTGGGGATACAAACTCCACCGTCAAGAATATATTACATACTTGATAGATTTAGATTTAATGTTACAGTATTAACTAATACAGTAAAACCTGTATATAAAGACCACCAAATATACCTAAGACGTATGGACTTTATAGACAGGTGGTGTTTATACAGAGGTCCTCTTTAGTTGAAATACGAGGCAAGAGGACCTTAAACAATTGGTTTTAATGGACAGTTGGTCTTTATATAGAGGTGATCACTATAGCAGGTTTTACTGTATTAAAAGCCCATGACAATAGAGTCCCAATATACTAGTCCAATAGATTCATGCATAATAAACATAGATTTTTGTAACCATGACAACATACATCATAGGTCGCGTTGTACTAGTCCCATAGTGCCAGTAGAAATTATTGCATTGACATCAAAATTATCATAGATATTTACCAGTACATGTTAAACAATCAACATATTATCACAATAGAAATTTGACTGTTCTATCCAGAACTAAAGTTATTGTGGTCATCATAGCCCAGGCCTTTAATAAGCAGGGGTCATATTACCAAATACAGGGTCAACACTTTACTGGTCTGTAGTTCTTATACATGTATCCTCATACAGAAAGACATGAATATAACCAACACTCTTACAACGAATACATGGAAAGTACCAAGTCAAATATTGGGCCAGGCTGCCCCTCTACATGTAAGTCTTTATATGACAATATAATGAAGTCGCTTTATAACGAAGCTAAAAATAGAGTCCCAAGGGCTTTGTTATAAACATGTTTTACTGTTTTAGACATATATATATGTCCTGTGGTTCCCGTTTAATTAAAAGCCAATACCAGTCAAGTTTTTAGACAATCTTGAAGATAATGATAACTAAATGAGAGTTATTCAACCTTTATCCAAGGAAGGACAAGGTTGGACCACAGTACAGTATTTAGTGGGAGGGAACAGGATTTTTATTTTATTTTTGTTTTTGGCCAATGTAGCTTAGGTCCCTTTCTAGATTAAACATTAATAGTGTTCAAATCAAGTATGTAAGAATATTGCTGAAGTTGAACTTAGAAAATTCCAAGAAAGTTTCAGTTGTGACCACTTTTATGAAAATTTTGTTGGAAACTTATGCAGAGTCTGTAATTTTGACATGAATGGACTTAGAAATTTATGATAATTACCCGGTAATTGTTTTACATGATAAATGTAAATGTATCTTATAAAGGCAATTGTGTTGACATTATTTGACAAAAATTTAATTATGTCAGTTTTGTTTTTTTTATATACCAAATTTAAAAATGATGCAAATCAACTTATGGGACTGACAGGGCTTTTTAGGGGATGATTATGTGCCAATATGAAGTTATATGAAATTTCTGTTAAAGTTTAGATTAAGTAGGTATTTGTAACTTTTTAAATCAATTTTTAGTCATTTTTGTCCATTTTATTTAATATGTATCTATGTATAATAAACATTTGATACATAGTGTATTTTAAAAAGGTAAGCATTTGCTTTTTGTTTGTGTAAAGATATATATCATCAGAATCTGTAGCAGAGGTGGGATAAAGGGGAAAAAATTCACTGTAAAACTTCTCTACAACGAAGTTTAAGAAACGTATGGAAACAATATATACTGTAATATTTAATTTCAATGTATTTATTTTCGTGGTATAGGAAATTTAGACATATCCCCATATTTAAATTTTCGTGTTTTTGAAATATGCAACATAACACAAAAAGCATGATATTATTTTCGGTCAGTATTAACTTTCGCACAACAAACGACCATGAAATAAGCAAGAATTAGTACACCATGAAAACAAATATGTTTACTATATATATATATTTCTTTAATAGAGATTGCATGAAAAATGTACATTATAAATCAAACATATGAGATCATTTAATCACCCATTGTATTTAGCACTGCCATGACATAGCAACAAGTTACATTGTTTAATTGACAATATTTATTCATGTTCAGTGAGTGTGGAATTACTGAAATCATGTGAGGATGTTAATTATGGTAATATAAGGTTTTCAGCCAAAAGAATTAATTTACATACCTACATTATATGCAACTCAAGTTTTTACACATATACCATTATATACCGGTACACTCAGACATGTACACACCATACAGACTACAGACTACATAACCAAATTTTGTTTATGGGATATACATGTGAACAAAACTTGCCTGTGAACTATGGGTAAGCCCCCTCCCCCAGAAATGTGTACAAAACATGCACACAATTTTTTTCTTAAATTTTTGTTTTTTAATTCTTATGTATCTGCAAATCACACACACACACATACACACACACACACACACACACACACACACACACACTTTGATATTTATAAAATTTATTTAAATTGCTTTTGTTCATCCAAACGGCAATGCTCATTCAAACAGAAAAGACATACAGATTTAGATAGTCTACTCGGCTGTAATCTTTATATATATGTCATGTATGTACACCAATGGTGTCTGTATATCTAATTTGAAATACTTGATTTTGTACCAGATATGACAATGGTTTCCTGCAATTTGACCTTGTAGAATGAATCTTTTCATTGGTCAAATGGTTAATTGTTCTTTGACATCATTTGACAGAGTTTCAAATCATGCCTATGGGTCTTGTATCCGGACATCGAACATTTAATGCCAGTCACAAGAAACATTACATTTACACTGTCACCATTTTTATTGTTTGCTCATTTGATCAATCTCATTTCATTTACACCCAAAATTGTTCAATCATTCAGAATTCATCCCAAGATCACTCACTGTTATTTGACGTTCATTTAAAATATGCAAATATCATCATTAAATGCAATTTTGTTTAATTACCTACTTGTAAAAGTCCCCAGTAGTATTAATAAACTCTAAAAGCAATCACCTTTTTTATTCGTTCAAACTATGCAATTACCGGTAAATTCGTGTGAGTTAATGTAAGTATATTTGTAAACCGTCCAGTAAAACAGTGCTATAGGGGTAACACATTGCTATAGTATGTGGGAGACCATTATAGTGCTCCAATATATAGTTTTTATGTACCACACTTTCTTGTTTATATGTGAAACCACCGTCCAGTAAAACAGTGCTATAGGGGTAACACATTGCTAAAGTAAATGTGGTATGCCATCATAGTGCTCCAATATATAGTTTTTATGTACCACACTTTCTTGTTTATATGTGAAACCACCGTCCAGTAAAATAGTGCTATAGGGGTAACACATTGCTATAGTAAATGTGGTATACTATCATAGTGCTCCAATATATACTTATTATGTACCGGGTACTACACTTTTTTGTTTATATGTAAAACCACCGTCCAGTGAAATAGTGCTATAGGGGTAACACATTGCTAAAGTAAATGTGGTAAACTATTGTAGTGCTCCAATATATAGTTTTTATGTACCACACTTTCTTGTTTATATGTAAAACCACCGTCCAGTAAAACAGTGCTATAGGGGTAACACATTGCTAAAGTAAATGTGGTATACCATCATAGTGCTCCAATATATAGTTTTTATGTACCACACTTTCTTGTTTATATGTGAAACCACCGTCCAGTAAAATAGTGCTATAGGGGTAACACATTGCTAAAGTAAATGTGGTATACCATCATAGTGCTCCAATATATAGTTATTATGTACCACACTTTCTTGTTTATATGTGAAACCACCGTCCAGTAAAATAGTGCTATAGGGGTAACACATTGCTAAAGTAAATATGGTATACCATCATAGTGCTCCAATATATAGTTTTTATGTACCACACTTTCTTGTTTATATGTGAAACCACCGTCCAGTAAAATAGTGCTATAGGGGTAACACATTGCTATAGTAAATGTGGTATACCATCATAGTGCTCCAATATATAGTTTTTATGTACCACACTTTCTTGTTTATATGTAAAACTGTTCAGTAAAATAGTGCTATAGGGGTAACACATTGCTATAGTAAATGTGGTATACCATCATAGTGCTCCAATATACAGTTTTTATGTACTACACTTTCTTGTTTATATGTAAAACTGTTCAGTAAAACAGTGCTATAGGGGTAACACATTGCTATAGTAAATGTGGTATACCATCATAGTGCTCCAATATACAGTTTTTATGTACCACACTTTCTTGTTTATATGTGAAACCACCGTCCAGTAAAATAGTGCTATAGGGGTAACACATTGCTATAGTAAATGTGGTATACCATCATAGTGCTCCAATATATAGTTTTTATGTACCACACTTTCTTGTTTACCGTATATGTAAAACCACCATCCAGTAATACACTGCTATGGTAGGAGTAACACATTGCTATAGTAAATGTGGTAAACCATTATAGTGCTCCAATTTACAGTTTATCTCTTATTTATATATGTTTTGTATGTTATTTTTATAGGGCTGTGATATAGAAGGAGAAATCCTTTAATTGTGCCAATATTTTATTAAGTTTGTAGCTGACTAAATTTAAATTATATACTGTATATAAAATGTTTATTGCATGAAATTGTTTACTGTTTTTTTGTCTAAGAACAATTATTTTGGAAAAAAATTTGTTTTTATCTTATCTTATTCTTGAAATAGACTCTGAAAATTACAAAAACCGATACATTGTATTTATTTACGATTTACAATTAAGGGTTATACAATGGGGTTAACCTCTGTACCATATGATACTCCCTAATGTTTGTGTGAAACAACTATGTTCATTTCATATGGAATCGGTTCAAATTTATATGTAAAAATTACTTTATTCTGCCAATTTGCAACATAAAAGTTTTTCAAATTACATGTACCTGCACAAATGTTATGGGGTGTTGATCATGTGATACAGCAGCGAATCTGTTTCCCCAGTATTTTTTGCATCATAATTATTGAACTCTGGCAAAGTACTATATTTTAATTTTTTTCACTTTCATGTTCATCATACTTTGGTTTTTGGGAAATATCTTTTGTTATTTACAACAAATATGAATGAAATTGTAATACTGATATTTATTGTTTATTTTTCTGGCTTAACAACTTTATAAGTATTCATGTTTGTTAGTGAAAATCATCAGTTGACAGAATCCCAGTAGGTTATTTTTAATGCTCTTCTATGCAATTTTTTTTTTAATTTAAAAAATTTCATAGCTGAATTTCCGAATTTTTTGGAAAATAGAATACTTTTTCAAATTATTGGCTTGAATAGATTTCTTTTTAAAATAATGTCCCAGAAATTAGAAGTCAATGTTAATTTTGGCTACAAAGAATGAAAACATAGCCCATGCTATTTTACTTATAATTAGGTAGCTATCATGAATGATAGCAAAACCGAACGGCTTGTGAGGAGTAAGAGTTGTCTCCCTTATCATATGCAGGATACATGATAAGTATATTTGCTGAAAATCCTAGTTTTGTGTTTATACTTACCAGTACTTACTCTAATAGGGGAACAAAGTAACTACAAAATTAAATTTTATTACCATAAATTTGGTATAGCATTTAATTTGGTTTAGAGATTTAATTCTAAATTTTATAGCAATAAAATGTAAAAACTACCAACTATCAATTCAGCTATCAATGTTCTGTATTGTATTGATTTTTAGGATCTCTTTTAATATATACCTAAAGTAAATTTTATTATATTGTTTATTCAAAAAATATATGGGAGTTTTATCATTATATCATTATACACCAGTTTTACAAATACATAAATTATGATGCAATTTTATAAAATATATTATATATTGTTGATGTTTAAGCTATTATTTATAGAAATATGTTTTAAACATATGAAGTAAGAGAGTAAACAAGTAATGTATTAACTGAAATGTTGTTGTTCTTAATTATGGAAAATACTTGAGGTGAAAAGGTCAAGATCTAGGACAGAATTCAAAAATTCATATACTTTGTAGAAGCTAGAAAAACTTTGTAGAAGCTAGAAAAACTTTGTAGAAGCTAGAAAAATATGAGGTTCCCCAAGATACCATGTTACCAATAACTTTTAATGTTGAGGTTGAATATTTTGAAAAATATTTACATCGCAAATTCCAGGAATAACATCTTTTATGTGTGATTTGCTATTCAATGGATATAATTGTTCCTCACATACATCCCAATAGGATGTCAAAACCTCATTGAAATAAGAACAAGAAACAAAACAGTATGAACACGTATTGAGACTAATGATTATAAAAATCCTGATTTTGGATGAACATTGGACATAATGACAAAATGGTATCCAGTAATGTGATGCAGTAACTTTGGATTGTTCTTTCAATATTATTTATCTTATCTCACTGTATAAATCACATCTAGTTGTAAGCATAAGCATCCTTTGTAGCAGCCACAAGTGGACTACTCTTTTCCAAACTCTACAGAGGGCTTCTTTTTTCCAGTCTCATTTCAAAGTTGGAAGCAACAAGCATTTTGCAGCTCCAGTATTAGAGGAGATGAAAATCGTCTAAAAATAAGTGAGGTTGAACCCACAACCATCGTCTAATGTGTGTGTCTACCAATCAGAGCCTCTCGCCACCTAGGTTAAAATCCCATTTGGGACATATCCTTGTGTGATAAAGTTTGTTAGTTAATAATAACTACCAAAGGTCAGAGGTTTTCTCAAGGCACTCTGGGTTCCTCTACCATCCAAGAGCTAACTGCCTCAATATAAGTAAAAAAAATTGGGACATGGTCATAAAACTCCATCACTCCACTCCACTTCTTTAAGACAGGTCTTCTATAGTTTGTTATCTGAAATGACTTGAGCTCTGTAAGTTTGAGGTTGCCAGTTTGAGACTGGACCAATTGCATGTAGTTTAATATATGGTAGTTACTTTTTAAAGCTATTAAATGACACAAATAATGGAATACAGAAATTTGCAGTTGAAAAATGTGTACTTAGCAATGACCAAAAGAGCCAAGAACACACAACAATGCAAAAAACAATAAAGAACGCTGGCAGAGTGTTTATAAACACAGGCGAGTTCATACCACCTAAACCAGTTACACTTGTATACAATCAAGCCAGCCTGCATTTTATCTGTCACAACAACCCCAATATTAAAATAGATTCTCTATATGATGCCATCAGAGTTGGAAGTACCTATAGTCTGATCACTGTGAATCAACACAACAAATAAAGAAATGTCTTCGTTCAGTCACAGTGTTTTGTTGCATTAATGTGTCTTCAAAAGGCATCAGTTATTCAAAATTGTGTCAAACACATATTTGGCATGATCAAAAGTCATATAAAACATTAGTGAGCCAATTTGGCATTTAGCATCAGTAAGCCAAAATGACATTAAGGCAATAAGCATCAATCTGTGAACCAGTATGACATAAAGCATCAGTCTTTGAGCCAATATGTCATTTAGCATCAGTAAGCCAATATTAAATTATTTATTAAAACGTCCCATGAAGCATTAATTTGTCAATATGACATTACACTAGCTCTTTTTAAAAAAGTCGAAGTTTATTGTGATTTCCAAAATATGCAGTACAAATTGTTTTTACCCTAATTGATCAATCACTGCAAATATTTCATTTAATAGTAAAATTTTCATATCACAGAAAGTCCGAATTTACCGTTACCAATTTCAGATTTATGCGGCCAGCGTTACTTCCGCTTTGTTTGCACGAACTTGCAGTGTTACTGCTTCAGATGAATGTTCTCAGTGTGAATTTGTCATTTGGGATTTTTTTAATGATATGATGTAACAAAATCGTTAACACATTCCGCGAAAGGTAAAATGCATCGACTGGAACATTGTATAATTGAATGAAATGCGTTACCACGTGTAAAAATTATTTTTATCCCTGCGCACCTGTTCAGCATGCCGAGTTTTATTTTTGTCTTTAATAATACAACGTAAACTCAATTGATAATTAAGCTACTTATATCAAGATTAGCTCAACTTGTGTTAAGTCATTTAAACAACCATTTGTAACCACGCTTGTATTGAAACCTACAAATTTACATCAATTCACCCTTGTGCACGCATTTTTCGGTTCTCTGTACTGTCAATGTCGGTGTGTTTGTAACGGCATACTTTGGAAAACTTTTCAAAGAAAATGTAATGAATTTGAATGAATTTTAGATCTGTTTTGTTCACTTACTTGCTTAGACTCGCACATCCTCATTTACAATAGGAAAAGATATTTTGTGGATCTATGCAGATTTACGTGTTTGTATCAAAAGTAGTGAATTCAGTGATGTACTACCTTGTATCTGCAAAAAGCACATTCATTCACCAGATGTTTTAGTATGTAAAATCCCCATAGCTGCAATATTTTTACTATACAGAATGATAAGATCATAACCAAGGATGTGCATAGTAATTATAACCATGCTTATGTAAATGAATGAGTGCCAGTTTAATATCAACAATTAAATGTACTTTATAATTTGGTCATAGTTTTGATAGTTATTTGTATTTTTTCATAGTTTCAGATTTAATTTATCAAATCAGAGGTGCTGTTATCTGGATAATGAATTGAAAGAAATTGGTAAATATTGTATAGTGAGATTGTTTTTGTTTAAGTTAAAGTAGCCAAAGTAGTTATCAGATGAGACTTAAAAATGAAGACCCATGTCTCATTGTAAAAGGGTAAGGGGCCTATATACTGCTACAAATGATGCTTACTTGAAACTGAAAGTTACTTCTTTGGTCAGAAGTTTCGACCAGTCTGTGAAATTTATACCCTGGAATCATGGCATATCTACTTATGGTTTCACTGAGAAATCTTATGGCATTTTTTCAGATGGGAAAGATTTGTATCCATTCCCCGATCATTGTTATTGCTTCAGAAACCCCTGCAACAATGAATTTTGTTGCTCATATATTTTATCAAAAATGTTTATTAATTAAAATGTAGATATTAACCAAAGATATTGATTAATTTGTACTTATAGACTGAAAGATTTTTAATATTTAAATTCTTACATTTGATTTAAATTTCAAAACTTATATAATAAAAGTATTTTTGGTCTCATTTCAATCAAATTTAATTAAGCAAATATTAGTTAAGAATTTTGGCAGAGTTAAATGGAACTTTTCTTAATGGATATATACTTTACAATTGAATAACTCAATAAGTTTTATATAACATACCTACAAATATTGGTATACTATCCCCACAAAGTCTGGGGAGTAATGTAATCTCTGTGTATTGGTTGTGCTGAAAATTAAAACATTCTTAAGTTGTCTGGTATTGTTAATGTTCTGTGTTATAAATTTTATGTAATAATTTAGGGGTATAAGCCAGGGAGATGGGATTAGACCTGATTGATTAAACAAGAAGTGATAATAAACTTATTGACTTTAATTGTTAGTGGGTTCTTATGTACATACAAAGGTGACTGATACTGGGGTCAAAGTTTCCAATTTACTTTGTAATTTCTTGATCAGTGTTGTAATCTTTGTGTTAGATCTGTGTTACCTTTGATATTTTAATATAAGCTTATAAAGGAACACTTTTATCACTCAATAGGCAACAGGGGATATGCATATCTCAAGTTTTCTAATTAAATGATATGAAGGTTTCTGAATAGAGTAGTCTAATTTTTAATATATGGTCACTTTCACTGAAGTGGAAATGAGACTTTATATACCAGTATATATCATGGATTTCCCCTTATGAGAAACCATTGGTAATAACCATTATTAATGGTGAAGTACTTGTGAAGTGGTCACCTGAGTGAGAAGAATGGCTTCTTATAAGAAGGACTATACATGGAATTAGTAATCTTGTAGTCTTTTCTTTGAACAGCTGATATTTCTCCGAGCTAAAATTTTGTTTGAATAATTACAGAATTTTGTTTATCAAAATATAAAAAAGCAAACATTTTACATTAATTATATTGTTACTCTTTAAATATAAATTAGGTCTTGTTAAACAATTGTTGAATAATAATTGCTCATTAAGGTAATATTTACAAAACATGTATTCTTAAATCATTCTCGACAGTTTATATACATATAAGCTTGACAAGAAAGGAACATCAAACTGCAGGTTTGACATTGGACCTCCCATTTCTATAGGTAAGTGATGTATGGTAGCCGCTGTAATACATTCCCATTACAGCTATATAACTCCATCAGTCCAGATTCTACAAGTTTGACCACCTTGTTGAATTTTCAGACTGTTCCATAGGTCAGACAAAATTAGTTCAAGTCCCTTTATAATCGAGCATGTCTTTTAGGGTAAGTTCAAATAATTTGGTAAAAAAAATTAGTTGAATCTTGGTTTCAACAGAACTGCATTTTTTATTGAACAAATATTTTATAATCAAGCATGTCTTTTAAGGTAGGTTCAAATAATATGGTCAAAGAAAAATTAGGTTGAACCTTGATAGTTTTTACACCAGGGTTATTTCAGAACTGATTTTTTATCAAACAAAACTTTTTGGCAGTTGTATTTTGCAATAACCTTAATTTATACTATTTCTATTATCGTGCCTTGGCAAACATCTAGTATACCGTCCCACCTCTGAATGACTAGCACTGTCGCATTTTGGGTGTACATCTTGTCTTGTTTCCTTGCTTGTCGTTCAAAGATGGGTCAGTCGGTGTCATTGTTTACAGTTTTTACTCAGCAATCAGACAGCGATGTTCCATGGTTCTACTTGTAAAGTTTAGGCAAAAATTGTAAATAAAACTACTGGTAAGCTATTATAACTACCATTTTGTATATTATAGAATAATTATTTTGTTGTAAACATTTCAATTTAATGTACCATTTCCATGAACATTGCCAAATATCGTATTATATTGTATATACACTCATAAGTTGTAAAACTTTCAGTGAAAATAAATATATATATATAAAAAAAAATTTGTGATTTGAAAATGTGAAATTTATATATCTCTTTGATTAAGAATTATTCACCTAAAATTATTTGGTTCTTTATTGTTAAATATGAAGTTAAAAAAATCTTGACTGGGGCATAAAACACCATTAGTCCACTCTAGTTTAATAAAAATTAAAATGATATTAAATGATAAGCATAGTAATAAACTGGCAAGGACTCGAGTTTTTTGGGAGCAGAGTTTTCTATTATTTTTGTTTTTCTTTATTTTGATCTTCTCTTTATAACGGAGAGTGTACAACATCGTGTACCTGTAGATATGTAATTATCTGTATTATAATCAGTGTATATACCGGTATACTGTCAATTTTATCTTGTTCTCAAGCCTTTCCTCTGAACGGAATTTACCTGGAATTAATGTGATAATTGTAAGGTATTTCACTGACATTACCAGTGTCACAGAGTATAAAGTTCATCCATTGAATAGAAGATCCTGTTGATTACATGTAATTTAATTAAGGACCACAAATGATGTATGATCATGTAAGTAGAATTTTTTTGAAAACAACTTGAATGAATAAACTTTCTGTGGCTTTGTTGGTAAATGCATTTCATTTTCACCATAGGATTTGCTTATATTAAAAACCATTAACTGAAGTTAAAAATCATATTTCAGGTTAAATAATCTAATTATATGGCAATTAAAAGTTGAACCAGTTTACCCAGGTGTCATGTTTGTTAATGTCATCGTGTAGAGCAAAAATTAAGAATAAAAACACATAAAAAGTTTGTTTGATTTTAACAAAATTAAAAATATGGTGCAAAATGTTTAAAAATGTGTTAATTTCAAGTTATATAGTGTAGTTGATGACCAATGTTCAAGCAAGGAGAATATGTATTATATTGGGGCATCACCAGCTATATTTGAAGTTGTTGAAATTTATGTGAAGCACTTACAAAATTGTGTAATGAGGCCTACATTTTTTGTTATACACGTTCCATGTCTAACTTGATACATTGGGAACATAAATTATAAGAATGCATGCCTCTAAAGTAGTTCCAGCTCCTATTTCTAAATGCTTACAACTTGGAGAAAGAACTGTCACTTGCTGATTTTTTTTTACCTGTCATGGACTGACTCGCCCAGGGATTGATCATGAGGCCTAGTTGTCCATGTCTACTTTGATACATGGAAATATAAATTATAAGGTTTTATGCATCTAAAGTACCACCTATTTATATTTATAAATGCCTACAACTTAGTGAAAGAACTGTCACTAATTGCTGCTTTTTTCATGTTATTGACAGACTGGCCCTAGGATTGAAGCCACAACTTTTTACTCATGGAACAAATTACCATAAACTGAACTACCATAGTGTTAATTTATTCACAAAGGTGTACATCGTCGAACCATGCATGCCATAAACATATATATTGCTGAACTTTGAAAAAAAAAAAGCAGGAAAATGATAAAAAAAGATTTTTAGTCGTGAAAAAGTGTGAAAATTAAATTTTTTGTTTATTGCAACAGAAAGGAAAAGCATGTAATTTGATAATATATATTCTTTAAATGTATAAGTATGATGATAAAAATTTGAAAATGTAATAACCCTTGTGATGTAATTGTCAAAGCTTATGATAAATTATTTTTGTTAGTTTTTGTTTTTGTTTTTAAGTTATTCTTTTTTTTAATTTGATATCATATGTGTCACTACTACATCCATGTTTTGAATATTCAGTGAAAAAAGGGCAATCACAATTTAAAAAAAAATTAAGGTAAAAAAAGGTATAGTGTAAGATGATCATATTAATTTAAAGATGCAGATAGCTGTAATTCTACAAACAAAAAGGACAGTCACTAAGGCCTTGCATGCATGGTCACAGATCACGAGTTCTCTGAAGTGTGAAATATAAGTGTCTTTTACTGTGTAGTATAACATATAGAGGTGTATTCTATAGAAGGCATTGATTAGCATTATAAAGGGAACAGTAGTGACTTTGTATTAACTTTTTATTTTGTTCATGGCATTGTGCTACTGACTGTTAAATACCATACACAAGTGATTATATCTGGGTCACAGCTCATGTGTTTCATCTATTTTTCCTACCCTTGGCAATTAGTAATACCTGCAATTTTGGATTTTTTCTTCTTAATTTAGGAATTTATTGAAATGATTTAGTTAGTGGATATTTATATGGAGAACTAAGGAACAGACACAGGTTGATTTTAAACATGAAAAAATGTAAGTAGATTTTTTGTTTTATATATAGATTTTGACTTATATTACCTATATATACATATCTTATATGATATCTCAGGTATGCAGTTATTCAATTCCTTTAAACTGTTGACAAAAAGATTTAATCTACATATCATGAATATACTATATATGCAAAAACACAAATATGAAGTATGACGGAAAGTCACTATTTTTTTTTTTTTGTCGAGTTTTAAATGATATTTTCTGAAATTACTAGTAATATTTATAAAATTTCTGAACAATTTTAAGCATATTACATGTATATATCTACGTTTCTTGTTTTTCAAAGTTTTGAGTAAATTTTCTGAGTCACTCATAGTTATATTTTCTAAATGAAGAATGACACTTCCCAGATTTATATAAATTTACCGGTGGTTCTGTGCATGTTAACATACCAATACTTACCTGAAAAATTGAAATTATATCCATGGTAATATGAACTTTTTATTTTTTTTAAATTAATTTAATTGTTAAAGATGGGTGGTAATGTGGTTTTACACCTCAGTCAAGATTCATTCACATTATATATAGAGACAGTTCTGATATTGTAGAGGAAACTGGAATGCCTGTAAAAACACTGACCAGTGGAAATGAAACTAAACTAAACCTTGAACAGGGTTATCTGGGTTTGTACATTATATATAACAACATTGATTGAACAGATAGTTCCAGTCAATTTAATGTCACTTTTTACTGAGTTTAAGACACTCAGGAAATTATTGATACTGACCAAATCAAATTCTGTTTTATCAAAATGTATCCATGTTGTGTGTAAATTTGTTTGATGTATATGGACCTGTGAAGTCTGAAAAATTGAAATATAGTAGGTTCAGCCCACAGTCTCTCAGCTTGGAGAAGCCTGCACAATTGAAATGTGGTAGGTTCATTCGGTTCAGTCTCGATCAGCTCGGCAAAGTCTAAAAATTGAAATATGCTGGGTCCAGTTCATAGCCTCCAAGCTAGGCAAACAAAAAATGTTGGTATACATGTATTAGAAGTAAACTGACACTCTGGGTGACAATCTACTTGATAGGAATCTTAGGTTCAACACACTGGATTTTTTTTTTTAATCTTACTGACCAAACGTCATATAGGCAGTACTTACCAGTAAAACTTTAATACTAGTTGGAATGTTAAGTAATTATTCACTAAAATATTTGATGCGTCTCTTTTCTCACATATTGTTTAACACATTTAACTAAAACTTCAAATTTACTAGTCATAGAGTCCTCATGTTCTGTCCATATAATGATGTATACAATGTATATAAAGCATGGTGATGGGTTGCTGTATTTCAAGTGTATGGTAAAAGAATAGTACCGATATATCACTACCTAGTTTCAGTGCTATATAAAGACCTGGTAGGGTTGATCCTGTGACCCCCCCCCCCCCCACTTAGAAAGTCATCAGCCTAGCAGTTTGGCTACAGTAGTGGTCATTAGTATGACCGAAGTTTTCTGTGACCTCATTGATCTGTAGGTATTTTTATTTTTCTGTGACTTTCCTTATTACCAAATTTTTTTTAACCTTATTATTTCCTCCTTTTTTATGAGATTTTTAGATTTGCTTCGAGTTTATTGTCAAAAAACCTTTAAAATAACACCATAATTTGATTTGACTACTACATGTAGTATAAATGGTTTAATGTTCATTCTAGGATTTTTCAGAAGTTGCAGTTTTCAAAAACTTTCCTTTAAAACACGATAACAAAAATGTTTCTGAATTCATGGTCCATTAAGGTCCTAACAATGGGGTCATTTGACAATATAAGGGATCAATGTCCCCATGCTCCCTCTAGAATAAACATTAAGTACCGGTATATATAAATTTACTGAGTATTGTATATCTAAAAAGGATACATGTTATAGAAATTTTGAACTTTAGATGTGAAATGAAATGCTACACAAATAAGTACTCATGTTACACATTATTGAAGCAGGTTGCGTATGAAATGATATCACATTACGTACATAGGTAGACACGTTACTTATATGTCACACCTGTAAGTAATGACATACCTGTAATTATAGGTAATTTGACTGCAGCTTCAGAGTTTTGTGCTAGTTATCTTTCTGATTAAGTCATTTTACTACTTAATGATATAATGAATAGAAAAAATAATTGGAATCTTATCTTAAAGGTTACTGTGGTTTGTATAGAGCACAGACTTAAAAGTTGAATAAATGGTTTCAAAATCCGCATTTTTCTGAAAAAAAACCCGGCTCCTTGAAACAAAACATCTCTAGTAATGTTAATTGACAAATGAAAATACAGTGAAACCACAATAAAATACCCCTTGATAACACCCCTCTTATCACCACAGTATTTTGAAGTCCTCAAATCCACACTTTTCAAGCTTTCCTTTTAAACCCCCTAGATTTATCACCAAACTCCTTTTAAAGTTAAAGTTAAAGTCTGTCCCGAGCCATTAGGCCCATCAGGCCGGAGCTTATCCCGGTTTTGGTGGCGTTTAGAGACTGAGAGTACAAGACTCTCCCCTGAATGGGACGCCGGTCCATCGCAGGGTTAACCCCCAGCATTTTGCTGGTACTCATTTATTTTTGAGCTGAGTGAACTGGAACAACGTGAAATTAAGTGTCTTGCTCAAGGACACAACACATTGCCCGGTCCAGGGATCGAACCCACGACCTTCGAATCATGAGTCCAACACCTTAACCACTAGGCCACGCGCTTCCACTCCAAACTCCTTTATAGTACCAAAATTTGAATGAACAGATGGGTGCAATGAATACAGGTTTAACTGTATGTTATTTCTTAAAGTTTTCTTTGTAAGGTTTCAGAAATACTCCTGAAAACTGTTAAAAGGTGACTTCATCAATACTTGGAAAGTACATTATTTTGTTCAAATTCAGCCACCGGTATGTCTTTGTATAAGTGAAATGAATGAGCCGTGGGTGTGTGGTATTGTCACATACTGGCCTTCAAAGACAAGGGTTGTGGGTTCTCAGATGGTTTTCATCTCAAAAAGCTCAATACTGAAATAGTTTTTTAGATGAAACTAAAAACTTAGTTCTTGTGTCTTAACTGCATACTAAAGACACTTCTATATATGGTATTTTGATAAAGAGAAGGACTCCTCCTGCTACTACAGAGAATACTTACAACTAGAAATCAGAAACAATTAAAACAAACTGAGTAAGATAAGAAATGCATGTATAAGGAAAATATTTTTTGAATGGGAAATTAAACAAATCCAAATCAAATCTCTTACACTTGTGTTTTAAGCTAATTCACATAGCCTTCAATACATAATCATCTTTAAATAGATTACATTCGTACTTAAGGGTAGTTCAAAGGCATTGATATTTTAGGGTCTTAAAGAGTTACATTTTAAATTAACTTCCAAGATTGATCTAATTTCTTAAAGAATAAGTCAGATTTATAAATAATCCCACAGTAATACCAGATTAACAATGTCTATTTTAAGTTTAACTTCAAATTCCCATAGGAAAAGAGGTATTTTCATTGTCTTCCCAGTGCCGTTCATTTTTCTGTAAAGTTTTTATTTCCATGTTTTTCATTTTGTTCAGTGTATTCATAGTAACCATTGTTTTAAGTCATTAACCATACCAGCATTGTACTAACAATATGTACATGTATCCCTGTTCTTGTCATTGAGTTCAGGTCTTTCTTTGTGGCCAAGTGTTGGTATACAGATCACAGTACCTGGCTTTGCCTAGGTTCAATAAACCTATTCATGCAACAAGGAAGTTAGTGTGTTGTTCTAGACACTCCTACTTTAACCACTATTCCTGACTGGATACCCTTTATCTAAATCAAATATTATTGACTGTGGCCTAAAACCTCACTACTCTACTCCACTCTTTGTTGCAGAAGACTAAATTGTCTATTATTTATTAGTACAGTTTAACCTGCCATAAAGGCCACCTCTATATGAGGGCTACCTGCTTATAAAGGTCTGTAGAATTGTATCCCAATTGCTCTTTATTTATATTATTTGAACCTGCATATAAAGGCCACTTTTACTGGTTCCCTTGGGTTGCCTTTATAGACAAGTTGACAGGTTTGGCTCTACTTATGAGTACTCATTTGTGACTTTAGTCCGATATTTTTTGCTTCAAAATTGACGTGTATCATCCAAATTATGATATTGGGATCATGAAATTATCAAGATGGCAAGAAAATTTACATTGCCAGTATGTTCAAAACTGTGCAGATGTGTTGGTTTTTTTCTGGATTTTACATGCAAATTTGACAATGATTTGTGTCCTATAGGGATTTAAACCATCTTGACCTTTGATCCAAGTTAACAATGGTGCAAATCTCACAGCTTCTAAAAATCATCTTTTCAAAACCTGCACACACAATGGTTTTTAACAGTGGAATGAGTCATACTCAGTCTGGTCAGTCTGCGGCTTGCACTTGCATAGTTTGCTAGAGGCAATTCTGTATGAATTTGATATGCATATTAAAAGCTCTGTCAAATAATTAAAGTATTATTTATTGAACGAGAAAGTGTGCTGTATTGACTGTATTGGGAATTACAGTCGAGGGGTGGTCACGAGTTTGCGAAGCAAACGAGTGTCCCACCCCTCGACTGTCATTCCCAATACAGTCAATACAGCACACTTTCGAGTTTCAATAAATGATTTGTGGCACGACACATTATTGACATGATTTTGCTGTGTTAGAAATAAAATAAATTTCAAAAATATGCAAATTATTAAACCCCTTGAAAAATGCACATGTGTGACAGATGGCAAGCATGGTCATCTAACAATCTAAGAGCAAACATGACCAAATTAATAACTCATTAATCAGTGGTCAGTTGTACCCAACATCTCATCAGGTTAGAAAGTGTGTTAGTTTGTCACAATTTGTAGAAGAGGATGGACAAAAATGGGTGAGTAGAGTACTATTTTATACTAAAAAAATCGCTTAAATAATAGTTTCGAGTGGAAAAGTAAATTTGAATACGTTAAAATTTAATTCAGAAAACCATTCAGAAAAATCTGTATATTGCAAAAATTGAATCTGTATATTATACAAAAAGTGATTATATAATCAATATCAATATGCAATGAGTTGCCAATGTCAAAGTTAAGAGTGTCATAATTAGAGATAATGCATGATTACTAGGGGTAAAAATATGTTTTGTCATTCAAGGTCCAACACCTTTTGCTTTTGAAAGTCTAATATCAACATTGAAATGTCCATATGCAATTAGAAAGAGCAGTATTAATCTTTAAAAAACCGCAGATCCATTTTTATAGTTAAAATTATAAAATATAAGGGTACCATTGCAAAATCAATATAAAGGTTCCAAATCCCTGACCCGTGGAATTAAAATATTAAAGCTGTTTAGAAATATTTTTATATTGGTTTACTGTATTTAATTTGTTTCAATATTTTGAAATTAAAAAATGATTTTTTTTTTTTGTATTTTAGGAGTGTCTAGAATATGTTTAGTACAACTTACAGAAACAAAAATTGTACTACTTGTTTTTATCTCAAAATATTGAAAACTTAAGGACATTATATGTTGTATAGCAGATTCTTAGGATTACAAACAATTACAGTGACGGATTTACCACTATATTTTTATGCTAATTAAATTCAAATGGAAATATGTGACAACTTTGTTCAAATTTCATGCCACACTAGCCTTTTGGATTAAAATGGATTTGTCTTAATTGTGTGTAATGTTTGCTTTGGTTTTATTTAAATGATCTTGTCCTTAATTTGACCCAGGTCACCGTAACCACTTGTTGTAATTCACTTACAGCACAGCAAAACTGTGCTGTAACTAAATTACAGCACAGTTTTGGGTTGAGGACAATGAAAATTAGGCTCCACCCCTACAAGTTATTCACTTGTATGGGGATTTATAGAACATCTGAGAACAAAAGAAAACCTGCATAGTCGTGCCACAATGGTAACAACTGAATCTAAAATCAGGAAAATTGTTAAGATTTAATGTGATTTAATGGTCATTCAACATAGATGGGGTCAAAGATCACAGAGATAATGTTATACAAATGACTAGCACTCATATCAACAGGACTTTCATTGTTGGGAAAATTAAAAGTTGATAAAAAAGCTGCATGGGGTCAGATTTATTGCTTTCCAGGCCATTACTAGGATTGTACACACCTCTTGTTCATATCAATTTATTTATACCAGTATTGTACATAAAACTGTATACTTGAGTGACCAGGTTATTGGCACATATTGAACAGGCAATTAAGGAAATTTGATTGGAAATAACAGTTAGTTTTCAATGAAAAATATAAATGTTGTCAGACAAAATTGAGGAATTTTTTAAATTAAAAATAATTTAATGTTGCATTCCAAAAAATCTGCCATTCCTTCATTAAAATTGTTAAAATTATCATTTTGAGAATCAAAATGTAATACAAGCATATTAATTTGTCGATATATGTGTCTTTACATTAGGAACCCCAAAAATATGAGATCATGTTGTAAGATTTTAAATATGATTGTCATATGCATACATTCATAAGACAAATATGATGTTTTAATAATTTTGTTGGTGCTTGGTGATGGAGTCTCCTAAAATGTGCATTTACAGTCACAGTGCCTCTTCATACCTCATCTTTAAGACTGTCAGATCATATGCAAAATGGTGGTGATTTTCTCCTGGCATTTATATTTTTCCTCTCATCCTAGAACTGACTGCTATGATTCATGTATTAATTAAAAATCTTGACTGGTGTGTAAAACACCATTACACCTGCTTCAAACCTTTTCCATACATGTCAACTGGAGTGTTATGATGTGTTAGTCTTTCTGTCTGTCTATCCTGTGTATATGACCCTTTCTGCACTGCTGGCTGAATGTCTTTTTTTGTTTTGTTTTTTTTTTGTTTGTTATTGCTCTGTGAATGCCTTATGAAATATGAAATTGTGTTTTCATCAGCAGCCAATTTTCTCAATTTTGTAATTATAACACCTGTTTAATACAATAAATGTTTTTACAACATTCCTATAATTGGATGTTAAAGCATGTTCTCACTTTATAATATTTGAGGCAAATTGGGCCTCATTCACAATTGAAAATCGTGTCACCAGGGCGATTTTTACAATTTGAAAAAATAACAAAAAATTTGTTATAATTGGACATATTATGAATCAAATTAGGAATAAATTCATTTGAAAATCTAGAAGAAAAAAAAAACTAATTTATATGAGTAATTAAGTTTACAAAAATATGTTTTCATCTGCCTTTACAGTTTTGAACAATAACAGTAGTTTCAATTTCCACAATTTTGCAATAACAAGGGTCCTGGCCCCACTCACAAAAGATTGAGACAGCCCTGTAAACTCCAGAGTTGATTAACCAACTTTAGACCCCATTTTAACCTCATTGATTATTTTCTTTTATATACTATATATATATATTGATCAAATTGATCTATTAAATAAAAAATGAAAGAGTTTTTACAATTTTTTTTGTACCAGACAGTGCCATGATACTATTTCCTGATCCAGGGAACATTCCTTAGCTTTGGTATATAAGTGATTTAGTGTCATGACATTACAAAAACCATGAGCAAAATTGATGATTCATATATTAATTGTTTTTCAATTTTATTTTTTATAATACATAATATATAAAGACATTCATACTTCTGATGTTATCATTTTGTTAAATATGAAATGAAAATTTAAACACCAAGGACTGAAATTTATACAGATGGATCTTTTATTTACCGGTAGGTTCAAAATCCAGAGTGACATATTCTTGTATGAGATTTAAGTTTGTCAGATGGCTTGCATTTGTAAGATTTGGATTTGAATTTTTCTGGGAATACATCTTAAAATTGACTACTTCTGTATAAGAGGGATATGCTTGACTGTGACATAAAACACCATTCCAGTCTACCAGACAATCAACCAAAAACCTCAAATATTAAACAAACAACCTGCCAGACAACCATCCTACCCGCCAACCAACCCACCAACCAACTGATCTTCAATTTATAAAATTAAAAGCAAACATGAGGCAGTAAAGTGTGTTTGAATAACTCGCTTCACATGTTAAATAGGAGCCTTGATGACGGAGTGCTCTAAAGCACATGTTCACAGATCACAGTGCCTCTCACTGCCTAAGTTTTGAATCTGTCTTTGAACAGATCCTAGTCTGAGAAAGTTTGTCAGTTTGCTTGCCGAAGGTTAGTTTTCTCTAGGCACTAGAGTTTCTCCAGTTCTAGAGAACTGACCACCTTGATATAAGTGAAAGAATCTTGACTTGGGAGTAAAACTCCATGAATGTATTTTACTCTTCATGTTATATTGATCAGACATATTTCTGATAACAGGCTGGCTTCCAACTGAGTAACAGAATGGTTTAAATAATTTAGGCAAGTTGAACAACCCTTCATGTTTACCTGTATTCACTTAACCTCATTAACATACATTCTACAAAATTTTAGCCAATTATAAGTTTTAAGAAGATTTATTTTAGGTGTTTGTACATTTAAATACTGAACTCAAAAGTTATAAAAAAATGTGGTGTTCAATTCCTAACATAACATGTCATTGATAAATTCATTATAACTTCAATTCTTAACAAAAACATTTCTGAAAATTAGAGGTATGAAATGTGAGTAGATGAATCCATATATAAAATATACATAGATTAAAGACCCTGTATTTATTTATGATTAAGTATTGTCAGTATAAAAATTATAAAGTATAAAAGTACTTGAAAATGTGGAAGATCTTTTGTGGTGAATGTATTTATTTATATATTAAATTAAGGCCTAGTTTCAGTAAAATAACCATCTTTGAATATTTGCAAGAGAGCAGTGTTTGTAGTAATTGCTTTGATAATTTCTGAATATTGAGGTACAAGTACCGTTTAAGTTTAATACATGTACAGTGATGTTAGTTCTGGTGAATTATTTTACATGAAAGAGTGGAGTGAAGTAAGAGTATTTTACACCTCAGTTAAAATTTGTTCACCTACTGGTGTATTGACACTTCAAGCTCAGGGATGGTAGAGGAAACTGCAGTGCCCAGAGAAAAAACCCAATCTTCAAGCGACTTGACAAATTTGTTTGCTTAGTATACACCTGTAGGTAATCATGTACTACCTGTTACTTTTAATACATAATGGGTCTAAAACCTAGATCTCCAGTCATACCTATAATATTAAGTAAACTCTAGTTCTTATTTATTCTTATAAAATCATCAGAATTTTGAGATTTGCACTTGTTAGAATTTCAGACAATTTTCTGCTCCATGTTCCTTTAGCCTGGATGTACACAGGGTCTCTATAAACAGGTTTGACTTTAGACCAGAATTTTCAGATTTGCACTTGTTAGAATTTCAGACATTTTCTATTCCATGTTCCTTTAGCCTGGATGTACACAGGGTCTCTATAAACAGGTTTGACTTTAGACCAGAATTTTCAGATTTGCACTTGTTAGAATTTCAGACATTTTCTATTCCATGTTCCTTTAGCCTGGATGTACACAGGGTCTCTATAAACAGGTTTGACTTTAGACCAGAATTTTCAGATTTGCACTTGTTAGAATTTCAGACATTTTCTATTCCATGTTCCTTTAGCCTGGATGTACACAGGGTCTCTATAAACAGGTTTGACTTTAGACCAGAATTTTCAGATTTGCACTTATTAGAATTTCAGACAATTTTCTGTTCCATGTTCATTTAGCCTGGATGTACAAAGGGTCTTTATAAACAGGTTTGACTTTATACTTTACTGAGAGCTTTACTAAGAATTACCTATATATAACATATTTAGTGACATTTTGAAGATATCATTGTTGAAGGATTTTATAACATAATCTTCCTATATAGGTTGTGTTAAGGTATGACATTGAGAGTTTAACCTAGGCCATCAAAATGTCCTTTTGTATTTGTTTTTTATTCTTTAAAGGATGAATATTTTACACTCATGTGACTGTTTTATTTGTCATATAACTCCTTATATGCCCTAACCACTGTAAAATCCTCATTGTATTACATGCAGGTACACGAACATGTACTAAACAAAAAATAAAATTGTGTAAAGTGGTTCAAACAGTACCTGAAGATCATGTACTAGTACTATAATCGATTCTCATTTTATTTTCTGTAATGTTCAGATTTCTAATGGTCTGAAACACAAACTTTTGACCCTTTTATTTGTCAGATAAGTCCTTATATGCCCTAAACACTGTAAAATCCTCATGGTTTTACAGGCAGGTATTAGAATGTGTTCAAAATAATGAATTTGCAGATACACGGACATGTACTAAACAAAAAATAAAATTTTGTAGAGTGGTTCAAACAGTACCTGAAGATCATATACCATAATGGATTCATTTTTGTCTGTAATGTTCAGATTTCTATTGATCGATAATTCTGTTATTATTTTTTTATTTTTACTATTTCTTATTTTTGGTGGAATCCACATTTTATATTCAACATACAAATTTTGTGAATCAAATGTGAATGTCAGAAACAATTAAATCTTTGAAAATGCACATTCTACAAGCACTGACACTTTGGATGATCCTCTTTATTAATTTACGTGTATATACCTTTGGGTACTAATAAAATAACAATAATTAATATATTTACTGGGTGTACTGGGAACATCTGAGGTATGATGGTCGAAGGGTAAAAGTTCCAGCAGTAATTGGTGATATTATGACTGACATTGTTCACCTTTAGATAGTGTACAACTGTAGACAGTGGGGACCTATAAGTGAATGATATTGTTTGCAGTGTCTTACTGATTTCTTAATATTTTTGTCCAGTCAGCATGGTAAGATTTTATCAGCTGTAAAGTGTAAATAGTGACCACATACTGACCACTTAAAGTCTCTCAGCTGTGTAAACACTCACTTAACATATAGCTAGTATCAGTAATTTTGTCACCTCTTACAAACCTTGTCCATAATGGAAACTTTTAGTTATTTGTGCTTTGTTCATTAATTAGACACTGATATGCATTCCAACTCATACTTGTATTTGTTCATTAAGAGATGCTGGTTCACATTAATTATGTCCATTATTTGTTTGCAGCTTTTCCCCTACCTTATTTGTGTGCATGTTTCAAAGTTTTATTGAGATTATAAAGTATAAGCAAACATCCAAAGTTCCTACATTTGAATCTAAATGTGACTGTTCCCATTTCCAATTAAGGTATAGTCTCCATTTGACTCTTGGGACCTGGGTGGTCTAAAGCACACATTTGCAGATCACATCATCTCACACTCTAGGATTGCATCTAAAGCACAGTCTTCTAGTTGTATCACAACACCTCTCACTGCCTAGATTTGAATCCCACTCAGGCAGATCATGGTATGAGAAAGTTTGTCAGTTTTCTTGCCAAATGTTGTTGGTTTATTCTTGTTACTGTGGTTTTCTCTACCATCTTTGTGAGAACTGATTGCCTCGATATAAAAAGTAAACTACTTTTGACTTGGGTGCACCATTACTCGATTCCATTCCACTTACTAAAATATTTTGACTGGGGTGTAAAACAACACTTATAAACTCCACTTCATTCCCCTAACCAGTACCTGTAATTATTTTTCTTTGACATGTAATGGAATTATCATAATTGTAAACCCATTATGAGCATTTCAGTCATAGATTATATGCATTATGGTAAGTTATGAATCTATTACAGTATAGAGAACTAAACAATAGAGTAGTATCATTATAGAAATAAAAGAAAATTGTAGTACTTATATCAATAACTAGACAAAAAAGTCACTGTGGTACGACAGATAATGAAGAAAAAAGAGCACCTGTGTCATAGAAGTGGTATTGAATAATTTGCTATCTGGAATTTCAAGTAATTATTTCCCAGGCATTTAAATTGTTTTACCTGTTAAGAACACAGTGTGTAAACAATTTTAACAATTCATAAGTATGGTGTAAAGGTCTTATTTACACCACCATTCAAACTACTAGTCTAGATTAAAGTTCCTATATTGACATATTAATGCATTTAACGTGTACTACTGCAGTGCTTTCAAATTTGAAATTTTTTTGGCAACAAAACAATTCTAGAGTATTATATTGTGCATGACATTTAACTTGAATTTACACTTTAGATAATGATTGATTGTCAAAAACACTTGTATTACATGATAAGTTATATAGACCTATTTATAAATATATGAGTCCAAAAATCACTTACTAACTTTAATAACTTGATTTTCATATGTATATGAACAAACTTGGTTTGATTTTAATTTCCACATGTCAATGTGCAATTTTGATTTTCTTGTTTCACTGGACAAATCTGATTTGATTTTGTTTTTTGGGTTTGTTTTGTGTGTCAATGGGCAAACTTGGTTTGATTTTTATTTTCTTGTGTCAGTGGCCAAACTAGGTTTGATTTTGATTTCCATATGTCAATGGGCAAACTTGATTTTGATTTTCTTGTTTCAATGGGCAAACTTGGTTTGATTTTGATTGTCTTCTGTCAATGGGCAAACTTGGTTTGATTTTGATTGTCTTGTGTCAATGGAAAACTTGGTTTGATTTTGATTTTCTTGTGTCAATGGGCAAACTTGGTTTGATTTTGATTTCCATATGTCAAAGGGCAAACTTGGTTTGATTTTGATTTCCATATGTCAATGGGCAAACTTGATTTTGATTTTCTTGTGTCAAAGGGCAAACTTGGTTTGATTTTGATTTTCTTGTGTCAATGGGCAAACTTGATTTTGATTTTCTTGTGTCAATGGGCAAACTTGGTTTGATTTTGACTTTCTTTGTCAATGGGCAAACTTGGTTTGATTTTGACTTTCTTTGTCAATGGGCAAACTTGGTTTGATTTTGATTGTCTTCTGTCAATGGACAAACTTGGTTTGATCTTGCTTTTCATGTCAAGGCACAACCTTTGTTTGATCTGATTTTCATATTTAAATGGGCAAACTTGGTTTTGAACTTGATTTTCATGTTTCAATGGGCAAACTTGGTTTTGACCTTGATTTTCATGTTTCAATGGGCAAACTTGGTTTTGACCTTGATTTTCATGTTTCAATGGGCAAACTTAATTGGTTTGACCTTGATTTTCATGTTTCAATGGGCAAACTTGGTTTTGACCTTGATTTTCATGTTTCAATGGGCAAACTTGGTTTTGACCTTTATTTTCATGTTTCAATGGGCAAACTTAATTGGTTTTGACCTTGATTTTCATGTTTCAATGGGCAAACTTGGTTTGTTCTCTAGTTTACTGGGTTTGATCTTGATTTTCTTATATGAATGACCAAACCTGGTATGATTTTGATTTTCATGTATCAGTGGACAAACCAGTTGTTTGATCTTGATTTCTATATGTCAAGGGAACAACACGGTCTATATTTCAACTATGACACTACATTAGATATGTCCATATTTGAACTATGACTGGACATTAGATACATTTAAATTAAATCAGGTATATATGTGTAATTGATGTGACTGGTTCATGAAATCCAATACACCGTAAAGTCCAATACATGTCCTATACATTGTAGGTACAGATCAATGGTTGATTAATATTTCTCTTTTATAGTTTTGTTTATCATAACACTGTATTGGTTGGTTTGTTTACCCCAAAGATAATATATCTCTTCCTGTTCAATAATTGCCTGAGAATAAAAAAAAGGAAAAAATCTATAACTTTCTGATCAATGCTGTCAATATTTAACTTGATATTAAAGAGACATATTATCATTCTATAGCATTTTAATGTTTGATGTTTCTTTGTCAACACCTCCATTTTTCTCACGGACAGTGATTTAGTTATTGTCCAGCTGGGGAAAAAGGATCTTCCTGACTTTAGAGGGAATGAATGACTTTTTATTGGCATATGTATGGAATGAAGTGAGAATGATTGTCAAGTGTCTCTTCTGCTTGATGGAGTGAAACTCCTACACACAGTGACATCAATACTAAGAATTCTCTGTTTGTCTCTTGTTACAGGGTATTCAAACTCAACACTGCGGAAAATATGTGATGGACAAAAGTTTAAGTCCATCTTACCAGATATGAGGAAGATTGAAGACAAAAACATAAAGTAAGTGTAGAAATCTATGAAATTGTTTTCTTAAAAGGTTATTTTAATTTTATGCTATTATTTTATCATTTACATGTATTGTTCTATGTCCTCGTTTGGTTGTGTTAGCTTGTGCCAAGTACTGGTACATGTTTTTCAGTTGCAAATCTCTATTTTTATTTTGAAATTTTTATGATTTTTTAAGTGATTTTAATGAATCATCTTTGTGATCAAGATTACAGTGTCAAACTAAATTTATTTGCAGATTTTCTTCATCATTAACTTCCAAATAGATTGATTATGTCCTAATAAAATTGTAGCTCATCTGGATAAATTTACTGGTATTGTTTTGGGTGTGTGTTTGAATAATTAATCCAATGAAATTTTTGAACAGATTGTATTGAATTTGCAAATATCAAGCACAATAAGATGACACATTTCAAGTAGTTTTCATACCGGTACATGTTCAGGGGGCCTAATGATGGCTGAGTAGTCTAATGAGTGGATTGATGTTTTACAGTGTCTCTCACCCTTCTAGATTTATATTCCTCAGGCAGGTTCTAGTGTGAGGAAGTTTATAAGTTTAATGGGTTTTTTTCTGGGTCCCAGTAATTTAATTTTGTCCACAATCCAAGGACTGACTGCCTCGACACAAGTGAAAAAATCATGACTTGATCATAAAACACCATTATTCCACCCCACTCATACATGTTCGGGGAGTCTTGATGGCTCAGTACCGGGTAGTCTAATGAGTGGACTGATGTTTTACAGTCCCTCTCTAGCCCTCTAGATTTGAATTCCTCAGGTAGATTCTAGTGTCAGGAAGTTTGTCAGTTCAGTGGGGTTTTTTCTGTGTACCGGTACTCTAATTTTGCCCACAATCCAAGAACTGACTGCCTCAACAAAAGTGAAAGAACCATGACTTGGGAATAAAACACCATTACTCCACCCCACTCATGTATGTGCGGGTCGGCAGCTGAGGGGTTATGGAAGAAGATGAAGCATGATTCATTATGTGCGAGTTTGATGCCCAGGTGAACTGTGTGGCATGTATAGACATAATGTTTTAAATTCCGCCCAGGCAATAAACAAGTATGGTACCATAGATACTGAGAAAAATGTTGAAAATCTCAACCAGGGGTTCTGGTCGTGGGGTTTGGGCTGGTGGGGGGGGGGGGGGGCAATTTCTGAAATTTGAACTGTTGAAATTATTTTTTTTTAAGTTTGACCTTATGTCTGAAAAATTAGTTATTTCATTGATTTTAGGTATATTGTTAACTGTTTTTATGTGTTATAAACCTGGAAATTTGAATAATTATTTGGATTTCCTTACACTCCTTATTTTCATTTATAACTTCTGTTGGAGTAAACATATTAGTCAAAATTATATACACAGGTGTGTACGCTTTAAGGTAGACTCTAATTTGTACCTGTATTTATTTTTAATTAGATAATTGAATGTAGGTGAAAACAGTTGATTGAACATTCCGTTAAAGTTCTAATCAATACCAAACTGCCTCATCGAATCGATTTGTGTAAAGTTCAAAGCATTTCTAGACACAGATTTTAATTGCCAGTGTAAAATATTAAATAATTGCACCAGAGAAATGGTCTCACTAAGGAAAAATAAAATAAAAATGAAAAAGCAATCAAGTATGAGTTTTAAATGATTTATTGTGATAATGAATTGGTATAAGAGATTACCTTTCCTCATATCTTCAGTAGAAGGTGACTGTTTATTACAAGTCATATAAATGTTGATTTCTACCAGGGGAGAAAAAGGTGTTAAATGCCCACATAAAAGTAGATTGTTTATCTCTTTGTGCAGTAACCTTGGGTTTTTGAGAACAGAAAAAAAAAAAAACAAAAAAAAGCAAGTTCATTAATATGGCTTGAAGCTATATTGGTCAAGTTGTGCCAAGGTATTTGCCTTCATACTGCTGGGGGCTCAATGGATTGAATTAAATGACATGGCTACATGGTACTATGTCACTTGCTTTCAAATTCAAAAATTGTGGGTTCAAATCCAAGATCTACATGGAAATTTTCTGAGGTGATTTTCCTCTCCTGTCCATTTTAGTTCTTTGGTCTGTGGAATGAGAACTGAAATAAACGTGGTTAGTGTGGTATGAAAAACAGTGCTTACTGCACATTGCTATGTAAGTGTACTTCAAAGGCATAAATTTCTGCAATCACATTTAGCTTGTGGAATCTCGATATACTGGTAAGTGAAATTAACTTAATGAGGAATATAATTCCATTTCACACACCACAAGTCAACTGCATGTGAGACAGGCAGTTTAACCTGCTGATAAGATAGTAAAAAAAACAACAACAAAAAACAATAAAATAACAGCGAGATTGATTGGTTTCTTATCAAAAAATAAAAAAAAAAAAAGTAATTTCTCTTTCAAAAATCAGACAAATTATCCAGCTGTCATATTTAAAATCTTAAAATCTAACAAAAGTAAAAATCCTTTTATTCAGTAAGAATTATGCTTTAACATCAGACAAGCTGTCAAACATACAAAAAGGCTAAATTGTGTCCTTAATCGGCACTAACACAATTAACAAAATTATTTTTAAAAATATGGCAGTCTAGCATTCATGTTTTCAGAAATAACAAAAGTGAAAATGGTTATTTTTTGCCTGTTAAACAGGTTTTTATCTTGGAAGATCAAGTTTTAAGTTGTTGTAATCAGAATTATAAATCATTATTGATGACAAAGAGACAAAAAATGTGTCTAATATTTAACCCTTATAATACCATACTATCTGACAACACTATTGTACTCTTGGTGATAATCTATATAGCAATAATATATATCATACCCCCTGGATAATTTATATTTCATTAATTATTCTTTGATCTGTCATTGATGGGAGGGGATGAAAGCTGATTTTTAGCCTGTAGTTATTAGGTTTAAGTTTGATGTCCCCCCCCCCTTTTGACTGTGAATATTTATGGATTTAACAGATTCTGATTACAAGGTGTAATGGGTAGTGTGAGAGTTTTGATTACATGGATGTTATAGCTAGGTGTTAAATTAAATACATTGGATTGATTAATTATATTTACTTGTTTACCTGGAATAAATCTGTAATGGTAAGAGTTTATTTATCATTAATTTATAGCTTAGTAATAACAGCATGCTCCATGTAATTTTTCTGTATTTTTGCAGTTTTCGTTCTAGGATTTTTTCAGAAAGGCCATTTTCTAAAACTTTCCGCTAAAACATCATAACATCAATATTTTTGCATTCATATTAAATATGGCCCTCTAAGTCCCAATGGGGTCATTTAGCAAATAAGTTATCAAAGGTCCTGTGGTCCCGTATAAAATAAACACTGTTTTGGGGTTAATTTTTTACCTCTTTTAATTGATTTGAATTTTAAGAATTGTTAAAAAAGACCAATAGTTGCTATATCAAGCTAAGCGCTTAAATTACAGGTTTAAAACTTTGAGTTCTTGGTCACATTTAATTCTCCAAATTTACTGACAACAGTTTTGCAATCTGTACATGTTTCTAGTCATTAAGTTGAATGATAATGCATTTCTAGACTTTTTTATGGCCAGATTAGTAGAATCTTTGTTATCTATTACATATAAATCTGTTTACTCAGGTAAAATTGTCATAGGTTTATACCTGTAAAGGTCAATATAAATGTAAAAATAGGGGTGTTAATTAAGCTTTGAAGAAATTTGACATGTTGATAAAAACCTCATGCATTGTTTAGGCATAAACTGTGAAATAAACTAATGAATTCTATGCTTATCTATTATAAAAATATCACCTAAGTAAGTAGCTTAGCTGTAAGTATTTAAATCATAGTGACGCATATGACAATAAGAGTTATCTTTCTTTGCTGCCAAAAATCAATTTTTCTTTTAACTCTATTATAACATAATATGGTATAGGGTACACAAGTCTCATTTAAAATCTTTAGATTTTGTACCCAGATATGAAAGTGTTTCCTTCAATTTGACATCACCTGTCGATTATGTCACATGATTTTTTGGTGACATCATTCTACACAGTTTCAGGTCACACTATATAAAATATTAAATATTGCCATTAGGATACTTTATAAGTGTCTTATATTTATCTATTTGGGACCCTAGGTGGTCTGAAGTGCAGGGTTTTTGTGTAATAAATGGATAATACCAAACAAGTTGGTTCACTGTTAGGATACAATGGGGCCAACAATACGCCTTTATACAGTGAGCTGTAATAAAGAAGCCTGACCAGTTTCTGATATTGTTAATCCTTCATCAGAGGCAATGATGTTTAGCATATGTGTCCAGTTTTTATACCAGAATCTTGCTGGATATGTATCCAGTGGGCGTTGATTGGTTAGAGATAGGTTTCCTTCATGTTCGTGCTGTTTAATGTATTACAGTGCTCTCATTGCCAAGATTCCAATTTACACTTAGGACAGATCCTAATGTGAAATGATTTGTTAGTTCACTTGCTAAATGGTTGTGGTTTTCTCTGGACACCCCAGTTTCCTTCACTATCCAAGAACAGACCACCTTGTAATACGTGAAATAATCTTGACTAGAATGTAAAACCCCATTACTCTAATTCAGTTCGTCAGCTGTCACTCTTATTATACCCTCAGACACAAAAGTTATAGTATCCTTTCATAGTCCAAGTATCATATCTGCTTCATATCTCCTATCTCTATGGATGGACTTGAAAAAACTTGACACAAATGTAAAACAACACGAGACAAGGTACATAGGGCAAGGGTCAAGGTCACAAGGTCAATTCTTAGAAATAACAATAGCATTGTTGGGGATGGGGTATTCATCTCTCAAGAATGAATTTATATTATGATTTAGGTACATGAGAAGTAAAACTTAATTTAATACTTAATCAGACATCTTTCTTGTAACTAATCTTGGATTGATAAACAAATGGACCATTGTTACAATAACTGACGCTGATGAACGGAGAAAAATAATTATTTTAAAAATGGGAGTAAGTTGGTTTAGAAAGAAATTATTTTGATAATTTACAAGTACCGGTAGTCATTTAAAATAATATTTAATCCCGATTCTCTATCAATGTCCTGTTTACAAGACATATATCAAGATAAATTTTACAAGGAATGTTTTGTTTAAATCTTTAAAATGGTTATATATCATTTAAATTGAGCAAGAAAAACCAGGTCATTCAAGTACAAAATGTTAACATACACAAAGATGTGTTTGAGAAATGGTTAAATGCTAATAAAGTGTTTAGACATTTTAATTAAAAAGGCTTTAATGGAAGGTTTTGGCAATTTTCCGTTTTGACAGAATTAAGAAATTCAGAATTATTTGCTGTTTTACATGTACTGCTTTACACAGCCGGTCTTATGGGCTTGATTTTAGATCGTGTTCTATATCGGAAATTACCATATGAAATATTTGTATGTATAAATTTTAAACATTTTTTATTTCATTCCTAATATATATTTTGAAATATGTGGTTTACCAAAGACAGATAATTTATAGTTTTTTTAAAAAAATGAAGCAGACCAGTTTTTAACAGTTTTTCAAAATACAGAGGAAATGTAGAACAGCTATATCTGTACTATAGTGTAATTAAGAGAATCTGCATCTGCATATAAGTGTATGACAGCTTGTTCCCTTTACTCACAATATTTAGAGTTCATTGCTGATTTCACATTATTTTCCTTTATTTCTAGAGTAAACATGCATCAGAGAAGAGGGAGACTCATTGAAGTATATGATGGAAGATCTTGGCCTGTGGTAAGTCTTTTCAAACATTCAAGTTAGCTGCAGCAGTTATGAGGATTTTTAAGGCAATGCTTTCATTACTAAATGTGTATCAAGGAAGTGCTTACATGTGCAAGCTCTTTCAAAAATGTATGCAGACAGTGCCAAGCCAACATAAATTTATAGTAAAAGCTTGTTAAAATGCCCCTGAATAACTACCCAACACATTGTTTTAAAGCCCAAAATCCATTCAAATATACAGTCGACTCTCGTTAATTCGAAATCGGTTGAATCGAAATTTCGCTTAAATCGAAATGATACAAATGGTCCCGTCAGATCGCTATGTATTTCTATGTAAATTTGTTGTTTAATTCGAAATACCGAATTCGAAATTTTGCTTAATTCGAAGTGAATTTTCAGGCCAAATTACGAAATATTACGAAAATTCCAATGTTTAAATCGAAGTTAATTTTCAGTCCAAATTACGAAATATTACGAAAATTCCAATGTTTAAATCGAAGTGAATTTTCAGTCCAAATTACGAAATATTACGAAAATTCCAATGTTTAAATCGAATAAAAAATACACAAAAATATTTTATCTTAAACTTGAACAATACCTGAAATAATTAATCCATCTCATATTTGAAAAGTGTTAATAGTAACAGAGTGACGCCTTACTCGGAAAATTCATTTCCGACTAAAATACCCATAAAAAATAAAATCGGCATCTCGTGCTATTTTCACGATTTTCACTTTGTACTCGACATACCGTCATCAGAATAGTGTCAGTCAGTAAAAGGAGAAATTTCATTGGTGTAAACTTAAAAAATGGGCAGTCTTCTACATCAACAGAATACCCCAAGCTAATTGACACGCTGAAACTTCTTTGATCTATCAAGGCAAATCGTTCAGCTCATTGTGTAAGGTGTTAATTACAGGTGTGTGATATGACAAGTTGTGATTTTAAAAATCACCAAGTTCAGGGATGAAGAAATTATGATTATGAATAAAATTTAATGAATTTTGACACGAATTACTAGTACAGATAGAAAGGCCGTAGAAACAATTCTTGTTTTCTTCAAGCGATGTGCACGGGGAAACATCAATGGGACTTTTTAAGGTACGGTGATGTTTCTTCAAGACTCCTTGTAAACGTTTGAACGCAAACTTTAATTGGGCCTCGTCATTCAGTGTCTAAAAGAAAACTTCAATGGAACCTTGTAAGTTACGGTGAAGTTTTTTCAACACTATTTTTGGCCTCGCCATAATCGGTGTTTAACAGGAAATTTCAATGGAACCTTGTAAGTTACGGTGAATTTTCCGATTTACTTTTTATTGCTTAAATAATGTAGTCAAACTTTAGTTTGTTAAGCTTTACATTAACATAGAAAAATTAAAACTATTTTACATTTTCAATGTTAATTGTTAGCGATACACTATAATACACAACAGCATACACGTGACATCAATGGAGGAGCGCTTCACTATTAGAGTTATCTCCCGTTATCATCGGTCAGCGATCAAAACGGTTAATTCGAAATTCGGATAAATCGAACTTTTTACCCGATCCCTTCAATTTCGAATTAACGAGAGTCGACTGTATATTTTTCTTTATAAGCCTTGCTCAAGTTAACACCAAATCTCTTTATAATGCCAAAATTGGACTGACCAAATGATGAATTATTCACTGAACTTGATTTCTGAGTAATTTTCTGCTTTCATTTTCACTTTAACACACTTAATTAATGTTTGGAAATTCTGCATATTACAAATGATATCAAATTACTGCTCATGAGAAACAAATTAGAACATACCAGTTGTCTCCCTTAGAACTTCCTAGTATATTTAGCTAGAGTTGCCATCAGCATTTAAAAAGGTTGCTTCTGGCAATGAAATTGTTAACAAGTGATTGTTTGATGATACAATTTCACAAATAAATCCTATCTTTAATGTACAGTCAAACTTGTGTTAAATGCAACCTTTATATAAGGACCACCTGCTTTTAAAGGCCAGTAAAATTTTAACCCAATTGCTCTTTATTTATGTTATTTGAACTTGTATGTAAGGACTGTCTGTCCATAAAGTCCACTTTTACTGATTCCCTTGAATGGCCTTTATAGACGGGTTTGACTGTAAAAGCATTGTAAGAGAACAAACACATTGTTTCATATGACTTTCATGCTAGCCATGATTAGCTGGTTTATTGTACTTTAATGTGGTGTCTTTGTGGAAGTTGGCTAAATCTTGCACTTGCAGATCACAGTGCCTCTGCCTCTTACTGCTTACAATTTGGGAATCGTCCACCTTGATAAAAGTGAAAAAAACTTTAGTGGGGCAAATTGTAACTCTCTCTCTCTCTCTTAACTCTCTCTCTATCTCTCTCTCTCTCTCTCCTCTCTCTCTCTCTCTGTTTCATATCTGAAATCATGCATTGCATCTTGATCTATTATGCTGACAATTTTTATTTTTCAAAATTCAACTTAGAAAGGATGTGCAGATTTAGTTAAAAAATTATGAAGTTTGCGCAGTTTTTAGTTTATACTTCGATATTCAGAAATAAAATTTCATTCAATTTTTAATTCATTTTATTTGATTGTTAACTTTTTTCTTCTATCTCCCTGAAATTTATACATCTGTTATTTTGCAAACATCACAATTTTCTGTTATTATTGTAATTCTTTTGATATATTTTTAAACTTGGAATGTGGACGCTTGTGTTTACTTTTAAAACTTGAAATATTTTTTAAACAGATTATGCAAATATACTTAAAAGATTTTGTGGGCTTAAACTAATGTAAACAGTTGTTTAATTTCTTTGTTCCAACTGTTCAAATCTTCTTATAATTTTGATATATCCAATTTAAACATACCACAACAAAAGACTTTAATAAATACACAGTTTATTTACTCACATTAATATTTATTTTTCAAATTCAACAGATCTGTTAGGATATTTCCTCTGCACTCTTAAAATTTTTGCCCAAATTCTTAAAATTTACAAGACCCGCAATTACTATTCCAATATACCATTCCCAATGATTAATATTTTAACCCTATACAGTAGCCCATCCAGAACTTCTAAAATTCCTATTTGTTTATCATATATGAAGTGCTGGGTATATTAAAAGGTGATCTTAAATGTGAGACAAAGTAATGTGTTAAGTGAATTTTCTAGACCCCAAAAAGGGCAGGGTTAAAGAACCTTAACAGGGTGTTAAGAGATACATATAGGGCATGATTCCATTACTTAATTTGATGAATTGAACTTATTTTAGGTTCATGATCTGAACTGAGATCATGTGACACTGCCTGCATAATTTTATCCTAATGTTTAAAATTGGTCATAAAATTTGGAAGTTTGTAAGATGACAACTTGATAAGATGATTATAACAGAATTACCTCCCTTGATGGGATTGATAGTGAGACAGCTAGTTGTGCAACCTTTCAATCTTGTTTTGGACTTAAAAAAAATACCGGTAATTTTAACTTTATTATAACGGAATAAAAAATTTTCTATATTGTATAATACATGTAATAGAATAGAAGTTATTGGTGAATTAATAAATAAATAAATAATATCTGATTGTAATTTAAACAGCAAAAGACAAAATGTCTTTCAACATTGTTTTCTTTATATCAATACACATACATGCATTTAATGTAGAGATGAATGATGTCTTTTTGTGATCGTTACATTGCCCTGAGCTTTAAATATGCAACAGCTTGGAACAGAATATATAATTAATAATAAGGAAGGAGATATTAAAGTCTTAATTATGTAGAAAGCATGTTAAATGACCTGCATTTTTATACAGTTTATATCAGAATGATTTTTACATATATTTATCATTAAGAAATGAATGATTGTTTGTCGTGACATGCTCTAAAAAGAATAGAGGAGCATGTCCTGAATTCAAACAATGGTTACCGGTAGTTTTTTAAAGGTTGGACAGATCTGTCCAGTCAGTGGTAGTTTAGGCTATTTACCGTATTAATGAATCCTTATACCTAAATATAATTGATACAGAAATATATGGTAAGTGCATTCTGATAAAGACATTTTATTGAGAGGGGGGGGGTATAAACAAATGTGTTTGGTGCTTTACAAAAAAACAAAAACAAAACAGGGAAACATAATCATGGGTGACAATCAAGTAACTTATGTTGATCATACCCATCATCACATCACAGCGACCATGTTTTGACCAAGTTTCATATTCTGTTAATTGCAACATGATTGAAACATTGTCAAAGTGTTTGCAGAAACTAAACTTATTTAAATTCATATATACATCTTCCATATATAGGCTATATATCTTATTTTTAAATTCACATGCTATCATATAAAATTAATGTCAATTTACCTTTGAAGCTATTGTGTGGTTGTGATCAACAAAGTCACCTATGATAATGTTTTAATGATAAATTGAATCAATTGTTATTGGTACAGACATCAGTTTTTTATACTTCTCAATATAGGGTCAGAGGTCAAGGTTGTATTTTTATTCTGAATGTTTTGTAGCATATATAAAATGGTTTTGTCCAATTTCAGCCTTGATGTTTTTAGAATGATGTTGAAGGTCAAAAGATTAAACCTAAAGATTATGATGTTATGTTTTCCTGTGTCCAGGTGTGTAATACAGGCCCATTGGACCTCTTGTTAATAAATCCATTTCATATCACATTTTGGGAAAATGTGTGATGTGCTGTACTTGAAAGATTGAATCATAAGGATTAAGGTGATTAGGATATTGATAAAATCTCCACTGTCCATATTTAAAGGTGATATAACAGGTCCATTACAATGAGCCAATATTTTCAATGATTAATGTGCATCCTAAACATTTTGTAAGGTGACTGATGCCTTTACTCATCATTCTTACAATGAAGAGGGAGGTAACATTGTATATTTTCATGTCAGACTCATATGATTCAAGGTTTGAAAATAGATGTGACTATATATATTTTTAATGTCAAATGCTTAATTAAAGCACAAAGCTATAAGTGTCACTGTAAATACCACAATTCATGATAAAGAAGTGGGCTAAGTTTTTATCCTTTCTTGAGGATATTACATTAGGGCCAGAGGAAACATTAAAAAAGAGCCTACAGTACAGGGCTGTCAAAAGTTTAACACTAAGCTAATCAATTAGCTGTATGTCAGACGCAGTGGCAATCAATCACTCAGCAGCTTTTCGCTTACTAAGTATCATTTTGACCTCCCACTACCTACCGTTATATGTTAGATGTAGCCACAGTGTAACTCTCATCAGCTTTTTGGTCACTAGGTATCCGTATCTCAGTCACTTGACAGCCTACGGTAGTTTCTAGTTTCGTAGTTTCCACTCCTTTTTGTTACCTCAATGTTAAATTTTGGACAGGTCTGTACTGTACAACTAATTATATGACATGTTTAATCTTTAGTATGTAACTGTCATTCCTGCTACATCACTGTAAACTCCCAGGTAACAGGCTGCCAGGGTGATGATAAATTTACCCCAGTTTTATCAAATCTTCAATGCCCTGTTCTGATTTAGGAATAGATATTAAAGTTTTAAACCAGCTGTGAATGGTATGTATTAACTGACAGTTTATGGGTGTATGTGGTTACTTATCACAAGGGTCACAAAGGACTGATCATCAGTGGTATTGATAAACCCTCTCATTGGAATTTCTTAATCTACTGGTGACATCAATCATCGTAAATTCTGTCAGTCTAATCGCTTTAGAATCATTAATATATGCAGGTTGTTCCTTCTCTTGTCTTATATCAGAGTTTTTGTACATTTTTGACATGCATTCTGGATTAAGTTTTCAAAAACAGGTTTTAAATTTTATGTTATAAAGCATAAAAAATCGAGTAAAAACAGTGGGCATACCTTGTGCAAGATCAGGGTATTAGCTTGTTTCTACAATATTTACTGACTAGACTGGCAGGTAAAGCACCTATAGACAGTAGGCACAGTACGGGCACATCAAAATCTTCGCAAGCCTGTAGGCTTATAAGGGCAGTGTCTATTCCTAGCTTTTGGGCTTACCAGGCCTATGTCTGCCCCTGGCCTGTAGGCTTATCAGGCACTGGAAATTATCCAAGCTTTAGTGATATGAAGTGACTAAAAATACGATACTTCCCTTTGTTCCTTTGTTCGGTCCTAGTGTGGGAAATTGAAAAGTTGTCAATTTGCCAAATGTTCATGATTTTCTCCTGGCACTTTGGTTTCCTCCATCATCCCAGAACTTTATTATAACACTGCTTAAAAGTGATAACTTACATTATATATCTACATATTGTATGGCTAATTAGTCTTCTGAGATTGAAATCTCAAATTATCAATCAATCAATCAGTCAATTAGTCAGTCATTAAGTCTGTTAGTCGATGGACAGAAGTAAAAATATTCTCGACTGTTAATTTTGATATACCTTTCCTTATCATTTTAAATATAATTCCTTCACCAAATTAATCAGTTTGAATTTCTTATATAAGAAATCATTTAATTTTTGTGCAGTGATAATTCTTATATTTCTTCGATTTATTTTACTTAACTTCAATAACCAAATTATGATAATGTAACATAAATGAGATTATTTTACACTTTATATAATACCTATACATGTATATGAAAAATTCTTTGCCAGAATTGCTTCAGGATAAAATGTATCAAACAAATTTATAAGACAAAGCCAAATAACTTGATAATAAATAATCTTTCTTGGCAGTGTTTTCACAGACAAACAATTTTTCTAAATTTTCTCAAAATAGACTGACATTTTGAAGGTCTAACTCTGGTGATATTATCAATAAATACTGGAAAATTTTAATTAAATATACATTTGTATAGCTTAATACTATCTTTTAAATTCCATAAACATTTAAATTTATATTTAAAGACAATCTAGATTTAAATACCTGTTAGGATTCAGGTATATACCTGACAAAAGACCTCCGTTACAACAATGATATTAAGTTGAAATGGACTATAACTTGAAATATGAGCCAAAAAAGCGGAATGAGGGCATAGGACCTTTTGACAGAATAAATGGGTAGTTTGTCATTCATTAAACATACACAGGTCCTCTCTGCTCTAACAAAGAACGTAAAAACTTACCCTGTGTAAAAGAGGTTTTATTGGAAAACTTTCAAACATACCTGAAACTTTTTATTCTGTGAATTTTAATATTTGGTATATTTTGGATATATATATACTACCTGTATCCTGGTTGGAATCAGGTAGATTTAACAGGTGTTTACAGTAGACAGGTAAGTGGCTATAAAGGTGAAGTCATCACTATACATACAGGTGGAAAATTTGTTTTTATGTGTTCATATTTTTTTAGTACAATGTCATGACCTAAAGTTATAAAACTTTTACATGTATTTTTAGTATATGAGATAATTATAAGAAGGTTTTTTTAATGTTTACTGCTGAAATCAGTCTTTGGTAAAAAAAAATTGCATAAATTTAGTTTTGTTTTAGTTTAGTTTAAATGAATAGATTTATAGCCAAATTGATAAATTGACGAATAATTTTTAAAAAAAGTACAGTGTAACCTCTACAACTAGAGCCATGTGAGACTTTGATTTTATTTTGAGTTAAGTGGAGTTAAGTGGAGTTACATTGTTTTATGCCCTAGTCAAGATTTTTCACTTGTATATCAAGGCAGCAGTTCGGGATATTTTAAGAAACCAGGGTTCCCAGAGAATACTACTGACATTTAGCAAGTGAACTGACAAACTTTCTCACACTAGGATCTGCTCCGACTCCCTAGATTGTTAAGTAAAAAAGTGTTTATGTTTAAAACAGAGATAGAACACCATTCCTCGCATACTGTTTGTTGTTTTGTGAGTGCTGAATTATCTTGACAATTATACCTTAGAAAGAAAATTTTCCATTGTATGCGAAAAAGTTTTCTGAGTTTATTAAATAAATGAGTTTGTAAAGGCATTTTTCTACATTCACGAAAGAATTTAGTTTGTAAAAGCATTTTTCTCTATTAGGACTGATTTTTCAATGCAATAAAGAGGGAAACACCCTGGTCTCATTTATTGGTTCATTGATAAGCTCTCTTACTGGACAATAAAGGTATAAACATAAAGTAAGGTGCAATTTAAGTGCTGTTATAATTTTGAACCTTTAATGCAGGGATTACCCAGTGAAATAAAACTGATATGAATGAACATTGACAAAGACAACAACAGTTTTAAGTAAACACTGTAAAATTAGTCAGACCCATACACAGGGTTGTTTAAATACCAGTGAATATATTTGATTATAAACAATCAGGTGAAAAAGGAAGGGCAAGTTGAATGATGACCAGTTATTTACAAACAGTAGACAAGTAAACCAGAAAACAATGTTAAACATTTGGCCATATTTCAACATTAGGATGTTATTGTCTGTAGGACCTCTGTAGTAGGCCTTGGGAAACCAGTGCTTTGATAGCAAAGTTTACTCATTTCACGGCCTAGATCAATTTCCCAGGAACAGTTCCTAGACTGAGAAAGTTTGTTAGCTTGCTCTCTGAAGGTTAGTGTTCTTTTTTTCAAGTTCACTCAAGTTCCCAATGATCACTTTAATATGATTGAAATAACCTTTAATGTGGCATAGAATGCTGAAATATCATTTTATCTATCCACTCTTTAAGAAACTTCTAGTATCTGTTTTAGTTAAAATGCAAAAGCATATGCAGATATTGTGCAAAGTATTATATTTTTACAAAAATTCAAATTCATTATCATAAACAGTTTTACAAAAACATAAGTGACCAATGAATTGTGTGGTTTGACAAAGCATGGTAGGGGACAAAATCTTCCATAGGAGGGGGGCAGTGTTGTATGAGAAACAAAGTATTTTAGAGGAATTTATTAAATTCAAATTGAGTGCTAATAACCTAGCAGATATTTATTGATCATAGTACTCAAGACATAAGAAAAGGTGATAGCAAGTACCACTTAATGGTACCACTTAGTTAAAGTAGATTTAGTAGTACAGTATATCAGACAGGTATATAACTGTAAAATAAAGTACTTTATATTCAGGGTACACCCCAGTTAGGGGGAGTCTACAAGTAAAGGTGACCTTACCTCTATACCAACTTATAAATAAATATTTACTAAAACAACTACTTGATTTTTTAAATATTTATTTTTTCCTTTCTGGTTAAAAGCACTTGTGTGGATTATTTTTTCTTAAAAATATGAAACTTTTCCCTACTTTTAAGAGTATTTCATCAGTGTTAAGAATACTCGTGATTCAACTACACCTTTTTGCGCCCTCATCATTTAAATAAATAGGTTAAAACACAACAGGTGTTTCTTAACAAATATTTAATCCTTATAATAAGATTGTATTTATATTTCTACCTACAAATATTCCTAAAATAAATCAAAATGGCTTTTAAAGGTTTAAAATGTACTGGGTACTATTTAATTAAAGTATATGTAGATAGCAAATTAATGGGTAGACTGTATTAGTATTTCATACTCTAGTGATATTTCTAAATGAACAGGAGTCTTATTAATTCCATTAATTGGATTCTTAGGGTCCATTTATATGGATAATTCTGTGGGACCTGTGGATCATTATGACCATGCAATTTTGCTAAAGCACAGGTAAGTGTTAATTTCAACAATTTCATGATCCAAAGTTGAAAGAACACTGTATTTAGCTCCACAAGAGTTTAAACCATTTCTAAAGTGCTTTTGTATGTCCCTTTTGGGTCATGACACCAAAACAACTATTGAAGACCAACAAGACTTCTTTATAGTATTGCTTAAAATTGAAAGAAGACTGAAGAAACCTAAACCTCTTCATGTACAATTTTGGTTTGCAAAATAAGTTTATTTACAATCTTTGGATGGCTATGGAGAACCTAGTTGCTCACTTACATTCATTGATATTGGCTAATTAGATGAACATCTCCTGTGGTAGCAAGTGTGGTAATTCCAGCTCCGTATATTAATGCTGCAGTTAAAAGCACATATTTTGATCTTGGGTCTGTGTTTGCAGTCCATTCTTTGTGAGGTCTATCAGATATTTGTCTGAATATTTTAAGTCAATACACATTTTAACAGGGGACGTCTAAATCGGTAAAATCATGCTTATAATGCCCAGGATATTTGCCAGGTATGCCATTATTTGAAAGGGACATTTCTTATAAAATTACAAGTATTTTCGATGTTATCTTGGGTTTGAAAGTTCTGTCACATATCCAAAAGCTAAACACAACAAACACATTAATTTGTAGTTTAGTTAAATTAACTGCTAGGTGTCGGCTAAGTCGCCAAAAACTCTAAATAAGCAAGTGTTTAAAACAGTAGACAAATTCTGTGACAAAATCTATAAATTCTTATCAAATCAGTAAAAAATGCAATTAACCAGGTACAAGTTTATTAACACAACTACCGGTGACAATTTTGTCATTCTGTCACAACTAGTGACTGTACTTTGATTTTAAATGTAAAGCTCTAAATGAATGAAAATCACTTAGAAAATTTAATAAGTTTTAAGATGTATTGAAAAGTCTAAGAATTAGGACCAGAAACCATTTATCAACATGAGCTTATCAATGAGATTTTGAATTCTGATAATTGTGTCATAATAACTTATTATATTTGTAAATTACAGGTAGGCATGCCATAAATCATACTTATCATTTAAGTTATAGTAAACTGCTATAATCTTGATCTTGGTGAAAATAAAAATTTTTAGACCAAAAAAACTTTTATTTTGTGGGTAAAAAGAAAAGTTATTTATTGGCACCTACAACATAAAGGAATTAACTTCCTTGTGGTTAAAATTGCATTCCACAATTTAAAGTGTAAATGCCATAAATTTTCATAGATCAGAACTTTGAATGTGCATGTCTCATTAATATTAGGTAACAGTGTGCTTAGAGTGATTTTCATTGATAAAAGTAGAATATATAAAATGGCAATTTGCATTTATGCTAAATAAAAACTGTGGTAAAAAATTGATGGCCATTTGACTTTGTCTTCAAGGGATTCAATTTATGGCATTTGAAATGATTGCATAAAAAGCCTATTAGGGCCAAGTAATGAGCCTCTGTTATTCATGACATTCCAGATATGTTGTTGAAATTCTACTGGAAAGGGGTTCAAAATATATAGTCCAGTCCACCAGATCCAGTCTGCTAGCCAGAGAGACCTGTTATTAGACTTCCATTCATGCATGTACCATCCAGTAGAATTTAAAATCCTTTGACTTAAAAAGCCTAAAAATGACAGAAGCTAGTTTTGTAAATTAAAAAGATCATATTTTTAAAAAAGAAGAAATATTAAGTTACTGCTAAGCATGTATCTGGCAACAGCCAACAAAACCAAGAACATGAAACAGTACAAGTTGATGAAAGAAACATTCAAACAATACAACATATTTGGACTCAAACTCAATGTAAAGACTTTGGTTTCCATTTATGAGGGTATGTCACGATGTTAGATCCAGAATCTGTTAAATCCAGAATCGGCCATCACACTTTGCTGTTTAGACACTTACAGTCAGAGTGAAAACATGGCATTTGCAAATTACCAGACATTAGCACTGTCACTCACAAATGAAAGGCAGAAGTAATAGATTCTGAGTTGGCTACTGCCAAATGACTTCATTTAAAATGACTCCATTGTTAAAATTAGTTCCCATACATTAATGGTGCTCTGTTTATTTTGTTTAGGAAGAAGTCATTAAATCAAGAACAAATTATAAACTCTTTAGTGTCATGGAGATAAAAAAACATAATTAGTTTTACATGTTTAAATGTAATTAAGGTGAAAATGAAGAGTAAACTGTCTACCTTGACAAAGTTAGGTATGTTAATTAAAAACCTGTTAACTGTGTCAAGGTAGATTGTTTATTACGGAGAGAATATAAATGCTGACAAAATTAATTAAATTTAATGATATTGTTTACTTCATTAACACAATCAGTATTTTGGTAATTGAATTATTTAGTCTTAATTTCATGAACATAATTTGTTTTAAAATGACACAGAATTAGGGTATTCTTCTGTTTTATTCTCCTTCAGATGAGAACCTTAAACACACATGTCCCATGTCAGAGGAGGTATGGCTCAATTTGGCCTAGTGCCTCATGTCAGAGGAGGTATGGCTCAATTTGGCCTAGTGCCTCATGTCAGAGGAGGTATGGCTCAATTTGGCCTAGTGCCTCATGTCAGAGGAGGTATGGCTCAATTTGGCCTAGTGCCTCATGTCAGAGGAGGTATGACTCAATTTGGCATAGTGTCTCATGTCGGAGGAGGTATGGCTCAATTTGGCGTAGTGTCTCATGTCAGGAGGTATGGCTCAATTTTGCGCAGTGTCTCATGTCAGAGGAGGTATGGCTCAATTTGGCATAGTGCCTCATGTCAGATGAGGTATGGCTCAATTTGACATAGTGCCTCATGTCAGAGGAGGTATGACTCAATTTGGCGTAGTGCATCATGTCAGATGAGGTATGGCTCAATTTGACATAGTGCATTATTGAATTGCAGAATTATATGGATTTCTGCAATGTCACCTACACTATGTGACATTTCAAAATATGGTAAGCAAATAATCTATGACTAAAGCAAAAAGCTATTTCATTCAACCCCATTTGAATACATTTGTCTGTCAAATAAACTGTACCTCAAAATAAGCTGTAGTCTTGTTGCACTAGACACAACATATTAAAGAACCTCCCCTAAAAAAATGAAGATGGCTCATTTAGATCAACTGAACCAAAGGCTATGGGAGGTTATTGTTATGATCTTTTGTTTATGTTATGTGTATTGATGTGTATTATGTGTCATACATCATCCCTGTCTTTATCAAGGCCATAATGACTTTAAATTATAAAACCTGTAAACATCTTAGCATAAATCAAAAGGCCACTAAAGCAGCACTTTGAATACCACCACCACCACCAACTAAACTGTATCAGTATCCAGATTATATCAAGTTCAGTTTAACTACCTGTATCCACGTAAAATCAAAGGAAGCATTATGCAAAAATTTATGGAAGAACATTTTTATACATTTTTGAAAACTTACGTTTGATCAGAACAGATTTACACCAGTGACTGTGAAATCTGTAACTAAACTGATGTGGATATTATAGTGTGCAAAGGTATCCCCTGCACATATGTCAGGTAGGCTATACTGTGAGGTAGGCAATAACGGAGGAACTAATTTGAAATATAACATAATTATTGAAGCATGATAAAGTGCAGTAAATACCTTTACACATCATTAAAGTATGACACATATCATATTGTGAAATTTAAAATGAATTTCTTTTATAAACCTTTACAGTATCAAGATGTATATGCATTAGATATGGTTTTTGTAACTTGTATGTGTTTATTTGGGTGGGCTATGGATGTCACATGTGTGTTGTTAGATTAGGAGTTTGATGAACCTATTAGGTATATATATATCTTTTATTGTTTTACATATGTCATTTGCCGGTACTTGGTGACCTTTGTCATTGAATTATGTCTGGGGTTAATAATTATTTATAATTATTTTGTCTCCCAAACAAAGCAGAGGACTAGTGTTTACTTCATGTCTTCTGCCAACATTTCTTGAAAACTATTTAACAGATCTTTATGAATCTTCACAACAACAATCTATGGATGGAATAGATATGCCATTTTGATCATGGACATGGTTTTTCTCCATTTGGGTTTGTTTGGTACTACACTTTTGAAACCACACCCCATTTCATTTATCACTTGTTTTGGCCTTTGAATGTTGCAGTGTGGTTTTTAGAAGGAAATATATTTCACATTTCTTTACCAATGTTTAGGTCTGAATGAATTTCAAGAATACAAGATACTTGGTAGAGCTCACTAAGAATTTTTTTACTCTAGGATTCTTAGCAGGTGCTCAACTGGGGTGTAAAATACCATTCCACTTCTACTGCTTTGGTCAGTTGTATGTAGCACAAAAGAGCTTGTATGATGTGTTATATCCATGAAGCTATGCTACTTTCGTGACAGCTTGATCTTATAAGATGAACAAGATGTGCAAGCTTCAATAACACCATTCTCGTGACATTTTCTATATGTATGACAAAATACTCTTGGAAATCCTTATGAGTAAACCCTTTTCCCTATATTATTATATTCAAATATTTTGTTTGACTAACTGACATATTAGGTGCATTAATTCAACAGGATATAAGTTAATTCCCTTGTTGTTTTAAGTTTTGTACTAATTAAGAGACTTTATAACTTTAGCATTAATGCCAACTTTTTAACCCTCTTCCTGATACTTTGATGTTTGAAGTGTATTACCATCTGACATATAAACATGTCTATTGAAGATTTATTTTGTGGTTATCAGTATTTTAAATCTTGGCATTTTATCAGCATTTAGGGTACAACAACATCATTAATGCATGCCTGCCCTCTGTAACTATATTTGGTGGTTTGGTATCTCATTAATTCGTTAAAGCTCGGTGTTACATCATTGTTACATGATCACACATGTGAATACAGGATTACGATTATGTATATAACATTATGATTGATGATAGGGTATAACTAAAGTCTGTTTTACAATTTACGACCCTGCACATGATTTACGATTTACAATCAAATGTTTACCTGATGTTACCTGTACACATGCAGGTAACTTTGTTTCTCGTTAGTTAGTACTCTGTGTGTGACAGGTGTTGAGTAAATATTGCAGCAACAGGTAGGAAGATGCTTTATTATTTATAAATGTTCTAGATAATTTTATGAATCTTCAATTTTTTGTGTTCTGTAAAGTTTTAACTCTGACATTTAATTTAAACCGGTTGTATTACTTTTCCATGGGATAAATTTTACAGTTGATTTAATTAATAGAATATAAGTTGAAGTATCCGGTATACTGTAGTATTTGTAGTAGAATATATGTACATGCATTAATAATTCAACTCTGTGCACATGTTGTAGTAGCTCATTGTGCACACATGCTACACTAGCTTGGTAATTTGGTGTCTCCATACTTGTAAACTGTATGATAACCCTTTTGGTGTTATACTAGTTTGGTATGTTCACGTGGAAACATTTTATCCATACTTGTAAATACTAACTATATTATAACCCTTTGGTTTTTTGTTAATTTTGCCTTGAGAACAGTCATTGGGATCTGAGATAAATTCTGAATATGATGAATGTGCTGTGAAGTAATGGTGCTTTATGCCCCAGTCAAGATTCTTTTACTTATACCACTTGCAAAGCAGTTAGTTCTGGAATGATGGAGGAAAAGCAGTTAGTTCTGGAATGATGGAGGAAGTTAGTGACTCAAGAAAACTACTGACCCAAGTTGGATAAATTGAACCTAGGTGTTGAGAGGTGCTTTGATCTGTAGACATGCATTTTAGGCCACTGATGTCCCTCTGAACAAAAAAGGGGATGCTATTTTCATATTATTAATTTTGATAGATTGTATAGCATCAATTTCATTGTACTTTATTGTAAACAATATGCCATACTTATATAATATACTGTAAAATCTTTGATCTATAGTTTTGTCTTTGACCTTAATCAGCCTGGGGTTTTGAGATTTCCACTTTAGCTGAGTTTGACCATTGATGTAAAGAAAATAGGTTCCAACTGTTCAGACAGTTTCATATATAGTCAAACACTTGGCATTATTACGTAAAATTTGCTTAAAATGAATTCTAATAATAATAATAATAATTAATAATAATAATAATAATGTATATTTTGTTATTCTGATTTCAATTATTCATAGACAATTTATTATGCATCCTTTAATCCTAAAGTTGTCTTATCAATTTAACCTGTTAGATGCTGCTTTATTAAAGGGAGACAACTCTTTATACCTTAGCCATACACATTTTAATACTAATTGTTTAAGGTCAGTTTTCTTATCAAAAGAAGATAAGTTTTCTTTTATCATTAAAACCTTGTAGACAGGATCTAAGATAACAGTAAAATGTTGTCCTGATAAAGCTGTGATAAAGCCATGCTGACACTGAGTGGTGGAAGTGAATGTAAATATTTATTATTTGACTTCCTACTCTATACATAATGGTAAGAACATTGTTATCATCTGTTTGATTATCCCAGTCAGCAGGTGCCCCTCCTACATGTTGTAACATAACATATGGGGTAGACAAGGATACTTGTATTCCTTGATTTAAATGGAAAATTATAGCCTCATTTAAGTATGCATAAAAAACCCACTTTCAGTGATTATCAATTTACACCTTACTATTAAGTTCATTTGTTTTAAAATACTATGCCAGTAAGAATCCATCACAAGAGAACCTTATCTAGAACAGCCCATGCATAGTGCTCCAAATTATTCATCCAACCACCAACCAACCTTTGTATAAACTACCACATATACAAAAATTATTGTTTGAAAATGCTTATTTATGAAACAGTGCTGGGGTGTATATGGTTACTTGTAGTGAAAACCACTAATCTATATATTGATGACTTCATTGTGACTGACTACATGAACATCTCCAATCAAACCAGAGATGATAAAAGTTATAGATAATATTTTTGTGCCAACTGTGCTAAACTCATTTTTCAGAAACCTTTCTTTTTTGTGTACTTTACAACTAAAAACATAAAGTGAAGGTTGTTTGGGAAAAACATCACTAAATTTTTATCAAACATTGATCTTGTTAGAATATTGTACCTACTCGTGATATATACCAATAGATCAAACTCGTTCTTTTAATGATATTGCATAATTTATTGTAGGGAGCACAGATAATCAATAGAGTTTATTATATTTAGATAGTCGTACTTAGATAGTCACTTAGATTATGATGTTAACAATGTGAATGACACCAGATGTTAAATACAACCATTGTTTTCCAACATTAACCAACTGTCAGTATATAATAACCACTATGGTTGCTCAGTTGGTAAAGAGCTTGGTTCATATATAGGATGTCGGGGTTGGAAACCTAGTTGGGGACGACCAAATAAGTAGTGACTGCTCTTTCACCAAACTTTTAGCATTTAGAAATGAAAGTCACTTGGTTCTTTGGAAGAGATCTTAAAAACTGATGCTCAAATCTTCCCTGCACATTACCCTGAGCTCACTACAAAGGTAAAAATGTCTGCCACTACACCTATAGTTGATGATAAGGTCAAAATTTCTGCAACTTCACCTATAGTTTGTGATGTCATGATATCAGTTAAATATTCTTGACTGGGACGTAAAACCCTAATCAATCAATCAGTATATAATACAAATAAGAATTTAGCTTCCACTATATCGAGCCATCCAGTTTAACCTTATTGACTTTCTGTTGTAATGTGTTACAAGTATGCTTACTCTAAACCCTTGTTTTAAATGTGAGATTGACCTTGGTCAACCACATGTCAGAGAGCAGTTTACCTTGGCAGTGTTATAGACTTGGAGTGTAACATGCCAGCCCTTGATAATTGAAAATATCCCAAGTTTAGATTTAAATACCAAAAACGTTAATATGTCACACACTTTGCAAATACAAATAAAACTGTTTTATTGAATAGATACAATTTATTTCTTTAATCTTTATAAAGTTGAACATTTTCCAATTTCATAAGAAATCTGAAGTAGTTACAATTGTACTAATACTTAAGAGGAACTTAGCAGCATGTAAGAGTATATTAGTAATACTTGTGAAATTACCTTATTCATGTTAAATTCATTTCAAGTTTTATTATTGATTCATAATATATATGCTAATAGAAGTCTAACCCCTGTACACTTAGCTTGTACCTATTTTATTGTGAAGTACTGTATAAATAATTTTGTAGAAATTCTGTTGGTAAATAAAACCACACATATAATAGAAATATTTTAAACAGAAAGAGGCATCCCTGCGAATGCATTGCAGATCTTAGCAAAAAGGCACAATTTTGCCAAAAATAATATCTTGTAAAATCCTTTCAGATGGATGACAGCAACAACAACCAAATGTCTGCTTTGTCTTGGGGTTTTCAAGCAAGACACATTATCAGGGCTCAAAAGTTGTAACTACAATAAATTAGATGCCATGGCAACTAAGTTTGTCAATTGGTGAACAAGTTTTACCCATAAGTTGCCGGCATGGCAGCTGCTTTTAAGGGGATCAAAATTCTCCATCTTCCCAAGCACTTAAAGTTATATACCAATAACACAATTGTAACAACTTATCAACTTAATTAAAAATAGGATAGTTGCCAAATTGAGGCTTTTAGCATTGTCCTTCCTCGTGGGGTTTCAATTTTTGTGAAATTTGGCAAATTAAGTTGACAAGAATTTCCATTAGATTCTGAACATTGGATTAAAGTAAAGTGTTATTTACTTGTAGGTGTTTTATATACATTGTATATGTCTATAATAACAGGTTCTGTATGTATTATTGATAATTCTTCTCTCTTTACCATCCTCCCTAGTGGCTAATAAACATCACAATAATACACATGATTGAACTGTATAAAAGATATGTATGGATTCTGTTAAATTGTATAGATTCTGTTAAAATAATGAATATTTAATAATTCTAGTAAACTGATATGTTTTTGTTTAAATCCTGACAATACATTAGCGATATGTGTAGTATGTCTGGTTTTAGGCCATGTGTAATAATTATAGGGTTTTAGAGGTGTTTCTTAGTCTAAAACACCATTTACAATTTGGTTAGCCAGACTATTCTTAAGTATAGAAAGGGATCAGAGGATAAGTGGTCTAAAGCACATGCTCGCCGACCACAGCGTCTCTCATCTCCTAGGTTTATTTGAATTCAACTCTGGCAGATCAGTGCAAAAAAATGTTAGTTCACGTGTGGTTTTTCTTTGATATTCTGGTTTTTTTCCATCATTCTTAGAACTTTACCCTCAATATATGTTAAAGAATCTTGGCTGGGCCATAAAATGCCATTACTCTAATCTTAGAGTTAGACTACTAAAGGTTCTTTAATTTCATCTAAAGACAATAATTATTGATATTGGACAATAAAGCTAATAAAGTTGGTTCTGTTTGTCCCTAATGACAAGTTTACCCAAATTAATATTCAGCTTCCTATCTTGAGACCTTAAGTGTTGATACATGTATATCATATTAGTTAGTCCTAATGAATGTTTTTGTTTTAATTCATATTCTGTTCCATGTCCAGGAAATTTGGTGCTAAAATTTGATCAGTCCTGGACCACCAATTAGTCCTTATAATCTTGGGATTCTAGTGTTTATATCAAATCAGTTTGTCCCATATGACCCATCCAGTTTTAATGGATATTTAATCTGATGTCCAGGGAATTTAGTGTTGAGTCCCAATCTATCCCAGATGACCCTTTCAGTTTTAATGGAAAGTTAAACCCAAGTCCTGGGAATTCAACGTTAATGTCAAATATACTGTGAAACAAAATTAACTAATCAGGTAATTATTCCACCTTAGCAGCCTTTCAGATCTCCATCCCTTTAAGTGGTTTGTGATCGATTCTTGGTTCACTCGTTTTATGATGGTCTAGGCTAGGTTGTCGGTCATATGATGAAGTCTATATTTTTATTACTTATTTTATGTTTATTATATACTGTATATATAAATCCATTGTGACCTAATATAAGTGTGTCACACTCATCTGTTATATTTTGTCATGTCAACAACAGACAAAACCTGAACTATAAAATCTATTTTATTTATGAGTTTCCCTCCTTAGGGTACCTTGAATGTGTATAATTCCCTGGACTTTTGTATGGAGTATTTTTTATCTTGTTTCAGGCTTTGAAACAATATGTAGAGGGACTTTTCATTTAATAGGGTTTGTTTTATTTTTATCTTAATCATAACAGAAAATGAAAGCATGTCTGTTTTTGGTGTTTCAAGAAAAATTCTTTAAATTATGTACCATAGTACAATGTAAAATATTTTAAGAAATTTAAAATCTTCATAAATAAATGGTTACAACAAACAGTTTTCCACTGTAAGATCAGTAGGAATTTTGAAACATTTGACTCTTTATTTTAATTTGACATGTTGCCCATTTTCATTTACTTCTTGTATGCAATCTTCAAAAATTGGGTAATTTGAAGTGTTTCTTAATTTGTGATATTTTGGTATTGTTTTGGTAATATTGTTGGTTATAATGTCCAACAGGTTGACAAGGATTGTAGCAATATATATGACCCCTTATCTCAGAATTCTGTAAAAATGGCCTCTGTATTAGTAGTCTCCCATAGTTTACTTCATTAGAAAAACAATCCTCTTCTTCTGACGACAGTCCAAGACACTTGAAACACTAGGAAAATCCCATAGATTATAAAACATTGATAATAAAGTGACACCGTCAGAGTTATTATAGAATGGTTGTCTATCAGTTTTATCTATTTATAATAACCAGATCTTCAGTCAGGTCGAGTAATTGTGTAAGATGGAAGCAAGCCTCAAAAGTAATTATTGAGCTAATCATTAGAAGCCATAACGAGATAAATGATTGTTAATAATTAAAGCAGGCCTACATCTGTTACATGTCTCTGCGGATATGCTGGGTAGGAAGGAAACTATAAAAGTCTGGTCCCATCAGCTAGGACTAACTGTTGATGATTGAACAGTAACTGGCTTCTGATCGAATCTGGTCAATATCAATCAGGAAAGTGTGCATATGTAACAGGTTTTTCTATTCCATGTCATAAACATTCAGAATTGTATTTTAAATTCTGGATTCTGGGAACTAAGGACTAAATGTTGATGATCGAACATTAACTGACTTCTAAAAAAACTGCATGGTCAATATTGATCAGAAAATTGTGCATGTGTAACAGGTTTTTCTGTTCCATTTCATAAACAATCAGGATTGTATTTTAAATTCTGGAATCTGGTTTAAGATTGGACATTATAATTAGGCAGATGATCTGTCCAGTATTTCAGTTGGAAATTGTCCATCTGCATATTGGCTGTTCCATTAAGTCATAAACAGCAAAGGATTTTTATTTTCAAATTCATGTACCTGTATTCATTTTAAATACATTGTATCCATTTAACTGAGAAAATTGATATTCATAATACCTGTGGGTGCATATAATTAACAATGGATAATTAATTACTATGGATTAATCAGCATAGATAATTGATTGTGATATTCTTGATGTGTAATTAATATATACATGAAGTTCTCAGAAAAAGAGGTTTATTTAAAAAAAAAAATATAACCAGACAACATGTATACTTTTTGCTTACGTAGAATACAGTGTGGATAACAATTAGTGTATCATGCCAAGGAAGCTACTAATAAATTTTTGAAATTAATCTAGACATCACGGAGGATATAATTCCTGCTCAGGAGATAGGTACATTTAAATTTCGTGTGTAGATAACATTTATCAGGATTTACGATATCCGATTCTACCTTTTCATCGCTGATCACTTTCCTGTGGATGAAAGTTCAGACTGCATTTACAGACATTAAGGATCATCATAAAAACAATATTTTGGAACATAGTCAAGTGATATGTTTATTTGTGAGAAAAACTACTTAAGCCTAAAATTTTATTTCATGGTAACTGATGTATGTGTGTAAAAATAAATCTGAATTAAAAAAATAAAAAATCTTCACAAGGCTAAAGGGTTTTGTCTTGTTACCTGCGGAATTATATGGTAAAAATTAATAGCAAAGCTTAGTGAACCAGGAAAAAATATTTTTAACTACCTCGTGGCAATTATTTATGGGAAGTGACTCTTAATATTTTATAAAAATGTATCAGATAAAATTATAAAAATTCTGTAAAATATTGAGAATTTATTCACTCAAACAGTGCAGTGTATCAGTAGTATATTTTTACAACTTTGGACTGGATTTTATTTCTGGAAAATTGAAAAAAAGAGTACATCTGAGAATTAATGATATGATGGATTAATTTACAGCATTTACCTGACATAACTTACCTATATACACAGGTAAACCTCATGTTTATGGAATTCCCAAAATCTTAATTGGATAGTTGACAAATCAATCAGTGTAGTAATTGGAAAAAAAACTGAATCATATACCTACAGTGTATAATATAGTTTTCATTAAGAGTTTTTTATTTTACTGTACCAGTACAGGTATAAATAACCACACAACAGGTAAACAAACATTGTTTACATGTAGATATTGGTTTTATGTTAAAACTAGGATATTATAATTGACTGGAGGTGCCTAGCTCATAAACATACAGACACTTGCTAAAATCAGGATTTGTTGGTTTGGTTGTACTGTACGCTCTCTAACTTTACGGTCAGGTGTTATAGTGAAGTTTTAGAAGGTCTTGTTAATGGATGTTTTTGTGTTAATGTTTTTATGACTTTTATATATAGAAGATAAAAACTTGTTATGTACCTTCATGTTGAACATGTGTAAATAACACATAGGTACAAGGTGTGTGTAGTAAGAATTTGGTAATGACATGGTGTGGATAGTATATACAGCTAACCCTAGCCATGACTCTCATTCATCTAACACTACAGCACAACAACAACATAGTCAACAGGTTGGTAAAACTTTTTTATTTATTTATTTATTTATTTTCATTCATTCATTCATTCATTCATTTTTTTTTGATCTTTAGAGAAATTCAATTCGTATTTTTAGGGGAGGGGACATGATGGTTACTTGATGATTACTGGAAGGTGGTACATGTATTTGGATTAAAAGGGATTGATGGATAAAGTTAAAGTGGAGTGGTGGGATGGTATACACGTGTTTTACTCCCCAGTCAAGATTCATTGACTTATATAAAGGCAGCCAAGTTTTGGATGCTAGACTGGGGGAAACTGGAGTACCCATAGAAAACAATTGACCTTCAAAACAGCCAATTGACAACTTTTCTCATACTAAGTTCTGCTCAAAAGGGGTTCAACCCTATGTGGTGAAAGGCACTGTGATCTGTAAATGAATGCTTTTGACCACTCTACCACTGAGCCCCCAAAATAAACTGGAAAGTGAAGAAAATGATAGTTGTGATAATGTTTGGATTCATGGAAGGGTGAATTAACAAGATGAAGAGAGGTGGAAATGGTGGTGAATATCTGGTTGTGGAATTACCATACACTTTAATTGTTTTAATACTGAATATATAATTTTATAATGACCAGGGAAGAAATGTTTCAAATTATTACTGCAGAAACACAACTTTTATTAGACACAGTTTACCAGTCATACAGGCCTTAATCATTTCATGTTGGTAGGAACTTCATAAAACCCATACACATGGCAGATTGTAGTTTATGTCTCAACTCCCTTCATTGAAGCTGTGGAGGCAGTTGTAAGACCACCATGAATACATTTGACAAGACTTAGGTCTTGCATTTCCAATGTACCGAACATCATCACCAAGGTCTTGCATTTCCAATGTACCGAACATCATCACCATTTAATATGGTTTAAAGTTCTTTATTTCACAAGCCATATTCTAGTTCAGTTATACTTTACATTTTTTACAGAAGCTTAAAATGATTGAATAAGCCATAGAATTTTACAGATGGTCTTCTCTTTGTTAGGATATTCCTGGTCCATGCAGCCAGTAGGGTAGTGCATACAGCTACATATGATACTGTAGATAAATTATAATTACGGTAACGCAGAATACAGCAAAACCTATTTTCAAGATGGGGAAGTCAAAATTTAAATCTTCCCAAGAGAGAGAGAGAGAGAGAGAGAGAGAGAGATCTAAGTCAGTCAGGTAATAATCATTAGTTTCAGATAGGGTGTTGTTGCTATAATTTGTGACAGTTTTTGAGTTATAATTGACAACTGGAGTATTTGACAAGAGGATTTATCAGTCCTATAGATTACCAGCGTTCCATTAGTTGATTACTTAACGACCCTCTAATGAATTAAACTGCCTTTGTAGTATCAGTCAGATGTTCATTACTAGGTAGGTTATATTCTATATATTGCTATGTTAGTAGGTTTTACTTCTATATTGTTGTTATGGTAGTACATTTTACTTACTACTTTATAAGCAGTACCAGTATTACACTGTCAATATGTGATGGTTTTATGACTGACAAGAAGAGAAAAAAATGAATATATGTATATCTATCTCATTCAATACATTCTAGTAATATAACTTTTTGAATGATAAATGGAAATTTTTAAAACCAGTAGGTGTCTTGAAAATTTTTAATGAGGTTCAGTATGGTACTATATGATAATAACTTTAGTACTATCAATTTTACAAGTTGTGAGAAACATGTGGCAGTCTAAGCCTAATATATGGCTTATGTCTTGGTTGCTTAGTCGGTAGAACAATTCCCAATAATTTACAGAAGGTCTCGGGTTTAGGTCATGGTTTGGTCACTTCATTTTTCCCTTTACCTGTTACATTAAGGGGCTTGTCAGACTCTTGGAAGTGGCTGACCAACAGCTTGGTCCCAGACTGGTACCTAGTGGTTGGATTAAGGTACTGGTAGTTGAATCGGAAAAAGGGTATCCTAGTTAGTTGGGAGAGCATCCCACATTGTGTTGTGAAGGTCCCAGGTGTGAGCTCAGGTTTGGCCACTGCATTTTTCCCTTTCCTGTCACAAATATATTGCATGTGGCATATTTCTTGAATTATATTTTACAGGAAACTGCAAATTATATGGTTCCATATATCCATTCTCGCAATTATAAAGAGGCATGCAGTACATAGTACATTCTGTAACAGAGCGTTCATAAATTACCGATATATGGAAAAATGGAGGTCTTTATTCGAACAATGCAAATAGAAATAACAAAAAAATTGTTTACAGCTGATTAGGTCCTGATTATTACACCTTTGGTGATTTATGAAAATTAGATGACAGACTTTGTATTGACTTTGGCAATTTATACCAATTACCCAATCCCAGTTCTCTTAAAAATAGGAATAATTCTATTGATATAACAGCAATCAGACATTGAAATAATTATGTTATCGGTATTCCTGCAATAATTATGCATATCTTTGAACCTTAGACAATTATATAATTGATTGTAATTATTGTACTATATTTAGTTTGGGTTCTGGTAAGTTTTTCAAGTACAAATATTTTTATAGTTTTTTCATGTTTATGGAAGCTGTTGGTAAATTTAGTTCATTTGGCATTGTTTCAAAACATTGCGGAACCCTAGCAATTCACCAGTATGTAACTTGATCTTGGATTGGCCAAATTGGCTGCTAGGCATGACCAGATTTAATGAATATTAAAATGTTTTTATATCAAATTTTACATTTTTCAGTACTAGATTCAAATATTTGTCAAAAATTATATCTTGAACAAATGTTGTATATCTGTTCTTTAATTAACAGATGAGCAGATGGTCTTTATGTACATGTATATAGATTTAATATATAACATATTGGTTTATAATACCCACACACATTTCAAGTTTTCATAGGGATTGGCTTTTCGGGAGTTTTTGTTTTATATAACTGTTGCTCAGGTTTATTGCAACCTACGTAATATGATAGTCTAAGTTTTATTCACTGATATCCAAGATACGGTAACCATTGATTAGGCCTACATTATTTTGAAAAAAAATACTATAATATTAAAGTAGCTTTCTGTAAAAGGCAGCTTATTGTTAAGGATAATATTTTTACTCAATAAAGTTTCCAAAATTGACATTGTGAAGGTTTTAAGCACAAACAAGGGGAAGTTTCAGATATTTTATGGTAGAAAAGAACCAGATACACATTAAAAAATGCAAGAATCAAATACCTCAACATTATTATAGGATTGTTCTTGTTGTTCATCAAGTACAGTTATGTTTCAGATACAATCATTGTTATGAATATTTATACAGAATTATAAGGATGTCAGATAAAAATCACATCTGTATGATACAGAGGCAAAGTGTAAAATGTAAACTAGATTCTACTCTTGGATTGGATTGGAATCTTGGACTGGAATTTACTGAAGAAATTTCATGTACTGGTATTTGAACTAAAACAAAAATTACATTTCAAAATAAGTCTGTGACATTCCAGTTCAGGAATCCAATCCAAGAGCCTGGTAATAGAGTTTAGTCCAGTCTAATCCAGTCCACATCTTATACCAAGAATCCATTCAAATCCAAGAATTCAATCCAGTCAAAAGAGTATAATCCAATCAACATTTTACACTTTGCCTGATACAGACTTACAGATAGTTGTAAAGTAGTCAGCTTTATTTTCATGCCACTTAAACTTTATCTCCATTAATCTGATGGTCAATATATTGACTGGACAATGTCCAGAGGCTACAAACATTCAAATAAGAAGCACTTGAAGAAGAATTTTATCTGTTTGATATGATAGAAACAGTTCTGGCTGCTTCATTTTAGTTCTGGTAGTAATTAACAAGTTAAGAAGGAATAATAGATTGCTTGAAGTATCTCCATCTTCCTTCTCAACCTCTTACAACCAGTTCTTGTAACAGAATAAATCTCTAATAGACCCTCCACCCAAACCACTCACTTTTTTTACATTGTAGCTTGTCCCTTTTTCTTTTAGAGTTTAATTTCAAATTTTCTTGATTCAAATTTTATTTTGAAATATATTGAATTCACCTGTGAGGATCCACCAGCAGGCTCTACATTAACTGCCAGCTGCCACCTCAAGTTGATTCACTTGTTAAGTATCTATTTTAAAGGCATATTTTGTAAAAGCAATCAGGTTGGCCCATGTACCATGTGATGAATACCATTTAATGTTTGTGTAGAAGGTTTTTGAAAAATGTTTATGTTTCAAATTCCTGGAATAACATAATTTTTATAGGTAAAAATGAACTAATATGATTCCATATCCAATGGAAATAATTATAATTGTTCTTTACAAACACTAGGAGGTATCATGAGGTACACTTGCAAATTCATTTGTTATTTGCTAATTAAAACAAGACAAACTTTACTTGAACTTGGTTAGCTTGACCATCAGTAAATTGGTCTGAGTATATAAATATTATAAACGTTATACTGCTATACTCGCATGTTGTAAGGCATGTTGTATCTATTGATTCACATGTACATTATAATTGTAGTATTGATTTTATGTGGAAATCATTGTTGATAGTAGAATACAAGTCATGATTGTCAACTCTGATAAGTTAAAACAAAATAACTCTGTATCGATCGGCGGGAAATCAGTTTACTGGACAGACTGCGATAGAGTTACAGTTCTCTAACGATAAATGGCCTAATTATGATTCAGACAAATAGTCAGAATTCACGATAAATATTATGAATAAATATTACATTGTTTTGTTGGTTATTTTGTGTTATTGTAAATATTTAAATTTGAAATCCAATATTATCTGTATATTTAGAACTGTGTGTTTGAACACTGAGGTATCTAAATTGATATGAGATCGTTATTGGTATAACTAATATTAGAATTTGAGATATTTTGTAATTGAAATGTTGTGTAACAATGTTTGATGACTTCAATGTTATTTTAGTGTGTTTAGTTATACCATGATATGTTTAATGTTTGTTGTATGCCAAAGTTTGCTTGAGAAAAGTTTAATAATTTTGTTACTGTAAAGAAATAAATGCAGTATTGGGTGTGGGTTTGAACCTTGGGCATTCCACACTATATGCAGTGCTCTACCAACCACGCTTCCTAAAACATTGAAACATGTGAAAACTCTTTAGTAAACTGAAAAACTGTCAAAGCTGAACTACTTTATTGAAGACATAATTACAAATAATATTGTTTGGGCAGATCCCAAGGCTGAGAAAGTTTGTCAATATGTTTTCCAAGGGTCAGCAGTGTTTTTTCTGGGCATTCTGGTTTCTTCTACCATCCCCAGAACTCGGGCGTTAAACAACATTCCTTATCCACACAAAATCTTCAGTTTTGAAGGGATTTTGTTTAGACAGTGATAATAGTCAATATATTTGATCTACAAATTGAATAATTGGTACTGGGTTCCTGACCAGAGAAAGCTGTATATAAAGAATTGGTATTTGTAACAGGAAATAGAAAAAAAAAAAAACAGCAGCCGAACAGAGACTCTGAACACTGGACCTTCCCAATACTATCATGATGCTCTACTGACTGAGCTACCCAACTACCTGTCAAGTTTAGTCTGCCACACATTTATAGCTCTCTTTTGAACATTTTATGTGTATAAGTAAAAAGCATACTGGAATGTAGGTTAATTATAAATCTATTAGCCAAATGATGCACACTGTTTTCAGTGCTATACCATGTAGCTTAAATGCTTTGATGTTACTGTTAGGAATAACCTCGGGACTTTTTACGATGATACATTGAGTTGTTAAGTTTTAATATGAATAAGTACCTCATTATGTAAACAGTAAATGATTTGATGTTGTGCTGAACATCAAGATACTTTACTTATTTCAGCTTGTTCATTATTAATATTAATTAACCACTGCAATAGCTCAGATGATAGAGTGCTCGCTTCGTAAAGGGGAGGTTGTGAGTTCGAACTCTGACAGTGTCTGACCCAAGATTTGAAAGTGGGTAGTGACTGTTGTTTCACCAAGCACTGGGCATTACGAAATGAAAGTCATGATTCTTTCAGATGGGAACTTAAAATAAACAAGGTCCAGTGTCACGGTAGGCTTGGCATGATAAAGAACCCTGCTGTATAATGCCATCAGCATAATGCACAGGCAAAATTTCTGCACCTTTGCCTATAGCTGGCTATGTCTCGATATAAGTGTATATTCTTGACTGGGACGTTAAATACCATTACTCAACTCTCACTCTTGTTCATTATTTAGGTTCTTAATAGTCAGTTTGTGGTGACTTACAGAATTTAAGTCAATCAGTCACTTTATAAACAAGTTTAACAAAAATCCTGATCATTTTAGTTAATTACATACATGACATATATAACCGAAAATAAAACTTAAAACCATACTTTTAAACACTCAGTAAAATATTCATTAATGAAAAAGGGTGGTTGAGGTGGGTTGGGGTAGGGAGGGAAGGGGGGGGAAATCATATAGTAATGCAACAGTTACTGTATAAGAGGAAACATTCACGAGGAAGAAATATTTACAATTTTCACGGTGACACTTGTACTGCGAATATATCTTCTCAGTGAAAATTTATTTTATTTGGTTCATTTTTCCTACAGTCGGAACCGTGAAAATTTCTTACCATTAAATAGTCAAAACCGTGAAAGTTTCCTATCGCTAAGATTTCTTCTTTTACAGTAAAATAGATCTTGTCAAAATCTTAACAGCTGATGACCAGTAAGTTAATGTAAGGTCAACTAGCCAATCATTTGATCTTAAGTCGTTTAGAGTAGCAGTAATGCAGTAATCAGTGGTTTTGTTAATGGCTGTCAAAATTGAAATGATTTTTTAAGTGAATGGTCATTAACTTGGAATGTGTTTAGCAGGCACATAGGTCAGTGAAGGGCCAAACCTATCATATTTTATCTTGTAGGTTCAGTTCTTATTAAAACTGAACTGATTGGATTACTAGTACTGTAGCAGTTGGATAATTTCAGGTAGAATATATTTACACCAGATTCCTTTAAAAGATAGAGTTTTCATAATTCACAAAAAGTGTCATGCTTCATAGATGAATTTCCATAATTCGCAAAAAAGTATTACATTTCATAGAACACAATCTGTTTAATGACACATTACGGCTAATCTGTGATTAATGATTTTTAACTATTTCTGTATTTACAGGTAAAATCTGGGAATGTTTATGTTGCTCCTGATGACAGTGTTGAAAATGTGAAATCTACGATCTTGTCAGCTTCCGCAACACAAGGCAAAAAATCTTCTAAAAAGAACTCAAAACATGCTTTAGCAATTGGAACAAGTTTTGGCCATGGTGAGTCTCTTTAAACTTTTGTATTTTTAAAGACTTGTGATGTTATTATCAATTGTATGTTGCTTTATAACAATAATTATAACAAACAGGTTGATGTTCAGCATTATGTAATACAAAATGTATCTGCTACATCTGCAGTTAATATACACAAGCTCTGTAAATGTGACCATAATAATTTGCATGTCTACAGAGGGTTCAGAAAAGCATATGTAAATTACTATTGACTGAGGGCATAAAATTCCATTATTCCATTCCATACAACAACATTCTGCTTGGCCACTCATTGTCAGAAAATAAATAAGAACAGACAGCAGATTTCCACAAAATGAACTTTGCAAAACTTCCACACAAATCAGCAGTGTTAATGAAACTAGTTGTTGGGGAAGAGTGCTATTCTTCCATATCTGCTGATGTGCAAAAGGAGTGTCGTGGAGAAATGGTGTTTTACTTATGATAGAGGAAACTGGAGACCCAGGAGAAAGCCATTGACCTTCGGCATGTGAACTGACAAACTTTCTCACATTAAGATCGGACAAACTTTCTCACATTAAGATCTGACCTGATTGGGATTCAATACAAGGTGGTTGAAGGCATTGTGGCCGGTAAGCATGAACTTAAGGCCACTTGGCCACCGAGGCTTCTAATCAAATTATGAATATATTTAAGTAATGTCTTCTTTAAATACATGTGTGCAATGACTTGGAGTTTTCTGTGGTGTTTTAGATATGGAAGTTCTACTGTGTTGCATATTATTCTGTGTTTCATTAACACCGATGTTTACCAGTGTAATCACCATAGATTTTTATTGATATCATTTTATAATCGGATGTATTAGATCAGGTGGATCAAGTATGATCGTTAACGAGATCAGATAATGGGTTATAATTTGAATAATCGCTTAAAATCTATCCCTTAAAGGTTTAACGTTTATTCAGAAATGTGTAAATATGAATGCATTCTATTCATTTGTCAAATCGCGATCTGCGATTATCTATTTAGCATGTACACCTGTCAATGAAAAAATCTAATATTGTTTCCCTGATTAAAGTATATATTGAGGCCTCTGTCGTATTTGTTTTTATCCCCTCTGGTGGTAAATCACATTAACCTATGTACATTGAAATAAATAAATGACAATTCTTTATGGAAATATATCAGATGATTGGCTGATAATACACCCATGCAAAGGAAATATTAGGATTTTTCTTCTTATTTGACTTGTCAAATCAAAGCTTTTTGTTTGTTTAAAATTGTAAATTTGTGTATTTTATTTACACTTAAAATGAAGTTTCTGACACATTTTTTTCTCTTTTTTTATTTATCTTTCATTTTGAAAGTTGTTGCAAATTGTATAAATTGAGAACTAAGTAAACATTTCTTTTATAAACGCTGTGTGAAGTCAAAGTCTGGTTGAGATGTCCCCTGGGGTAACCCATTAGTATGCCATCCTTTGTTTCATAGCTACACAACCTAGCATTTAAAAAAACATCTTGCATAAATATATTTTAGGGGATACTTTTAATATAAAATTACTTTTTAAATTTCCTTCAAAACTGAGTTGATAATTTTTGTCAAAAAAGAAGAAAAATTAGGTTTTTGTATAGTTAATTTTTTTTTGCTCAAAATCTATACTTTTGGATGCGCTTTTGCAAATTTGCATAAGGTTGAAAGGGGCCACTTAGGGGTTGACACCTTGTCACTTGTAATTTATATAAATGTCATATATTGTGATAATAGCCTAGATATTTTTGAGATGTGTTCTTTAAGAATTGTTAGGATTTTTTCATGTTCCAATGTTCAATTCGGATTTATAATTTGCAATGGAGATGAAATGCTGGAGAAAAATGTTGGATTTGAAAATTAATTTAGTTCTTATGAGAGAAGACTTGTGTAAGGAATTTTATTTTTATTTTTAACGAAAAAACTTATTTCTCACTAGATCTATTTAATGTCAGGCATTGTATTTATTTATCATACTTTCAAAGTTTGTAAATATAGAACAGGCTTGCTAATCAAATTTGAATTGTTTCTATTAGAATTTATCTTTTGCTGTAAACTTTTGCATAAGGTGATGTTCAGAAAGAATTTAAAACATAAACTTATTTTATCATTTTAAAACAAATGAAATTGCATTGCTAGGGACATCGAGTCACTTGTGGGCAAGAACTTTTTTGCTATATTGACTGAGGATTTTTGCGCTTTAACTAATGTAACAAGAGACATTGGCTTTATAAGGTCTCATTGAAAAAAAAATCAAAGTAGCACAAGAGATGAAAACTACTCCAGAAAATTCCTAAGTCATGCTAGGGTTTTATCCTACAACTCTGTTCTTCAAGCAGAATAACAGTTAATATTGTTAATAGTGTTTAACACCCCAGTCAAGATTCTCTTTCACTTATATCAAGGTGTTGAGTTCTGGAATGGTGGAGGAAACTGGAGTGCCCAGAGAAACCACTGACCTTCGGCAAGCAAACTGACAAACTTTCTCACAATAAGATCTGCCCAAGTTGCATTTGAATCTTTTGTTTATATTTGAGATGTAGTTATAAAATATTTTATAATCTGGACATTTTGGACATGTGTTGTTTGTTGAACAATCACCATGTTGACCATAGTTTATAATCAGATTAAAGTTATATAGATAAATCTAATTCATCATGCGTTGAACCTTCATAATTAATTCATCCATGTTGTCACTTATGGCTTTGTACTCAGAAATCATATACTATCCATATTTAATGTGACTTGTCCAGTAAGGTGTCAGGGTGATCTATAATTATTAATATAGGTAAGTCATGACTGCCGGAAGGTAGGTCCATTGGGGAATATTTATTTGCAGCTATTATTTTTCATGATTGTTTCCATCAAAATTATTTCACAATGATAAATTTTTGTGATAACACTTAGTAACACTGTTGGCTTTTACAGTACCCATATCAATGTTAAAGACTTATCTTAAGTGTATACAAGCAATCAAATCTTATGAAAAATTCATGGAAATGTAGTCTGGACACACAGGAACCCAGTGACTGTATCCAGGGATTTTTCTGACCTTTTTGGGAAAAGGACCTTGGGATGAAATTGGGAAAATGCTCAACAAAAATGTAATTTTGGAAAAAATCACAACAACATATTAGAAATTCTAGACCACTAGAATACTGGTAATTAAACAAATTATATTGGTGTTCACAGCAAAATAGCGCTGTCTCATTGGGAATGGGTCCCTTTACCGGACCTTGTGGATACCCAGAAAAATCCCTGGTATCACTAGATCATGTCACCTGATCATACTATTTTACTGAAATAATTTTGGTTTTTTTTTTTTTTTTTTTTTTTTTTGAGAATATGGTACCTTGATACTCATAACATGATACCCTGATGCCCACTACAATTTGTGCTGAATTATTGTGTTGCAGATAATAGGAAACATTTTATGGTATAATATGGGTTTTACAGAAAACATTCAATATAGCAATTCCTATCCAAAAGAAATTATACAAGTGCCTGGTAGTTTGTTCTACACAAATGTTGTGGCATGCATTGATGAACCTACCGGTATATAACTATTTTGATATATGAGTGAAACCTTGATTTATCATCACCATTTGTTATGTCAGATTTTGTTCTTATCAAAGGGTTTGAACTTTGACAATAAGTTTGGGGAGGTTTATAAAGAAAAAATATAGAAGAAATGGATTTTTTTTACTTCAATTTTTTTTTACTTCAAAATAGTGTGGCAAACATAAAATGACAAAGTTATAGAGGGGCATTAAAATGAGGTTTTACTGTGTTGGAATGTGTTATATTTATAGATTTATAAGAATTTATAATATGTTTTATTTTGTGTTTTTGTTATATTTTGTAGTTCATGCATTTTTGAAGGATTCTGATAGTTTACTACATGAGATAGAGAAGAACAGAGCTCAGGATAAGTGTTTAATGCTGATAAAGAAACCAAAATCATCATCAAAACAGGTAATACATCAAAAAATAATTCTCAACCCCTGTAGTTGTATTGTTATATTCTTTTTTCAAATTCTGAGATATGCCTATTAAGATTATAAATGGTAATACAGTCAAATTTGTCTATATAGGTTACTCAAGGAATCCTTTAAAAGTGTCCTTTATATACAGGTTCAATTAACATAAATAAAAAGCAATTTGGATAAATGTTGACAGGTCTTTAAAAGCAGATGGCCCTTTTATAAAGGTGGCCTTTAAGGCAGTTTTGACTGTATATTTGTTTTTTGCCCTTTTGTGGAAACATAGAGGTTTCCTCTGGGCACTCCAGTTTCCTCCACTACCAATGAACTGACCTTGATATAAGTTAAAGAATCTTGACTGTGGTGTAAAAACCCCATTCCTCCACTGGACTTCACCCAGCAAATATATTTATGATTGATTTTAGTCGTGTATGTGAGGGTTTACACATTGATTTTAAAACTGAACAGAATAATGACTTATGATATTTATTATAATAAATTTGAGTCTTTACTTTAAAATGACATATAGATATAGAGATATTACGTATCTATTGTTAAGATCTATATACAGTTTTATTAACATCTGTGATGATCATAAATTACTAACTAAACGTACCAATTAACTGATACAAATACACGATTAGTATTTTAATCAAACATCTCTTGTCACAATGACATATGGTTAAAAATATCAATATTATACTCCATATGACAGGTCACATAGCTTGATTTAAAATACAATGTATTAAATTTTGATGCCTCATACGACAAGGCATTTTGTCAAATTTCCGTCTGGATGTCTTGAATTATAATGTTAGTCTTTTTCATTCGTCATATTTGTCAAAATTTTTGCCTCCATGCTCAAAAGTCGATTTGAAATGTTAATCTTAGTAATTCCACATAAGACAAGGCATATTTGTCGAAATACTATCTTGATGCTCAAAAGCCTTGCATTAAAATGTTAGGTTTTTTTATTCGTCATGTTTGTCAAAATATTTTACTTGATGTTCAAAAGTCGAATTGAAATATTAATATTTATAATTCCTTATAAGACTAGGCATATCTTCAAAGCTCACTGTTTCATAGTTTTAAACATCTCGAATTAAAATACTAGAATTTTTTTCATTCTGAACAAGACAAGGTATTTTTTCAAAGGTCATCGTTTGGTAGTTTTAAACATTTTTTCATTCTACACAAGAGCAGATATTATTAAACATCTCTTTCACATTGACATATGATCATGATATTGACATGAATTCAAATATATAAAAAAATTTCTATTCACCCCATAATATAGAGCATACAATATAGTTTTTTCAAATATCTCTGTTACGATGCATTCAATGTCTTGAATATTTTCTGTTGTTGCTGTTACCATCAACCTTCACATGAGGTTGAGTTTTATGTCAATTTTCAAATTCTGACCATTAACTTACCACCTGGTTGGAACAGCAAGACATATCATCACACGACTATAATTCTTGTTTGATTTAATTGCCAACACAAATATTAACCCAGACTTGGGCAGTGCTGATTACTATTATTCTCAAACATTTAAATGCATGTATGATTTATATTGATATATCAGCTCTATATAACTGCAATAGAAAAAACCGACTATTTTAAGATGTTTGAGTTTCAATTACCACCCAGGGATTAGGTGATTTTTAGGTTATAGTTTGATTAATATACTTAACATGCTGTATGATAAATGTTCAAATTTTCTCGATACTATTAAATACTGGTAACTTAGATATTCTCATTTCCTCAAAATAAAAAAATTGAGTAGTTGTTGCAGCTCATTTGTTAAAAAAAGTTGATAACATATCCATAAGTGACTGGCTGCAAAGATGATGGCATGTCCCCCTGCATGACTGCTTTCAATCCAAGTTTATATCAAACCCCCAGTGTGACTTTGCATCCAAAACTGACCTTTGGTGGTGCTATAATTATAGTTGTTAATTTATCTTTTATATTTTAAAAATTGTATTTTTGTTTTGTATTTCTAGATGTTGAAAGCACAGAGTTGGGCTAATTTGAGTGTATCAGACTCACACCTTTATCAACAGCTAGATGGCGGGTACCACACAGACCACAGGCGTCATCCTAAATATAGGGTAAGTAGATATACTAGTGCTGTCCATGCTAAGATATGCCATTGTCTTTTTGGTCAACCAAATATAGCAGCCAATTCAGGAATGGTGGAGGAAATCAGCATGCCTGTAGAGAACCACCAACTCATACCTGCCAACTATTCCAATTTTGGCGGAATCATTCTGAATTTATTAACGATTTTCTGCATTCCATTTTTATGCAAGTAAATTCTGATGTGAAACTCATGCATGGTCAGCAAGTTTTTAAAAAAAAAGTTAATACTTGTTACTCGTGTTTACATGCTATATGCATGTTGAATACAACCATACCTAGTCGGAAATTGTTACATTCCCCGCTCTTATTACAAATACGTAGGAAAGTCACAGTATTAATTTTTAATCAAGGAAACAGTTGGTTTTTCACAATAAGTAGAAACCCTTATGACAAAAGCACAGACACCATTTGTAAACAGTAGAAAATGTCAGGTCAAAATAAGACGGAAAAACATCAAAGTGAAACAGAAATTTTATGAGTTATTCGGCAAAATATCCATTCTTGAAGTCCAGTTCAGATATAAGCATATTAAGTCTTTATAGTGCAAATTGTTTGACAGACTGTGGTGATATCCACTATTTGTAAGGATGGTAACATTTCTATAATCAGCTTCATCATTGTCATTGTTCTGAAGATGTATAAAATAAATTTATAATGTTTTTCTGTGTTATTTCAGACAAAAAGAAAACAATCCGATCTACAGCTTCTTGCAGAAACAGAAGCTGGCTTCAGACCTTTGAGTAGTGAGACATCACGATCAGAGTCGTTATCGGATAAACAAAGATTACGAGAGGAAGATGTCAGGAGGAAAATCAAAAACGAGGAAAGATTACAAAAACCTGATAACAAATTACAAATGTCTGAATCTAAACGCGAATATCAGTACGTACGGAAAGATCAGGAAAATATGTATCCTCAAACTCAGAAAAACTGGACTGGAAAGCAGATGTCATCCAATCAGTGTTTGTCAGAAATAAACAATAACAAAAAATTATCCAATGGAAATAGAATGTACAGCAGCCATAATGATATTTACATGCAGTTTCCGCAAAGTTCGGCAGGTTACAGGTCAAGTAAGGACATTAACTCTGGTGCTATTAAAAGTGACGAGTTTTATTCTAACAATATCTGTGATATTCAAGAGGAAAGTGCCGTTGATCAGGACCCAGTATCAAGGTCACAAAGTGTTGGAGATTTAACAACAGGTTTAACACTGTCTCTGGTTGGTCAGCGTAAATCTGAGAGTATCCAATGTCTTTCTGCTGCTCATGCTCCACCGAAACCACCAAGACTGTTTCAGAATTCTGTGAAAACTTACTCACCCGTCCCCCAAAAGTATAGTAATAACCGAAATACTCAGAGACCTCATTCAGACCTTACAAATCAAAATAGTTCTTCTTCAAATGGAAATACAAAGACACAAAAACAGAGGAAAAGTTTAGTGAATCTGAATACACTCACAGAAAACCAAGTGTTAATAGAGGATGATAGTCTTTCGGAATTTAGTGTTAGATCTGAACAAGGGCCATCAAAAACTCCAAACAAACAAAGACGAACATTACCTTGTATTCCGTCAGGGGATTTAAATGAAAAGAAACGGCAATATGCTGAAATTGTGAAAATGAGAATGTCAGCCCAGAGTCGATCAAGTGTAAGTTCATCAAGACAATCACAATTTACCCCACAGTCAGCAGACATTTCAAGGTCAACACGCACTGACGAAACATCATCAGATCGTGAAGTATCAGATTTGTTTGTTAGCCCAAAAGGGAGTGGTAATAATTCTGTGGATGTTCATGACAGTTCAGGGATGTGCAATAAAAAGGGATATGACTCTAATGTTCAGGACAAGAATATGAATAAAATGTCATCAGGTTATTATAGTGCAAATCAAGGAAATGTTATAACAAGTTTACCTTCAAGTGTGAGATCATGTGATTCAGGGCAGACAACTCTTACCTCACTTAGTAGTACTGTTGACTCGGGCTATATGACAAATGATCAGGATGTTGATATGTACTCTTCCTCTAGTTATACAAGAAGTTTACAAAAATCAGCACAGAATTTATACCACAACAATAAACTGCAGGTTTATAGTTATGGAAATGGTTCTAGACGGGATTCACAATCTGATAAACCTGCACATACTAATGTCAACAACCGTAGAGAGTCTACGGGGGATTATTATAGAAATAATTCAAAGAGAAGTGAAAGACATAGCACTGGTACTTATAATTATGATGAAATTCATCCCCATTATTCAAAAACAAGCTATGTGTCAAAAGAAAATGCTAGCAATAATAATACAATGCCCAATCGAACCAGTGCTTCCAAAATCAAAGAAAATCCTTCAGTTCAAAATTTGACAAGTCCGACAATTATCAAAAATGGCAATAGAATAGTGAATGGTGCTAACTCAGGAAACGGTGCCAAAAAACCTGTAGCCTCAGTTTTCAGGAGAATAAGTGACCTTGAACTCTCTTCTAATTGGGATCATGGAAATGGTCAGAAATCAAGCTATTACCAAGGTCAAGGACATTATGAAGAGGAGGTTACAGATTTTACTTCAAAAAAGGTTAAAGGTCCAAATGTTAATGAAAATAATGTGGTTCCAGTGCATGACAAACCTTTACATCAAGATATTAAAGTTGTAAATAAACAATTTCCAAGAAAGGAATCTCCAGATGACTCTGTAATATCTGAAGATCTCCAGTACAGTACATTACCTGGCAACTGGCGTTACCATGGAAACAAAAATGAAGAGAGTTCTCCCAATGCGAAAAAACCACCTTGCCTTTATCAGATTTTACAAACTCATGACCTCTTACCATTAAGGATAAATCTAGATGAGACTTGTTTATTTGTTGACATTGCCAAATTACGAGAATCTCAAATCTCACTGCCATTGGTGAAACGAAATGTTAAACAGGAAAGTCCTGTTGTCTCAACTCCAAAAGGAAAATACGCCAATCTAGGTGGACCAGGGAGTGCATTTAAACCTGTAAAAACTGTCACTGCTAATGTTTCACTTGTTACCATGGTTACAATTGATGAAATTCTTAAAACAAATGTGAAGTCATCAAATTTAGAGAAGTTACAGAAAGGAGATATTCTTGTAGAGGTTAGTTATATTATAAATACAATGTTTTATAAATGCAGGATAGAGATAAATACATTTAGACAGATGGACAAGCATACTTGCTAACAGATCTGACAATATGTCAGAAATGATAAAGTTAGTTGGTCCTAGTTATCTCCCTTTGTACATTTGACATGTATACACTATACTGCTCAATTCTCAAATGTGTCACTTCTTAGTTCACAAACAACAAGATAATGTTGGTCTGATTTTCACTTTAATACATGCATTTCTAATTAAGCATTGGCTATGATTTGAACATTTGCATTTGGGTAGTAAAGAAATCTGAAATGGTTTCAATTAATGCTGTCCACATATTAATTGTGAACAGTCCCCGTTTAGGTTATTTTCAATAATTCCAATGAAAATATGATTAAATTTCTGTTAAGAAATGGGCAATTTTATATTATTTTGACAACTTAAATCATTGTTTTTCAAATACAAAACTAAAAATACAAATGTATTGCACAATCTTGAAGTTACTGCATTAAGCACTATAGCAAAAATCATCAGAATACATGTACTATTGTTTTACATCATTCGGCACACAAGGAGGCATGGCTTATTACTACTCTGTCATTGAGAAATATCCTGAACATTTTTTCACCTTTCCTGAAATAAAATTATTAGACCTTCCTTAGATGAACTTGTTTGTTTTTACTGGCATTTAATTACTCTTCAATACAGTGTGGGGTCATGACCTCTGATTACCTAACGTTTAACTATTCAATTACGTCACAGAATGACATCTATTACGTCATGCATTTTTTGATTGGTCAGCATCCAAGTCTACCCCTGACGTAGCTTTCCTTACTTGGAGCAAGGCTGTTCCATCAATCCCGTATGTTTGTCGGAATCTTGAATGAAATTAATTATTGTAGCGATAATTTTATATTTCGGACATGCTATCAATATTTTTTATGATTGTAAATATAAGAAATAACATTCTATTTGAGTGTATTCATTCGGTATTATGAATGAGAGTCAGGAATAGCATATTCAATGAACTGCAAAGCAGAATAGAATGTTAATTCTTAATTAATATCACCTTGTGAAATACCGGTACTTTTGTATCTCCAGGTTAATGAGCAGTTAGTTATCGGTGGAACGTTATCTACTGTGCAAGAACAACTTCAGAATCTCCCTGGTGAAATTTTACTCACAATTGCCAGACTTAAACCAACACAGAATACTCCTCAGGTATGGATTAGTTAAAGTTTTATCAACACATGATGAAATTGTGGTTGTCTATCTGTGTATTTCTTATATACTGCCAGTATATTTTAAAGTGGCCACATAGTCACATAACACTGTGCATGAGTAAAGTTTAGGGTTTCAAGGTTGGTTTTGATGAACTAAATGTGCAGAAAAGTTATACTGTTTTTCTGACAGTTTTTATTAAAATATATTTATGTCCCCCAAACAAAGTAGTGGAAATATTTTCTTTGCCAACATTTTGTCTGTCACTTTTCTAGAAAACTGTTTAACATATTAACAGACTTGACAAGTGCCATTTATGACCCCAGATGATCTGTTTTCTCTTCTTGGTTATCATCAAGGGTAATTGATCCAGTCAAAGTCGTTGTTCAGGAAGTAGCAGGCATTTTAGTTTTTCTCTTTGAAGTAAAAGGTTTTCCCCTTCTGCCATAAACTAGCAAAATATGAAATTATTTGTGGTACAAAATGAATCCATCACTTTTTTTTTACTGATCCTCAAAAGCAAAACTTGCACCTCTTAAATGTATTGTTGTTGTTAAATGTTGCTTAATGTCACATCAGCAAATTTTCAGCTATGGTATTATGACGATAACTACTTTATTTATCTCTATGATCAAGTTCATGTATGCATGTGAAGTGCGAGTGTGTTTTATTGTCTGCCTTGTACTTGCGTGCACTCTGGGTGACTTTAAGGTGCCAGCTCACAGGCTCAGTAGGCCACAGACAAGTGTACCACTCCCCCAGTCACATTATACTAACACCGGGTGAACCAGTAAAGGCCAACGCAAGGAAATTTCACTTTCCCACATGTGGGCTGATTGGGAGAGACCCTGGATTTGTACATCAAGGTTTTATCTATTAGGCCACCAAGGTTTCTTTTTAAATGTGTTGAATATTATAATTGAGGATATATAAAACATTACTATTTTCAATTGTAGAACAATGACAAGAATCAGATTTTAACTGTTGAAGAATTAAAGAGAGAAATGGCATTGTTACAGGCAGAAGTCAAATTAAAAGATAAGAAAATACAAGAATTGAACTCAATGTTACCATGGAAACAAAATGTAGAAGAAGTTGTTAAGAAAATAGAAATAAATGGAAATTGTTATCCTCGTGAACTATTACCAGGTGGACTCGGAGAGGATGAATACATTGTTTGATATTTGTTACTGCTGTGTACCAGGTGGACTTGGAGAGGATGAATCCATTGTTTGATATTCATCACTGCTGTGTTTATGGAATACAGGATATTCTTATTGTTAGTGCTGTTACAGTTATCTCCCTTTAAAAGTTAAAACTATTAACCAAAGAGTTTAGTCTTTAGAGTTAACTCCCTTTAATAAATTAATGTTATTGGTATCATGTTTTATTCAGCAAACCAAATAACCGAATAATTGCAATTTGGATGGAAGTATTTTAACTTATGGTAAGGTTTTTTAACATATTGTTGAGAAAAAAGCAGTTTTATCATATTTATCTCGATATACAAGTTTACTTATAACATCAACTAATCAAGAGTTTGGTTTAGAACAAACAAACAATTAGAACACATTTTACCCTAGTAATACTACCATATGTTTTATTTCATAGTTAAATGTTGATTTTAATAACATCTTGACACACACCTGTGTTAAATGTTTCTCAACAGAATTTTATTGTTTTTGAATATCTGACATCATTTGTTTTTTGTTGTTTTTTTTTTCAATAATTAATAAAAATTAATTATAATTAGGTTTATGCAAGAAACATGTATTTTTATTATTTTGGTTGAACTGACATAACTTGAAAAACATGGAAGATTAATTGTAGTTGAAACTTGTCAATATAAACTTGAAAATCAACTGTTTTGAGGTCATTAACAACTTCAACAAAAATTTTTTAGCGATATAATGAAGTTTTGGAATAATAAGTTGTCTCCCTTTAGTTTCACCTAACAATTCATTTGTTTTTACTTATGTGATGTTTTATATGTTTTCCTAATCACAGTCTCATATTTTTTGTTTGTTTACACCAGATAGGTGATGGAACTGCTCTCTTTTTGTCATGCTGGTAACTATTGTCTCTTTAAGCGTCAACTTCTATAGATCAAGATAGTTTCCATCCATATAGACAGCTTTAACCAGTGATTGCCATCATATATCACTTAATATACATTTTTATCGAGACAATATAAGAAAGTCTTTTAATATAAGAAACTAATAATTAAAGAAATTAGAGTGTTGCCGCCTTGCCAAGAGCTTGTCATTGATTCCTACTGGTTTCAGGATCCAGTAGCCCTCAGTGTCATCTTGTTTTCCAACTTTGTTGGTAGTACTTCTTGCTAATAACTAAAGTTTAAGTTTATTTTGTGTATGGTGTATTTTTATTGTCTGAGTTTGCAGGAAGACTCTATTGTCTTTAAAAAGCTTTTTAAATGTGATTGTGATAACAGCAAAAGAAATTACAAAGATATATCTACGCAATATGTAGATTTATTTAATCATGATATTCTATCGTCTTCATTACAATGTAGTTTCATAATAAGTATAATTTCTTATTTTTGGTTATAAATACACTTTATAAGATACCAAAAATTTCATTTTTTAACCCAAGTTTTATTAATGTTGAATATTGCAATAATTTATAATGAAATCCACCTTTAATGATTTGTTTCCACTTAATTCATTCATTGTTTCATGATGTTTAATCCATTAACCATTAATTTTGTATGATATAGAATATTGTATAACCCGGATTATTTGTGTGATGTGACTTAATCAGTCAGTGGTTAACCACAAACTTAAATTCCTGGGGATCCAAGAAAAAAATCTATTTGTTATTATTACTCTCTCTCTCTCTCTCTCTCTCTCTCTCTCTCTCATGTTACCAATTTTAAATATAAATTTGGTACTTGGTGTGTACCCTTATGCAGTTTTTATGTCAAAAGTTTTGGAATTTAATAGCAAAACTTAAAAAAACCTAAATAACAAGGTGTCAAGTTTTTTGGGGTTAAATTTTTGACAGAATTGTCACTATGGATACAGAATTGTCTCTATAGAAGAAAACAAAAAATGAGGACAGAAAACATTTAATTTTTTGGGAGATTGGGGTTTGGGAATAGGGTGGTAGGGTATATTGTTGCAAAAATTGAACCACCCTAAAATGTCTTTGTACACTATAATGTTTTATCTATTATTCACTTGTTGTTGAAAATGTTCTGATCACAATTTACAAGAATATCATTTTTGTTTAAATGATTCAGTATCCCATGAAGATGAGTTCCAAACAAACTTTTAACAACTATCACTTTGTGCAATGAGACAGGCTTTCTCAATGGATGTCTGTCCCATTCTTAAATAAGGGCACACACAAATATGACAAAAAAATTTAATCATATCATTTTGTATGTTAATTGTGATTTTGTTAACAAATATACATGTAAACATATAAGTAATGTTACATCAGAAACGTTTTATTTATTTTGATACACTGGTTACTATAGAAACATAGTATAACATATTTTATTAAAAACTTGTTATGAATGATGTCATGTGTTGTGTTTTATAGTGTCTAAAAAGGTTCTAGAATGCTCCTCATTTTAGACCACTGCTGTAGCTCAATTGTTAGAGTGCTCACTCTGTAAGTTGGAGATTGTGGGTTTGATTCCCCGACTGAGTCTGCATTACAAAATGAAAGTCCCTGTTCTTTCAGATGGAAACTTAAACAAACAAGGTCCCAAGCCACAGTAGGCGTGCCATGAAAAAGACCCCTTCTGTATAATGCCATCAGCACAATGGACAGGCAAAATTTCTGCACCTTCGCCTGTAGCTGGCAACGTCTCAGTATAAGTGAAATATTCTTGACTGGGACATTACTCAATTCTCAACTTGCTCCTCATTTTAGTTAATGATAAGGTTTGACTACCAAAACTACCTCTTTAGCTCTTTATCAGAAGGGGACCTCGGTCATTGAGTGATCTAATGCACATGCTAACTGATTACAGCTCCTATTAACACCTAGGTTTGAATCTCCTTTGGCACAGGTCCTAGTGTGAGAAAGTTTGTCAGTTTGCGTGCCAAAAGGCAGTGATTTCAATTTCATCTAGTCACTCCAGTTACCTCCACCATCCCTGAACTGCCAGCCTCATTATAAGTGAAAGAATCTTGACTGGGGTGTAAAACACTTGCTTCACTCCACCTCTTAACCCAGAAGGAACATCTGCATACAAGTTTGACTGGTGGTCCCTTTTCAGCCAAATGTTAATTTCAGTTTGACCCTATTGCTATGCCTGACCCTAAGCATGGAAAATATGTGTTTTATTATTTTGCTTAGATTTGGATGAAAGCTAAAATCAAGTAGCATGCTATGATTGTACAAGGAATAATCCTCACTGCATTACAAATCACACTTTAAATTTTGCACCTACAGCTGAAGGTTTCTTTTATTTAAATTCATCAAATATGGTACTGAAGTATATGCTGGAAAACTTATCAAAACGTGACTTTAAAAGTCACAGCATATATACATATATATTTAAACCATATATTTTTACCAGTAGTTGAAGCTTACTTTTCTTTTTTGATTTGAAAGGGAGCTTGTATTTTCCAGTAAGAAAACATGTGTAACACCATGGCTTCATAAGCTACCTAAGACATTCTGAAAATTCACGGAGACTGACTTGATACACATCACATTGATGTTGCCTATTTCACTATCATAATATACTTTTATATGACATTCTAGGTTTTTAACAATGGTCTTTTTAGTCCACATTGGTGGCAAACAGCAGAATATAACATGTAGTTTTCTGCTGTAAAACCAAACTGATCATGTAGGATTACGCTTCCGATGATGGTGCTGTGACTGATATTAAAGCAGGCTACTTACATAGACACCAGAATGATTAAGGGGAACGCATACCAATCCTTTAACAGTTGCACAAAGCAAAGTTTTCAGTGGCAACCTAAACATTAAACTCTTAAACTACATATAACTAGTGGATTCAGTAAAGCCATCATAACCTAGAGCTTTATACATGTACTCATTAGATTTACAGTATCGTTGAACTCCATCTACCATAGATGCATGTCTGGTTTATTTTGCCTTGAAACTCATTTGCAATGTTTCCATTCATATTTAACTATTTAGTATTGCTTTTGATAATTTAGATGGTTGAGTGCTCTTTACTACATGTATAATCACACTATTCTATCTGTCATTAGATCTAGTGCTCATCCAAAGCCATTAGTTTTAACATCGATTATCAATGTGTTTGTCTTCTTGGCCTTGTTTGTTTCTTTTATCAAGTGTTTGAGTTTTGTTTTCATTGCCTTTTCCTTTCATCAAGTCTATGATATTGTCTTGCTTACTTGTTTCTTTCGTAAAGTGTACGTTTTTATGTCTATTTCTCGTTTCTTTCGTCTTTCGCCAAGTGTTTTTCCTTATGGCTTGTTTCTTTCACCAAGTGTATATTTTTGTCCTGCTTGTTTCTTTCACCATGTGTATATCTCTATCCTGCTTTGTCCTTTCATCAAGTTGAGGTTTTTGTCTTTGCTTCCTTGTTTCTTTCATTCGCCAAGTGTATGTTCAGTATTTGTCCTGCTTGCTTGTTTCTTTCACTAAAGAGTTTTTTCTCGTGGTTGCTTGTTTCTGTCACCAATTGGGTGCATTTGTCTTCCTTGTTTTTTCGCCAATGCATGTTTTATCTCCCTCCTTTCGAAGAAAGGTGGGGATATTAAATTCGAGTGTCCGTCCGTCCGTCCGAAATTCTTGTCTGCGCATGTTCTCCAAAACTATGAAGCGCTATTTCATTAAACTTGGAGCAAAGCATCAACATTGATAGGAAGTGAGCATATCGTTAACCCGAGTTGGTTTGCTAATTTTTCTGGGAGTTATTGCCCTTTGAACATAAGTGCAAATTACAAAAAGAACCTGCTGGTGGGGGAATTCTTATTTACTGAATTTACTTGTTCAGCTACAAATTACTTTCTTTTATTTAAAGTGAAATACATTCAACTTTCGTACATGTATATACAAACTCTGTTCTTTGACATTTCACACAATGTGTCCTAAATTCAACATTGTACGACTCGTGTGGTTCTATCAAATTCGGTGTTTGTATGCAACTTTTTAAAATGTTCATAAAACAAATCTGATTACTTTGCTTTGTCCTCGGTATTTATTTCATATAAGACTATATCCAGTAAATATCATGGTACGTATGTCTGCCAACCGGTTTTAATCACGCAATATAGGTGTTCATTTAATAGCAAGTATAAAATATCATGATTTTCAATAAAAACTGTCTTTCCACAACAAGATTCGACCAGAAGGCCTCATCAGCCCTGTTCTTGTGCAATAGAAGAGAGAATAAAAACGAAACGTACTCCTCCGTGTAGCGACGGGAGCGATGGATCCGTTATTTGTTCCCTCCAGCGTAATCAACGTGTGAGGAAAGAGATTACTAAGATTGAAGGTTGTATAGATTCATTCAACAATTAGAATGGGTAGACGCTATGTAACAACTCCTAATGAAGTCCGACGCCTAATGAAGTACGGACTTCA